>OX463840.1:36681459-36905434 GCA_949825065.1 Odontocerum albicorne
CTTGTTCGCTTCACAACCGGACTGCCTGAGTTTTTAGCTCAGTAATTTAGTGTTAATGATTACCATTCTAGTTTTGCTAAGCTTCTTTCGGAAGGCTGACATCCTGCCCAATTTAAATCAACAAACAGAATTGTAACCAGATTGAAAAGTTTACATATAACAAATTGGGGTTAGACATATTGTTGACAGGTACTCGGTTGGAACAAGAACTGAGGATTTCCGGCCATAGAAAGAACGAATGTCGTTTTCTATGCAATTGAGCGATTTAGTAAGAATCGAGTTAGGGATTTTTGTAGGTTTAAGTGATTGGTAGAATTTTTTTTAGGAAATAAGTCAAATTGTGGCATTTTGTAAATGTGGATATTCGTGCTGTAATTTTAGAAGATTTTGGGGCTAGACATTTTAAATAACCGAATACAATTTCAAAATAAATACTAATCACCGGTTTTTCACAATGATAATATAAGGGGTTTAATGCAAAACATTAATGAATTTAGGCTTTTAGTTAGTTAAATAATAGGATTTTTCATGGAAACTTGTACGTATCGTACTCGTTTATTAAATTAACACTTTACTTTGTGACTGGAATAATTCGGAACTGCGAAAATATTTTTTTATATTTCCTAACATCAAGTGTTTATGGGGAAGAAATCATAAAAAAAGTATTTTTGTACATACATATATATGTACATAATCTCTCGCCATATCACTGTTAAGGTTGGTAGAAATGACGGAGACTTCCTTCGCGTTCTTTGCATTTATACGTTTTCTGTTTTTCTTACCTTTCTTTCACTTAAAATTTCATTCACTTGGTCCAACTATACTTTTCTCGATCGCACTTTCCTACGTTTATACAATATTTTAAATTTGTTCAATCAGTTTTTCGTTACCTACCCATTAACAAGTCAAAACCTTCTCAACGTGCTCTTTTTTTACTCTGCTTAACATATCATAGAGCATTTAATTGATTTCTTCTGTTTTCACTCATATTTTTTATTTGGATCGAGCGAATGATATTTTGAAAGATGTAAACAGTCAAAGAAAACGTAGGAGTTCTATGAGAAAGTGTGTGTATCTAGAAGATGTGTATCACGATAGGAAAGCCTGGCACTCTATCATTTCTGTCTACTCCGACAGGGAAACGGAATCATGGTATGTATGTATGAACTGATGTACTATTAAACAATAATTTCTGTAAAAAATTTCAGTCGGTAACTTAAGATAATCGTATTAAAATAAAGCATCGTCCAACCAGTCATCAAGAGGCAGAAGACGAAGTGCATCAGCGGTAAAATAATAAAGACGGGAATGTTCAAACTTGTCGGAGAGTATGTCAGACTGTCGATTTCCTTGTGGGCGAACGCAAATAAGTAATTGGATTGGCCCTGTAATTTTGTTCCAAGTTTTCGTGTCGGCCACATGCAAATTACCCAGACTGGTCACGTCTTCACATGTGAAGATATTTTGTAGAAGGCCGCTTATGCCAGACTGCAGGGCCAGCATTTTGCGACTCAAGAAAACGCATCGTATCCAATCGCATATTTAATTGGACATCTTCTTCCTTGGACTGATATAGTACAATTTTTGATATCCATTCTGACAACGAAATGTGGATCATGAACTGGTAAATAAAGAAGGTCAAAACAATAAAATATTAAAGTATTGATTAACTGATGCCAAAAAAGATGAGAATCTACAATGTACTCGTCAGTCAACCCAATACGCTGAACTCAAGGATGATATAAATAACACGCCAACACGCCATGTCTCTATTGAAGTATGCAGAGAAACAGATTCCACTTCATTCTATCTTGACACACATCTTTCGCTTCTTCCACACCCATACACCTCACCATGCATACTCTCCTATTATAAAGGATTTTCACTCTTCGTTCTTTTAGAATTTGATCGATTTGGTCGTGCCACATTTTCAAGATTTTTCTCAATCTTATCGTATTTTCCATACTAACATACTCGAATAGATACCTATTATTTAAAGTTAAGGCATTAACATTGTGGAGGTGTAAAGACATTGTAATTTGTTTTATAAAACATTGTTCACAGTCTGGTTGTGCTCACCTGATGATGAGGTGAAAGCCTTGAAACCGGTAAGGTTTTTCACACATTCTATGCAACGTTCTCATTTCTCTCCATTTACTTTACTTTAATATCTTTTTTGACACGTCTAAGATTTGCATATCGTAATATTCGGAGTAAGATTTCATGATATTAATATGATATAGTCACTATATTCAAGACATCACCACTCTTGTTTTTTCTTACCTTTTCCTTCGGGATTTGAGTTAAAGGCCTTCATCTGTCCCAAAATCAGACTAATTCATCAGTTTCCAGTAAGTTCAGTCTCAGTCTCGCTTCACACAACTTCATCAGTCTTTTCACTTTCATTCTGGGTGGAAACTGGTCTGCTAATTTCTACGAGGAATATATCCAAGTTATAAGGATATAAATATAATATTCAAGGAGATCTTGTCCTCTCTGCAGGTTGGTGATAATCATTTCTATCTTGACCTTTGAAGCAGCGGCTCTGAACATAGCAATGGTACCAGAATTAAGCCATTACTATAAGTTCTTCAACTAAGAGATGCGCCTTCTTCCTGATCTGAATTTCCCCCTGCAATATCAGGTGAAGGATCTTATATTATTCTCCTTGCATTAGATGTCCTTACACGTGCGGTGTTAATAGTACAACCTGGCAGATTTATTGCCTTGTAGCAATCTATTTTAACAGTGTATAAAAAAGTCTTAAGTGAAAACCGAACTATCTTTTTTTTAAATCTGGGTACCAACCATCGGGTTAGAAGACAAGCGTCTTAATAACTAGGCCAGGGAGATCGTCACTACCTCACAACTTTAAGGGAATACTGAAACAAACAAAAAAAACTTGGTCCTAGGACTATAACTTCGACACTTTTTATGAATCATTTACACTTAATTAAAATGGGAGGCTTTATATTTTTTATGTCATATGAGGAAATTAATTGATATGAAATATTTTCTGAACACAATGATTATGCAAAATCTTGTAGCGGTCCTGCAGCCCAGGAACTCAGTGTGAAATAAATTCAAAGGTTCAAATTATCAGAAATAAACTAGAGACTAATTCAAAATATAATAAAGATATTATATAAATTGTATTTTTTAGAGCGCACTTTCACATTTCATTCTGCGAGCGTTTTAACATGCGTAATGATCATAATCCAATATACTGGTATATAACTTATCTTTAAATAAAAAGGTTACCGACACGAAATATATTCGTAATATAATCATTTCGGCTCGCAAGGAACTCTTAGGAAAAATATTTAAAATTAATCTAGGTGTACAGAATATATGAATCTTAAAATTAATCTAGGTGTACAGAATATATATCTGTACCTACCATTCGAGAACACAAATGCTGTCACTCCCGTAATGCAAATGGATGGAGAAACATTACCAAATTTTGACTCCTTTAAGTATCTTGGTTCACTCATCCATAGCGATGGAGGATGTGCAGCAGATGTAACACATAGAATTAGTGTGGGATGGATGAAGTTTAGATCAATGACGGGAGTTCTATGTGATCCGAAAATGCCTGTAAAGTTAAAAGGAAAAGTATACCAAACGATTGTCAGACCCGCACTCCTCTATGGCTCCGAATGCTGGACGATGTATAACTCTTACTCTAGGCAACTAGAAACTGCTGAAATTCGCATGCTAAGATGGTCAGCTGGTGTGTCCCTAAGAGAAAAAATAAAAAGCTCACGCATTCGTGGAAGCCTAGGTGTTACAGACATCAACAGCAAGATGGAGGAGAGGCGATTGAGATGGTATGGGCACGTTGGACGCAGATCACCCGATCACATTGTGAACCAGGCAATCTCCATGGATCTTCCTCGAATAACAACCAGAGGAAGACCAAAGAATTCATGGGTGGTGCAAAAAGATAACCTGATGCAGAGGCACGGCCTGGGGGACGTAGTCCGGGACAGAAGAGCATACAACCTGAGGACGAGGAGAGCTGACCCCAACAGTCTTCGCAGACAATGAGTTGGGATGGAGCCAGGGAGAAGTACAGAATATATGAATATAAATAGTTAATTCTGTAGAAAAATTATCTTTAATTTTTGATATCGAAAAAACTGTACAAAATATGTTCTTTATCGTGATGTATTTGCTATTTTCTAATATATCCTATTACACACATACCACCACACCGTTTCTCTTTCACGGTATGGAGAGAGGACAGAGCGTCAAAATTTTCTATTCCGACACACCTCCTTCATCTCCTTTACATCTCATACAGCTCTTAAAAGTCAGAGAAATTGACTTTTTACGCCTCCTTCTTTTAAAATATCATTTACTTGATCTAACCATCCTATCCATAATCTTCCTTTACGAAACTTTTTCCTCATATTTGCACTGTATATTAATTTCGTGAGTCTTTTTTCATTCATTCATTATATATACCCAAACCATTACAGAGAGCTATTCTTCAACCTACTTAATACATACGTTTTCATTTCAGATTCATCCCTAATCACTTCATTTCGTTTCATTCCCATATATGAAAATTGTAATCGTGTTATAAATACACATATTTCTCAATATGGAAGTTTCAAGTAGTTTATTATTTGTCATCTGATATTGAAATATATTCCTAGAATGAAGATAAATTATTTGGTGTACGGAATGTATCGGTTCTTGAATTAGGATTCTTACAACCAAGGAATCTTATTATCATCATTGGAGGTGAAATGACATGAATGGGTGAGTTTGTTCTCTTCCTTAGCGATGGTATTGCTAACACAGTAGGTTTTGTATTTTCTATACTATAATTAAATTATTGAATTGCTTCTGAGAGCATCCATTCAAACAATGAAATTATTACATATTTCTCATCACGTATTCGCAGCTAGTTAAAATTGTCAATGCCAAAATTAATAATTATCGCTACCTGTCAGGAATTAGTGTGTCGAAATGCCTCTGGGCTAGAGTTGAGTTGGATAGGGCCGTCCCTCTTAGCCTCAACAGGCCATGCTTTGCCCAAGTGCTGGGAAGTGGTGGCGGCTAAGGAGAAACCTGTCTAACCACCGCCTGATCCGAGCCCGGCGAGCACACGCGGTCACTGGGTCTCAGACGTGTTGCAATATCACTAAATTTCAAGATAGTGTTTCTATGACGGCTGAGTTATGTTTTACAATGGGAAAACGTGATTAACCGTTAACACAATTATAAGGAAGATGGATAATTTCTCAATATTGTATCCGTATCATAACATATCAAATATATTTGCAAATAAATTTCATATGTGATAACTTTGGATTAAAGTATGTGAAACGATGCAAATCCCAAGTGTGAGTGTTTCAGCTGAGTGTTTTAGTATTGAGGAAAAATATATGAAATTCATGATTAAGGAATGACACCACTTTGTCACAGGCTTTTCAAGTGAACCGGTTCTCCACATCTACAAAAGGAGGGTTTTAAGCATTGTTATGTACGCGTACTTGTACCTCGTCACTCAAGGTGGATCGAGCTGGTCGCCGTCTTCAGATTGCTCTTGAGATCCTTGAGAAATACTACCAGGACTGGAGGCTCAAAATCAATGACGCCAAAACTGAGGCCATCATGTTCTCCCGAAAAATCAAGGAAAGAGTGCCATCGATGCCCTTATTCATCGGTGGTTGCCTGGTTGAGTGGCAGGACGTGGTTAAATACCTCGGCCTGCACCTTGACCGGCGACTGACGTGGAAAACCCATTTGAATACCATCAGACAGAAGGGTCACAAGGGCATAGGGGCTATCAGTTCGATATTTCATCGACGCAGCTTCCTTTCACCCAAAAATAAGCTCCTCCTCTATAAAACCCTTATTCGTCCTATCTTGACCTATGCTGCACCCGTTTGGGGTAGTGTGAGCAACACGGATCACCTGAAACTCCAGAGAGTGCAGAACAAGGCATTCAAGATATCTTTTAACACCCATCCCAGAACAAATCTTACCCGACTTCACGCTGAACAGCGAGAAGAAACCCTACAACACCACATTCTCGCTTGGACCGTGAAGTTCTATAAAAGCCAACAAAATCACAGAAATCCCTTAGTCGCTGCCCTGGGGGCTTACGAGAGTAAATCCGACCTACCCTTCCGTTATAAGCACAAGCTCCCGAAGCATTATCTGTTGCCTGACTAGTCCACCTTCAGTATTAGCTGGGACGACCAAGGTCTGAGTGAATGTGATGGAATACAAGTAGCCTGAACGAGTGGACTTGTTTTTGCTGAATAATTAGTGTAAGAATTGTTATCTAGTTATAAGTAGTATGTAGGTGTTAATTATTTCTAAGATCTCATATATTAAGATTGAATAAATAAAATAAAATGATATGTAGGAAAATAAGATTAAATAAGTTCATAAATTATAACATATAATTAAGATTAGTTAAGTAATAAATTTGTACATAGGTATAGCCTCAACAAATGTTTGTATAATAATTTACTTGTTTAATAAAAAAAAAAAAAAAAAAAGTTATGTTTTATGGAACATTGCTTTGTATAATTTATTTTATACGGTTTAATTAAATTATTAAATACACCTTTTACATACTCGATATTTTTGCACCAATATGTTGAGGTATAATTATTTGATATTTGAAAAAACAAAAAAAATATAAGATTTTTTTAAATATATAGGTTCAATTGCAATGATGAAAATAAGACAAAATAATCTTGAATATTGCTGAACTTCATTGAAGTAAAAAAATATTCACTAACAAATACAAACTATAATTAATAGCACTGTGAGAACAAATAGAGAAGCACAAAATTTTTCTATAATAAAAATCTTTGAACGTTGGATTCTATTTTGTACGCGAAAAACGTGATTAAGGGGTAAAACAATTTAATGAAAATTTTCTCTTGTATTGATTCCTTTTATCGCCTCCTTCAATATGCTACATAAAGTACCAGTCACCCTCTTCAACTATGCTAAGTTACGTAACGGTGAACGTAATAAAATTGTATAAATATTATCATCTCTAAACAAGATTTGAATTTAAAATAAAACAAATTAGAAAAAAATAGCAAAAAAAGGAAAACAAAATCAACCTTCAAAAGAATGCCGAAAACATTCGGTGGATGTGCCCCGTGGTTCAGTTGTTAAAGAGTACAATGTAGCAACGGTAAAGATGATATCTGAAGATCGCCAAAACCGCTGATGTAATGATTTGTTGCAAACAGTTTGAGGGAAGAGCAACAATCATGCTGGATGATTAACTCTATGTCATCATATCATCTTGTCGTCTATTGTCTAGCAAATATAAACTATTGCCGCGAGGATACCAAACGACCTCCGCATTACATGACTGGTTCCAATGAATTGGCGATAGGCTATGAAGAAAAAACACTCGCAGATGATTTGTTTGTGCTATCATGTGAACATATATTAACAAATAAAATGGTGAACGGTTTATTTCCATGGAAGCATTGACACGTTCTTTGGTAATTTTTGGATCCAATTTTTTAAAAGTTCGTTTTTAAGAAACATACACTGCATAATTTATTTCACGTGTTATTTTGTTTTAATCTGTTTGAACCTAGACTTCGGAAGGTAGCTTATTCGAAACCCTTTTGAGTTACCTCCCTAGATAACACAGTTTCTGCTAGTTTTCGGATTTTTAAGGGTACTAAGGTGGCACGACGACCGTGGCTTAGTTAGTGAGACGTTGGACGTCTAGCCGGAGATTTCCAGTTCAATTCCCGATGATACCTAAAAACATCCTGTTTAGTAAAAGAGTTCATCTGGTAACAACATTCGCACACGCCGAGTACATTGCCTCACCATATGTGGTAGAGTTGCCAGCACGTGCAATGACGAACCGCGAGTTCCGTATCTTCGCCAGAGCTTCTAAACCTAAGGCTCAATTTGTCTCCCGACTACGCTCTTCAATATATATGAATTAACGATTCGGACATGTTGAAGGGGTCCATATGAAAAGAAGAAGGTATCGCTTACACTCGTATTTTTTTTAAGAAATATATTTGTTTCAGATTTAATTTAATTTAATCTAAAATGTCGTCTATTGACCAAGTGTGATACAAAAGTCCTATAGAAATATTATGTTTTGCAATTCTTTTATCCAACAAAGGTATAAATTAAAACAATTACTATGATTTACCTAACATACTCGTACATAAGGGCTCCAGCAGATTGCCTTTTGACTTTTCCAGTTCACCAGCTCTTCATTTTCATGTCATCTTTTACTGTGCATGCTGTTAGGTTCTGGAACCATCTACCAGCTTAAATAAGACTCTCACCACCATCGGCATTCAATAGGCGAGTTAAGAAATAGTGAATCTCTCTATGGTGACATAGTGTGTTTTTCCTGGTTATCCATCTATCTACCTTCTTAACATATCTCTTTCCTTTTCCTGGCCATCGACGATCTTATAAAATTTGTATTTTTTTTGTTTTTATTACTTTAGTATTATATGTTATTATATGTTTTTTTGCTCTAAATCAAAAATGTAAATCCTCCACCTTCGTCTCAAAACTTGGTATAAGCATAAAGATGCACAGGAAAAGACCAAAGGTACGCTGGATGGATGAAATCAGGAAGCATGGCAGCATCACTTGGCGCCAACGAGCAAAAAAAAACGAACTATTTGGAGTCAAGTTGGGGAGACCTTCATCTAGAAGTGGATCGACCCTGGTTGGCAATGATGATGATGAATATAATTAAAAAGGTATTTCAAAATCGTAACTTCTAAATTTTAAGAGAAAATTTAAAACAAGAGAATTAAGATTGCTTTTTCGAAGATATATAAAAAAAATCCTCGTTGCATGATATTTCTCTGTAAACTGAAACGATTATTATCAAGGATGCATGTTGCTATTTTCTCCAATGATTAGAGGGAAGAGATTGTATGTGTACTATAATAGATGCGATGCATCTGCATCACGTTTTGTTGCAAAGCATGGTGAACTTTCACATTGTTCGCTATTACGTAATTTAAAATAATAATATTATGATGCTATTTAATTTGGCATCATGACATCATGAGCCGTGCGAAAGTTTACGGTTCGTTTGCTCCCCTCGAGTGAACTCTGTGTTCCAATTAATCATGTTTTTTAGGGTGATGAACTGTCAATTCTTCAAGACAAATCAAGTGTTGATTTATGACTTTGATTTCATGAATTCGATGTTAATGTTATTATTATGTTATAATACATATACTCAATGGAACATATTTTTGTCAAATGCTTATTTTAAGACTGCCTATTCAAGTTGTATAAAATTTGCTATGTCAAGGTAAAAAAATAACTACAATTACGTGAATTCGTCTTTTTGCATATCATTGTAATATAATGAATTGTTTATGAGGGAACCTTTCTTGCGGTATCTTTATTTGCATATCATTGTAATATAATGAATTGGTTATGAGAGAACCTTTCTTGCGGTATCTTTATTTGCATATCATTGTAATATAATGAATTGGTTATGAGAGAACCTTTTTTGCGGTATCTTTATTTGAAAATCACGTTTTTCAGAGACGTAAAAAACATAGATTTAAATGGGTTGATTTATTCGCAATTACCGCATTTAAATTTTCGTTGTTGATATTTTTTAAATGTGTTTATTGAATGTAGAAAACCATTTTTTTGTATTTTACTATACTCTTGTTGGAATGTGGATAGATAAAAAAATAAGTCAATTTATAACTTTTGTATATCTTAAATTTGAATATCATAATTCGTTTCCTCCGTTCGATTTTCCTTGCCGCTGACGGTTCAAAAGAATAATAAATTATCCATGTATCAGGTGAGTCCTGACACAAAAGTGATAATCAATATTGGTTTTGCTTTTTATATGAAATGTTTGAACAGAGATCTTCCCAGCGAACCACCAGACAGCGATAACTTTTTGTTGAAAGATTGCCTGAATTCACATTAGTCAATCAATCAACTGTTAAATTAAATATGCTGTGTACAGAATCTACTCATCAATTCCAGCCTTAAATAATAATACAAAGAGTAAGCAGCTAATCTTTTTCCCATCAGATGAAATCACGCCATAATCGAATTCGTGGACATGCTTCTACATTTACCTACTTTGTAATGAACGTAGTAAAAAATACAAATAATGAACGTATAAAGATATGAGCATACAATCAAGTAGATAATACTTGTGTATGCATGTGAGACGAGATCGCCCGCAAAGTGATGCTTAGTTGTAGGCATTTTGTATTGTTCGAGTAGGAAAATATACGAGGGACAAGGAACATATGCACATATTATAAACGGTATCAGTTTTAATAAAATAAAGATTTTTTTTCTTCTCATAATAAAAATATACGTGTAAGGTATATTTTTAATAAATTTCCCGCCTGAATTGAAAAATGCAATTATTCACTCAACACCGAAAAAAATTGCTTTTCTTCGTCCAAGCTTTAATCCCATATTGAATGTTGGAACAAATACGCAGTTGTGAACCATCATTTTAGCAGATCTTAACACTGCTCGGTTTGTATGTATTTCTTTGAAAATAATAAAAAAGGAATATTCGAATTTTATAGAAATATATCAATATTTTTCTGTAGTTATTTTGATCATAACTAGAGGCAGCGATTTTTTAAAATTGCTTAGGATATTTTAATGACCTGTCCCATTGGATGAATCATCCTATGCCATTATTACTATGTCGTATGATCTGATCAACTGCATTAGCGATGCCAATATTTTGGTATTTATATTATGGTAGGCATGTTATTTATATTTGGAATCCTTATTTTAAACATACTTTTATACATCATTACACCTGAATTTGTTTAGGAACGTTTATAAATTCAAGAACGAAATGCTTTTGAGATGATAATAGATATAAAACGAGTACATTACGAAACAGCGCTACACGAGTCTCCAATTTGTTCTTGTTAATGTTTTGGGGACGATATTAGTATGAACTAAAATATACTCTGATTTAAGAAAATGAAAGTTCTGGCCTGGCATTAGTTAATTATGTTTGGATAATCGTATAAGGCGGAATTAAGTTATATTTTTAATATGCGATTAATAGAATGAATCACGGTGCTAAAATATACTTTATATATGTATTTGATAACGTTAACTTTCTAAAATAATAATTATACAAAAATAATAATCCTAAATATAAATTACATACGCGATAAATTAATATTTATGATTTTTCGAGTGAAAAAAGTGGTTGCTCTATTCAACAACTTGAATATCAAGTATACGAGTTCATTTCAATGTTTAGATAATTATTCCCATACTTAAAGCAATATAACACACATACATGCATACTTTTTGGGTAGGCAAATAGGACAGATATTAATGCACACAGCTCTCCCCATCTAGTATCATATGCTCTCATGTTTCTCATCCATTCATCTAGTATCATATGCTCTCATGTTTCTCATACTTGTTACCTTTTCCTCAGTCGATGGATTTCTAAATATCTCCTTCGTCGGCCTGCCTCTTCCTCGCATATAACAATCGAGACGTTTAGGAAAGCGGGACTACTCATTCGATTCAGAGGACAACTCTATATAGCGCCGTTTCGAGAGCCAAGTCTCCTCAAGGGCGCTCGAACTCGGAACTCGAACCCACTAATACTAAACAAATCACGTCTGGCAGATATAGCAGCACCCAAACGAATCACGTGTAACATAATATATGTCATTCAATGTACTGTCCTCACTCTTGCAGTCATCAAACCTTTATAGGAAGACAAAGAGTTATTTTCAGATGAAGTATAGGGCATGATTGTAGCGTCTATATCAAACTCTCATGCACAGCTCAAAAGTTGACAAGTTTTTCTATAAATTCGTTCAGATTTATATCTTTCATAAATGTGACGAAACTTGCATACAAAGAAAGATAATTGTAATTTATTTTTATCAAACACTGTTAAACACTGAATAAATTACAATGTCTTTAAACCTCCACAATGTTAATGCCTTAACTATAAACAACAAAGAAAGATAATATTCGTTTTGATTTAGAATAAGTAAGTATTTGAGTTGCAATGTTCTTACACTATTTCTTGTCTTCAAATTCGTGATGCATGCTCAACTGAATTTTGCAACACATAGAACATTGTTTTAAGTCTCGACTTGTGTAGTCCCATCGCATCGAGCTAGCGCAGGAGGCGTGGGCTTGTACACATTTTGCAGTATGGACGTATACCATATATATATACAGAAAAATCCTTTCTTGTGTTATCGTGAATGGTAGATATTTGAAATATCATACAATATAATTTAACTGCTAATAGAACTGGATCTCAATGATAATTTAACTGAATTTAGATATTTTTAGGTTACTGTAACACATCGATATTTTGATTTAGTGTTTTATTTTAATTCGATTATGAGTTAGAGAAAAGTCAAAATTAATAAAAAAGAATGCATGACAAGGTGTATGAATGTGGTAGAGGCAAAATATATATAACGCGTAATATAAGATTAAGTGAAGATTGGTTCGCTCGTCTACCCCAATAGTCATATGGCGAAATGTGATGATGCGATTGTTTGATATAAACGTTGAAGATTTTCTTTGACTTTTAATATTTTTTCGCATAAATTTGACCAAATATTGCAATACAAGATAATGTTCTCGATTAATCACATGGTGAAACCGGTATCTAACAAACAAACGCGACTACTTGAGCCGTTCCCAAGAAGAATTTTACTTGTAGGAAGGTTGAAATAAAGATCATTACGTCGAAAACTGAAGACATGACATCAGACATGTAAAATCTCAATGCACCATTTTGTTAATAGGGACAAAACTGAAGACATGACATCAGACATGTAAAATCTCAATGCACCATTTTGTTAATAGGGACAAAACTGAAGACATGACATCAGACATGTAAAATCTCAATGCACCATTTTGTTAATAGGGACAAAACTGAAAAATGAACAATTTTGAATACTTCGAAGCTCAGTTTGCATAAGATGGGCATCAAGATGGTGAACTTGACCGTAGAATAGAAGCAGCAAGTAGGGAATTAACAGTTTTCTATACTTCAATGTTGAGAAATTCTGTGCTTGAATTTAAAACTAAATTACGTATTTATAATATATCGATAAACAGGATTGAAACATGAGCATGAATAATGAATATTAACTGGAAAAAAAAACACGCTTACGAATTTAAGCAGCAATGAAATATTCTTCTTTCGAGCTATGAGAGAGACGTTAAAAAACCGATACGAATGTGCCATAGCTGAACACCCTAGTCCATGGATTGAAAAATCGCAGTTGGCTTAGTTGGGGTATGTGTTGAGAATTATAGATAACTTTTATCGCGAAGAAAAGTGTAAAAAAAATACAGCTCATGAGGGAAGGGGGGACGTTTAGTGGGTAAACCAAGAAATACTTGGATTTGTTAGATGAAGGGATTATGCTACGATATACTTCAGCTTGACTGGGACAATGGTCGCGACAGACTCGACTCAAGGATACCGAGACAGAACTGCAGCTATTGAATTATATTACACTTTCGTTATATAAAGTAAGACATGGCGGTTGTATTGCAATCTGGCAAACTCTTCCAATCAATATTTTCCAATCTCAATTTTTTTTAAAGAAGCCTTTAGTGAAAATCACAAAGGAATCCTTTTAAAAAAAACTGGGTTTCAACGGGAATCGAACAAGCGTCTTACCAACTAGGCCACTGAGGGCGGCCTATTGAATAAGGGGTATGTTAGAATAAAATGAACAATAATTAAAATAATGGATTTTAAGGATTAAATATTTTATGTATACGTCATTTTACTATATATATAATATATATAATTATTATCTTTTGTATGCAGTTATTGTGCGGAAACTGAAACTGGTCTTGTTAATATTTTGGTAAAACTGTATGCATGACTCACACGCATGAATTACTTTCATACAGATAAATAATTTTAAGTGGGCGAACTATATTCTGATTATATACAACAAAACACGAACCCCATGAAATTAAACAAAGGATCCTGTTTTCGATGCTGCATTTTTTGGGAAACCCGAGAAATTATAAGAAATCATAATTTCATTGCACGATGATTTCAAGAATAATTACAAGTTATTTCAATTTTTGAGCTGAAGTATGCGGAAACCGAAAAAAGTAACAATACAAGTGTAGCCAATTAAAAAAGTAGAAGAATGAAGGCAACAAATTGGAAAAGAGAAAATGAAATTAAGGATAAGAAAGATACCAATCGGTTATGGTCCGTTTACAGGCAGACAGGTATTTATTTACACTCTCGTGATTTATGTTAAACAACTTGCAAAAATAATTGGTTAAGTTTAAAAATAACATCGATGTACTTGATTTTTTTTTTTGCATTTGTTGGTGCGGATTTGATTCCTATTGGAACCATTTTTTTAAATATATAATGTTCTTTTCAATTCAGACATCTTTAGACATTTTTGTTTGGTTGGAAGAGATTTTCATAGGGCAATACATCCATCAGGTTATACTGTATACAACGAAAGCATACTGCATTTTGATTCAATGTAGGGAGTAATTATTTAAAAAGAGGACTATATAAAGAAAAAAAGTTTTGTTGAATCATTATCATCGTCTTTCCATTACCTTTTGTGATCGGGGATGCAGCCTCGCCAGCGAAGGTATTCGTGTATCTCCATATCTGGTGACTTCTTCCGTCTCCACCGAGGTTACTCCTAGCCTCTTCTCACACCAGCCACAGTTCAATCTACCGTTGAGATGAGCTAATAGTCTTCCTATTTCTGCGCTGACATTGAAAATCTATGTATATTTTTTGTTTTTGGCATTTGTAATGTCCCAGCTATCGCAATTGAGACCTCCTTGTTATAGTTAAGTTTTGAATTTGAACAATCAACATCTTTCAATAATATTAATGAAACCTAAGGACGGACTGACTGACTGCTACTCAAGAGATGTGGCGTTCGTTGAGCCTTTGGACTTAGAAACACTAGAACTGGCACGAAACTTGTGGTTAATTATCACACGTGTTGGTAATACTACCTTACACGTGAAAAGGCAACAATGTTAGTAAACGTCTAACGCTTGTAAGTATTGTTGCCAGATGAAGTATTTTACTTTTTTGTGTGGCGTTCGTTGAGCCTTTGGACTTAGAAACACTAGAACTGGCACGAAACTTGTGGTTAATTATCACACGTGTTGGTAATACTACCTTACACGTGAAAAGGCAACAATGTTAGTAAACGTCTAACGCTTGTAAGTATTGTTGCCAGATGAAGTATTTTACTTTTTTGTGTGGCGTTCGTTGAGCCTTTGGACTTAGAAACACTAGAACTGGCACGAAACTTGTGGTTAATTATCACACGTGTTGGTAATACTACCTTACACGTGAAAAGGCAACAATGTTAGTAAACGTCTAACGCTTGTAAGTATTGTTGCCAGATGAAGTATTTTACTTTTTTTTTTTCAGGTATCATCGGTAATCGAACCCGAAACCTCCATATGGAAGATAAGCGCTTTTAAACTAGGCCATGGAGATCGCCAGAAGTGATGTAAGACAGAAACTAAGTATCAGTAAAACAATAAATTCAGATGCAAAAAAACTTAAAGATAAACTAGTCCGCGATCGAATATGGCAGTGCTCCGCAACCTTTTCTCCCCTACGACACACCAAAATTCTTCCTAGAATTCCGCGGCACACCAAAAGCTAAAATATATAGGTAATAAATTGATACACAAATTTTACAATAAATTTTGGTTTTTTATTTGAAAAGTATACATACATAAAACTATAAATGCAAATTGCAAATGCAGTATAACGCATGCGCAAGAGTTTTCAGCGACGCGCATAAGGGTCATTTTTCTTTGTCTATGACTAATTTGGTGTGGCCATGGTGTGTACAAAGCACACTACGCAGTTTTCAACAGTTGGCACCAGGCGCTGGGGGACCATTGAAAAATTATTTAGTTATAATAATTATTCTATACTACATTTTGAAAAATAGACAATATTATGAAAAATAATTTGTCATTGTGTATTAAATACATAATGAAAAATTGTAAAATGTCAAATACATTGAATTTGACCGCGGCACACCTGTATCCGGCTCACGGCACACCAGTGTGCCACGGCACACCGGTTGCGGAGCACTGGAATATGGGACGCATGAGTTAAATAAGGACGCCTTCTACGGAGTCAACTAAAAAATGTATTTAAATTAATAGTAATATGAACAAAATGCTTTGTTTAAGGTTGGAAATAATTATTTATCTAGAGAAGGTGAGCAAATACATACCAGTAAAAGTATTCTTGATATCAATACGATATATTGGCAATAATTGAATCACGGCCAAATCAGTCTTCATTTAAATTCCGTTTTGGTTTTGAGAAATCACGGAGCATGTGGGTCGACATCTGCACTCGAGTGTGGAGCAATTATTATGAACAGCTGATGACACCAACGCCTCTTAACTATATTTTCAGATGCATTTAGAAATAGATCAGTAAGTACAATGACACTTTATTCAATATTAAATAGAGCACATTTTAAATTGCTGTACTTTATAAGGTTTATTTATTAATACAAATATTTTGCAAAAAATATATAAACTTCAATATAAAATGATATCTTAATTCGCATAATTAATGATTATGTTTGTTTCAATGGTTATTTTAATTATTAACACGATAAGATTAATGATAATCTTTAAATGTTCGCAGTGAGATACAGGCAAAAGCCTAGTTTACTGAGGACACGACAAATGAAAGGCAACAAACCCAGATTCATTAAAATTGTGTATCCAAATTGAATTTCTTGTTGTTTTTTCGCAAATTATGTATATTTCTTGTCATGTGTAAAATAAATGATAAAACAACTTAAAATCTTACTCAGATTCCAAGAATATTATATACAAAATAATTTTTAATTTCTCGAGAACACATTCCTTAACATTATTGGAAAATAAGTTTTTTAGGAATTATTAATCACTGTGTATTGTAATCTCTAGTAGATAACTCTTACGTTTCAGTCTGATCACACAGCTTGTTCATCGGATTCACACGTTCCGTGTTCGTAGAATTAATTATCTTCCTAAAATAATTATAAAACACACCGAGTAATCATTTCTAAAAACTTATTTTCAAATCATGTCTTTGAAAATCGCAAATCTTTCATATTGCACATTTTTAAAACAATTAGTAAATTAAACAATCGGACAGCGGTTTCACGAAACGCTTTCATAAACGTTTATTTAATATCCGAACAAACAATAGTGTGATTTATACGGCTCGAAATAAATTTTGAAACTAATTACAATTTATACCCTGAAATATGTTAATTTTGCGTTACATTTTGATGAAACCTCACTTTTCTACCTACAATTTTATTATGTGATCGCCCTGTCCTGTTCTACTCACAAAATATCCGCGTAATTAATAATTGAGGACTAAGCAAGTGTTACTTTGTAGCTCTAATTTGGACGTTTATACGAGAAAAAATATTAAACAGGTTAGGAAATATATTAAGGGGGATTTTTAGAAGACTGAATTTAAACTTAAAATACACATCTTACTGGAAGGTATTTTTTCTTAGTTATTTAAATAAAATACGCTCATTTCTTATTTCAGTCGATTTTTTTAATTGTAATTTGCAGAACTTTTCTAGCATCTATACTTCAAATGCATCATCAATGTATTTTTCAATAAAAATGCACGTTACATCACCTGCCACCTTGTAAGCTTAGATCATTTAAATATTAGTTTTTAGTGTGTAATTAATTTGATTTAGATCGCACCTTTCGTTTGTAGTGATAGTAGTATCGATGTTAAATAATGAAGATAGAAAGGCTTAACAATCATGGTTGTATTCTTATTTCCTGCTATTAACATAAACCAGCATAAACAATGGCCAGTGTGCATTGTGTCCTGCTGACAATGGCTGCGGCGACGGCGACTCAGGTGGACTAATGTTGTGTAAACATGGCTATCTGAATGCCATACGGTGTGACCATTATCAGCGCAGCAACAAATAACAGAAAATACAAGAGTATTCACGCTACAATACAACCGTTCAGGAAACATGGAGATGGAATAATTGCACATCTAAGATATACTTAAGATACCAGTGCGATGAGCAGATGAGCGAAGGAAAATTTTGAATAACAGAAATATATGATTAGTTTGACTATAAAAATACAAAAATAGTGTATATATGAGTATACACATAATAATAAGACCAACTAAAATACAGATGGAAAAATAATTTAAACCACAGCAATTGCTATTGTTGCGTATCTTATATACGAGTATACTATATATCATTTTTGGTGGCTTTACGCATATTGATAAAACCCACTCAATAATGATGGTTAGTTATATTTGAAGGGAAATTAAGAGAGCTCAAGAGTTATAGCTTTTATACTGTGTATGCGTGTATGCACTTTAGCCACATTCTTCACCCATTTACTTAATACGCCATTCCCATATTTCCGGTGTTTTAATGTCCACCTCGCTTGTATGTTGTTAGTATTGACTTGCGAATCAAATTCAAAGAGAGTTGAAAACACATTATATAAATTTTCCTTCAATAATCAGAATCATACTCGTATACGTTGGATTCGCTAATAAAATATTTAACTAAGCATCATTAAGTGACTTTTGAGAGTGAAATCCTTGTGTAATTTATTTGCATGCAATTTTTATTGAATTATTATTTTATTGAATTATTATGTTGAATTATTGT
Source organism: Odontocerum albicorne (assembly GCA_949825065.1). NCBI lineage: Eukaryota > Metazoa > Arthropoda > Insecta > Trichoptera > Odontoceridae > Odontocerum > Odontocerum albicorne. The sequence goes on from OX463840.1 coordinate 36,700,179, forward strand.
ATTGCATATTCGTTTATAATTTATTACACATTGTGTTCCACAATTCCATTGGGTAAACCAAGTTGCGTACTCTTCTAGGCAAATTTAGATCTACATAACTGATTATATAGCATATATTATTTCTAAATCTTCGCTTCGCCACTAGATCACAATTTTCTCAATATATTCCTTCTACTCTGTACTTGTTTTTTCTTTTCCATAATTACAATATTTTTAGCTTCACAGAGAATGAAAAATTGTCGAGTATTTAAAACAATTACGTAACAAAAGCTTCCCGATTGAAAACATTGTGGAAAACTGCCGTTAAGAGAACACTCAATCCTCGTATGTGATGATCGCTCAGTTCAACCTGTTAACTGTACATTAATAATACGAGTACACTTGATCCCGTCTCGCTTGGAGCTCGCACCTGCCATTATTCTGCACACGCATTATTGTCACCACCGTGGCCATTGTGGACAAATGGCCCAACGTGCTCTCGTAAAGCATCACATCAACACGCTTTGATCTAATGGCTTTCGATATCATTGTAAAATTACAAGAACGTCGACGCCGTACTAACAGCGGAATTTGAAAGGCATTATTTGGGTTTTGATATTTATAACATTATATTTTTTAATTTAATAAACTATCATATCGCTATTATCAGTAGCAACCTGGTATGTAATTATTATATTCCATCGAAATTAATTAGTCAGCCAAAAAGATAAATAATAATGATCTTATTTTAAGAAGAATGTTCTTGCACTCTCTGTATTTGATATTCCAATCGATTCATATTAACACACTCAAGAAACTACTATTTATATTATCCATGATGTAGTAGATACGACCTCCGTGATCTAATACCTGACTTCCAATTCGAGATTGCGGGTTCGATTAACACTACTAGCATTAAATTTTTTTAAAGGGTTTCAACCTGCTTTTCCCTTATGACCGTTTAAAAATATTCTCGTTGATTTAAATATATTGACACAAGGCACTAAGCCCGCTAGGTTGTATTATACACAACGAAAGAGTAATACAATCGATATATAATGAACAACAATAGTTGAAGTATGTTTCTTATGAATGGAATAAATGAATCACAAAACAATATTAAAATTTTGAATGAACGAATAGAATAAATGGTTACAAATACTGCATTGAAAAGAGAGTAAATTACTAAATACTCTTGTACTATAATTACAACTAACCATTTTTTGACAAAATATTGTGGTAGGTTCTGAAGGAGATTATGAAAATAAGGCTTATTTTTTAACCGACTTGAACTTGAATGATTTCATTCAATATGAAAATTTATTAACGTTATTATGTTTTTTTTTATTCATGCTTATATTATATGATATATTTGTATTTTGCATGACAAGACGTATGAACGTGCCAGAAGCGTCAATTATGCGCCAGGATAGAATGAAACGGACATCTGTTTTCTCTGTGTACCCTAATAGGAGCATGGCGTGATGATGACATATTTATATTATTTAATTTAAAAAATGTATATTTATGAATATCAAATATGAGTATTATATTTGGTTGATTTGAGACGTGCAAAAAACTAGTATTTTTAGCTTGGGTTATTAAGTTTCTTGGGTACTGGAATCTTCTTCTTTTAATTTTAATGTATTTAAGTATTTATATTCATATTGTATTTATAATAAATTGCTCACTTGGGGAACCCGAGTTGGTGAGCCTGGTCACATTCACACGACTCGGGTCTGGCTTGTAGGTCATTAATTTCACTGGCACATAAATTGCGAAATCTGACACGACATCTTTTGTCATGTTTGACTTATTGATTTACGAATCATTTTCTTTATAAGAATATTGTCGCTACGTCGGCAGACATTTTGAGTCCAGGCATCTTAGACAAGAGACAAGACGATAAATAAAATGCTAGACAGACTTAGAATGGGGTGATAAGGAGAGGATGTTGATCTTTGAAGACAAGTGTGAATTGGGCGATGGCCATTGTCAATTTTTTGCTAAGCTTGGGTACAGTATTGTAAACATTATCAAAAGAGTTTCAAAGATTTATTATCTTATTCAGCTGGAGTGGACAGTAAAGTATCGGAAGAATTGGCTTCCCTGAGAGTTATTGTGTGTACTAAATTTATATAAGGTTACTTTATTTTTCTTATTATGTTGTGCAATCGTCAATATCTCGTAAATGATAAATGCCACGGGCTCTTAATTATTTATCAACAATATTGAAAACTGCTTGATTCCATTAAATAAAAATAAATGATAACTTCTGTGGAAAAGTTGGTAAGAAACCTGTCTACCAGCCCGAGGGTTGCGGTTTCGATTAAGATTATCAAGTTCAACTTTAAAAAAGGCTCCAGTATGCTTTTCACTTAGGCCTACTTTAATATATTTTTGATTGGATGAAAGAGGTTACTACATGACAATAAGCAGGTAACTACCAGGTTTTGCAGTTTACAACGAAAGTGTAATACAATATTTTCTGGTAATAACGTCGATAATTGTTCCATTATGATTTAAATCATTGTTGTTAACCATTTTACGCAATGTCGAATATTATTTATAGATAGTAAACGTCAATATTTTTTCATATATTAAAATACGGATACAATTGGCTTTTTATATATTTATTTTGAATAGGTATAATATAACGAAATTATTAGATAATATGGAATTTGGTAATAAATAATATAAAATAATTTTATTACATTTCACCGAGCACTTCCAAGGAAAATCAAATCATTTATCTGATCGCATTACTTTAAATTAAAAAAAGAATAATTTTTATTTGATATAAATTTCTGCGAACATTAACACTATAAGCAGTTTGTTTGAGAATGAAATATATTTTCCTAAGTATGTTTTTTTTTAGTTTTAAGTACTTAAATGAAATTTGCTAGCGTTTCTTTTTTGTCGTAGTGAAATTTATATAATTTTATGATGTTCTGTACGAAAAATTAAAGATAATATATTCATAGAAAACTAGGAAGTCGTGTACTCTTATCAAAATAAACATTTATATTTAGTCAAATACTTGAACCGGATTGATAACTTGGTACATTTTTTTGTGTAAACGTGCACGCCTTATAACAATTATGCAGTGGTATTTCTTCTTTAATTCCGTTCTATTTACATACATATGTGATATCACCTGTTTAATAAGCACTTGTCTCATATTACTTTTCATAAAAAAATATATTTCTCTGTGGATAAGAAATTCAACCGTGATATTCACAAGAAGTCAATTTAATATTGATAGGAATTGGGAGAGAATATGATGATATGTAAAGTGGTTGGAGGATTCAAAATAAATTAGGGTTGTTGACATATGCATTTGTAAAAATATTTATCCTCGATGAATTTAAACAAATTTCAGAAATTTCTACGAAAAAAACTCGGTAGTCATTTTTTGTTTAATAATTATCCTGGTACGAAATGTATTATTTAAAAAAAAACTTGAATTTGCACTTAAGTATGTATTTATTTCATAGAAACCTATCAATGAAAAAAATCGTCGATATTTCATATAAACCTATATTTAATTAAAAAATATTTATTCGATGAATAAAATAGACAATTAATTTATGTTGTTAGTTTTATATGATATAGAGAAAATTAAATTATAAAATAATATATGTTTTCAAAAGTAATAAACATAAACAAAATAAACTTACGTTTGATTCTTCTTTAGTAACACAAAAATTAAAGGCACTGCAAAATGACAGGCAGGTATATAAATATCACTAAGTAAAAAATATTGTTTCACAATTTCTTGAATTTTCACAAAAAAATTGCAAACACTAAATTTAAACCAGGATTTTTTTTCTCGTTTTATTTTCACAAAATTAACGATCACTTACGATAAAATACTCGTATTTCTATTTATTTTTGTAATTGGTAAATACACTTGTTCGATATCTGTATCGTAAATTTAACGAAAGTGTTGAACTCGTCAGACGTGCGCTCAGTTAGCAACACGAAACACAAATGAGATGTAAACAAAACAGAGGCAGCTAGGCAACCGCTTGCCGCAAACACTGTTTCAAAAGCGGCGGTCACAGTGCTTCTCAAAGGGGCGCTATTTACCCTGGAAATCCCACTGGGAACATACAACATTCAGGCCTATGAATTTAATGTGACTTTTTTTAGGTTCCTTATTATAAAGCCTTTTAAACTAAGAACGTGACTCCACCTATCTTAATTGACTCATTTGTATAAATCATGGTATTGGGGAGGGGGCGGGGGGATAACCATTATTAGTAAACATACACTACAACATTTTGCAATATGATTTATTATTTATTAATATTATGCACTTATGTCACGTTAAATTCAGATTTATGTACATTTCAAAAGATTTTAATAAAATCCTAGCTCAATGAAGGTTGCAAATTTGTGTTATTTAAAATAAATTGCTTGTAATAACATCATCTATTTCTAAAAATGTAAGAGTAATATCTTATGCGCAGAACCAACCAAGTTAAAGACGCTACTGAACACCTTAACCATTGTTTTTCGAACTGATAACTTGAGGGATGAATGAAGACGACTCAACAAATGAGAAGTAAGCTACTGAAGTGAAGAAGAAAGAAAAGCTATGGTGTTTTTGCTGTACAAGGGAGAATAAAAAATAATTAATCTATACATATTTTTAATGGTATCTGTATATCTTTGTAAAAGTCTGTATGAGAATATTTAATAATGAATTATTTTGATATTTCTACTAATAACATTAATCTCCTGAAATGATTCCGATTGAAGAGAATCTCGAGATAAGATGCAGACACACGTATCGCGGGGATTAATGTGATTTAACGAATAGGAAAGTAATTTAATATTCTAACATATAATTTACTCTTAACTTTTCTCTGTATATCCTAAGGATAACCTTTTATCGTCAGTTACTGAGAAGTTTAAGTATTTTTTGAGCTAAATATATGTTTTTTCGTCGGAAACCGATATAGAAAAAAGGCAATGTACTGTAGAAAACAAAATCTATCTAATACAAAATATGACAATACTTTATTTTAATCATGAAAAATCGAATTAAAAAATATATTTGACTAGGCACTTTACGAATATATCCCTACAACCTGCTTCTCAAGTATACTTTCGTTTTCTCAGCGATTTTTTAACTATGAATACCTTATGTCTGAAAAATAAATGAACCCTATTTTAAACATATCTTTTTTAACAGCTTTATTGACTTTGAAAGCTTTGTACTTAATCTTCATTAATTTCTAGTATTAATGATTATGTTAAAACATGTAAATATATTTTACTGTTTAAAAATAAATGTATTTGTTTGTTGGAGCAATCATAATCAATTACGTGTTTTAATAGAAATCAACTTGAAAAATTACGAATATCTGACAATAAATTATATAATATTTAACAAATCTTATGTGAAATTCCAAAAAGTTAAAGCCAAAATCTTTAATGTATTAAAAATATAACGGAATACTTTTTATTTTTTTTATTTTTTTATAATTATTTTTGCCAACTTAACGAAAACAAAATTAATAAAATAATTACAATTTAATAAGTTTGAGATCCACAGTGATAAAGCATTGCGTATCGGAATGGTAGGAATAAGTGCGAGTGAGTTGGTGATATCCAAAGCCTTTTTGGGCGCTTGACTCAATTAGTCGGAGCGAGATGGACAATTATTCCGATGATGGGCGGAAAGCTCGATCGTCCTGAGCGGCCATGCGTCAATGCGTTTTCAATTTTGACTCATTAATTTTTATATTTTTTTCATAAATAACTAAGTGCATCCAAGTGCATCACAGCTGTTGGACAAAATTATGGAATTGTGTTGAACAAATCTATCCCCTTGAAATACGAGTATGTTACAGGAAACTTGTCCACATACTCAAATATACATTAAATATACTATTTAACATAGACATGTAATAGAATATATGTATGCAAGAACGACCCTACCTACAAAATAAATGTTAATGGTTAATTTGAAATATATAGTATAAATATTCTTAGCCTTACATATCTGTATATCTGTACCCCGGAGACATAACATAAGATACCAATGTCCACATTTATGGTAACTCACTGTTAAACGCGGTGTAGTATAATCTTTTAATTTTTAATAGTATTAGAGTGTTGGTACAGTGTTATAAAAATATGAATCAAAATGAAAAAAACCTCTAAACGTGTATGGCTGTACGGTGTACGGTGAGCGAATTTTTACCTCAAGAGAGTATGGACGTATACGGCACGTCCGATGTTTTTATTCCCGAATACATGAATTTATCCATAAAACGGACAAGGCTCAAATGTTTTTATCTATTCAACTATTTTGTATATGGCGGCCGCAATTACGTTTTTTACATTACTTACAAAATATTTTTTTTATTTTACTTACAAAATCTCACTCGCTTAGAGGTGTGAACGCTTAGATAATGTATTTCCCTCTCACAATATCCAAAAAACAATTTTTCTTTATTTTTCAGTTTTGGTCTTCTATAAAATTAGCAAAATGGTATATTTTAGGAGTAAAAATAACAAGCATAAATAATCATTTAATAATTTTAAATGACTATATTTACATACCTTTATACATAGGATTTTAACACCGTAAATGCAAAATACTATGTAATTATTATAAATAGTTAATTCATGGTTTGACTGTATGGTGAAACATCTGTCACTGATTGAATAAAAAAATAAATGGACTATAAAAAGAGATTTTTTTAAATGTTCCTTAAAGAGTGTATTTTATATCTGAATTCAATCTTACAAAACCTATTCCATATATTCCCGTACTAACTTATAAAAAAAACAAATAATTTATATGGTGTTATTTCGTAACACCGGTTACTCCAAGAGCGTCCCGATGATATATAATATGCAATTTCTACGAGTCATGCTATTTCTTCGAGTCAGGACCGCAATAATTTTAGATAAAAAAGGTTTGCAAGTAAAACAGTTCATGAACCGCTGAGAATCGAACTCGGGACACCTGGATGCTAAGCAATCACGTTAACTACTGGGCCATGGTGCAGATATTTAATGGTACGTTGCTTAAATTATTACCAAGATTGCTCAGCTTGGACAATCGATATAGGTATTGTATGGATTTCACGTGACTTTGACTATACGTGTATACAGGAGGAAAGTAAAAGATTTGTTCTAGTCGGGATGAATTGATTGCATTGTACGGGTTTGTTTTACTATCTTATATCAAACTTATACTGTGAACTAACTAAACCGTGACAGATGGCGCTAGTATCGCGTGTCTGTTACCGAGTACACACTGTGGCTCTCCCCTCTCGGTATAAATGTCTGCATGTGATGCAAAACGATACAAGGTGGAGAATAACCGGAAAAGAAAAGAACTTGCTAAAACTTTTGAAACGGGTGTCGGATATTTAGTTGGAAATAACCTCATACGAATATCGCGAAGCCTGTCTTATAGCGACCAACAAAGCAGTTGATCAAAAGCAGCGGAAACTTAAAATAGCCCAGGGGCTGTGGTATACCAGCCTTAAAGGCAGCTTAATTTCATAGATGAATCTTGACACTAAACTCCTATATTTTTTTTTGAGTAAAATTTATTTCAAATAAAATTTCAGATGTTTTTATCTTGTAAATTTATTATTATTCGAGAGATAAAATGTGAAGTATCTCGTTTTTTTTGTATTAATAACAAGATTAACCTCAGCAGTTATTAAAATAATATTTTACTCACCCAAAAATTTACTCCTAAATTAACCGATAATTTCTCATATATCATAATTTTCAAATATTACACTTAATTTTCTGTAACCGTCAATGGTAAGGTGGTTAACGAGCAAGCTTAACATTTTGATATAATTCGTTCGTTTTCCGGTGGTTTTAGGGGCTGATGTCAATTTCAGTTGTTTTGGCGCGTATACGCTTTTAGATAAATGCATACATATTATCATGTCAATGCCCTATTCGGGTAGGCAGAGATAACAGAACGCTAAACTTTCCAACCACAAACTCATGAATCACATATTCGATGAAATGTCGTTATAGAAGTCATGATCGATATGTGACAATTTATTTATATTTTATTTTTTGTGTTCATGGTTATACATGGCTCATCTAGCGGATTTATTGCTAGACAGTATTTTTGTGTTCATGGTTATACATGGCTCATCTAGCGGATTTATTGCTAGACAGTATTTTTGTGTTCATGGTTATACATGGCTCATCTAGCGGATTTATTGCTAGACAGTATTTTTTCACAATCAAACAGCTTATTTTGGGCATGTCAAGTTGTTTAAATCTACGATTGTAAATAAAAGTGAAAAATACTTTTCTCTGAAAAAAAAATGGTAGGACTAGAGAAAAGGAAATCGCCAAAGGATAATGAAATGGGGCAAAGCATATAAAATTACGGTGAAAGGGTATTAGAGTAATCTAATATTTTATCGATTCTCTTATGGGCGTGATTAAGGATGGTCCACATACGATAACTTTTGGTAGATTATTCCACAGTCTCGCTGAGTGAACCACAAATGAAGATCTCTGAAAGAAGATGTGGGTGTTGGCAAAGAAGTTGCTCATCGCCCGATCGAAGAGAAGGTCATTGATAAAACAAAAAACATTTTTTGAGAATATATACTCGTATATGACCGAGGTCATATTTCCATAAATATATTGTTCATAGTAAAGGCATTAACATTGTGGAGGTTTAAAGACATTGTAATTTGTTTTATCAACCACTGTTTATTCCACTTTTTGTAACGGTATAATCCTACCGGTTTCAAGGCTTTCACCTCATCGTCAAGGAAGCACAAACATGAATTGTTTGTGCTCCCTTGATGATGAGGGGAAATCCTTGAAATCGGTAGGGTTATACCGTTACCAAAAGTGGAATAAACAGTGTTTGATAAAACAAATTACAAATTCCCATAAATACTAGGTGGTAAATGTCTATGTTATTCGAGGGGAGTACAGCGACCGAACCAGCTATCTTCTGCACGGAAGTCCAGTGTATTATCACGCGGCTAGCACCTCAATTTTAATATCGAATTTCTGATTCGTACATACTCCGTGGACTAGGTGATAAGACACTTTTGTTTTGACCCGGGGAGTGTGAGTTCGGATTCCCGTTGGTACTTAGATTTATATTGAAAAATGAGTTTGAATCTGGTTTTTTACTTCAAGCTTGTTGGACACCTTTAAGGTTGATTGGAAGAGATTGACATGTTAATAAATCCACCAGGTGGCACTATACATAAAGAAAGTTTAATAAACTATAATTTATTATGGTACTACATGCAAGTCAGGCTAGCTTATTTTTTAATTCTTTGACCAGGTAAACAAAAAAATATAGGACTTAAACTTAATTCACGGTTGATAATCGTAGTAAATACAAGTATTGAAAATCATATAATGGAATAAACAACTTAACTATGACTTAATAAATTAACTGTAATTAATTTTAGCCACCTTTTAATTGCATAGCTCTCGGATGTAAAGTGAATAATTTAAAATCTTTATAGGAAACATATAATAAAATTGCAGTTTTTAAATCGGGCTTTAGCAATTTACTAAGCAAAATAATTGCCGTCTTATTTTGGGGTGTCGCATTAAACACATTAATCGCGCAGATAAGAAGCTATTTGGATATAATTAAATATAACATCGTGTCGTTTTTCATAATTAAAGACCAAACATATAATGGAAGTTAATATTTACTACTCGATATTAAAATTCATAATGATAAGTCGTTATTTTTAACTATGTACGTATATCTAATTCGTGAGCATATGTGTTAAAAAATACTTACATACATGCATACAATCACGTCATTTCCCTGTCGGGATAGGCAGATAGAACAGAGCGTCAGACTTTCTTACCACGACATACATCCTTAGCCTACTCCACATCCATACACTTTCTCATACAACTTATAAAATTTATCTGACTTTCTACGTTTCCTTTTTTAAAAATATCATTCACTTGATCTAACCATACTTACCTTGGTCTTCCTCTTACACGCCTACCACTCACATTTGCACTTTATATTTGTTGGGCATTTCCACTAATAAAAATATTTAGATTATGAAAAAAAGGTTAGTTTATTTATTTACGAATACCGTTAATTTTAATTGGTTTTCATTTTTCAACAATACAAACAAAGTAATATTTATACTTTTAATTTAATTTAAAGATTATAAGTTACAAGTAAGTCGAGAAAATGTTGTATCTTGGATGCATGCTCCCATCGGATGGAGAGCGCCAAGTTCAATATTGACAAAGAGTAGCAGCAAGTAACATAATATAATGTAGTATATGGTGGGTTATACAATGTTTCATATTTATCGACTGGAGAGAACCATAGCTGGCTGCTCGTAATGGAATCTTGATCGTAATATTCGGACAGACAAGCGAATTGGCACGTGATTTTTGTGACACGAAGACAAATGCGATAGAAATTACTGTTGCGTATAATGTCTGGAAAAGCAATGTATCACATAATAACAACATTAGAAATGAGTGCGGATTGAAAGAGGATCCAACGCTTATGAAGAAAGGAGCATTGAGATGATTCGACCACGTAAAAAAATGAATGTTGAAAGATTCTACAAAATTAATCTATATGAGAAGTATTTAATGTATATTAAATTTGAGAAGACTTGTAAAAACGTGGCACGACCAAGTTAATCAAATTTTAAAATATGGATTAGTGAAAAGCCTTCATAATATGAGAGTATACATGACGAAGCGTATGAACGTGGCAGAAGCAAAATATGTATGCCAGAATGTATAGAATTAAGCCGAGAAGTATTTTCTCTGCCTATCCCAATAGGGACCTTACATGGTGGTAATGATGATTACAATCGCTGTCTTTATTATACTAAAAAAATAAATCTCTTATTTTCTTAGGTTTGCATACATACATAGTATCACGTTACGTATTTTTGGGGTAAGCAGGAAGACGTATCATTATACTGTTTTATACATGCACATAGGCTTGGAGTATTCGTAAGTAATTTTTTTTTTACTGACTTATAGAGGCTGGTTACTAAACATAATTCCTCAGTTTCTAGCATTGATATTTGCCACTTAATAATGTTATATAAGTCAACGTTTTTATTCTTGACCCTTTTAACTGGAGAATGTAAGACAGATATTGAGTCGAAAATGTGATGAAAGTAAATAAGTATATAAATTGTTTATGAGACGAGTCACGCCACTGCTGACGAAGCAAAAACAACGAACTAATTTATCATGCGAAGCGGGACCACCTCCCTTGAGTGGCCACTCCGCGCCATCTTTCAGCTCCTTGACAACTTACTCAATCCTCTCCGTCCCTCCATCTGTCCATCTCCACTCGCTATGTTTCTCGGCTTTGCTCGCCGGTGCTCTCTCGTCTCTGCCTGGCTCCATGACTCCAGTCTTCCCAGCCTCCCAGGTTTCACAAATTCACCAAACTTTAGAAGGATTTTTTTACCAACGTATAAAATCGAACAGGGATGTCGTCAGAGAGAATTTCGCTTGGATGTGTGAAGTGAATTAACTTTCACCAAATAATAAACAAAATATAATAGTTAGTGTTATTAAATGGATATTGAAATAAATGTGATTTGAAAGACGACACTATACACAGAAAATGGTTGGAATGTACTGATGTAAAATTTAACTCCAACTTGTTTCATTTATCAACATGTTTCAGATATATTCAATATTATTAACTATGTTCAATATTATTAACTAACGGTATAAAAGTAGCGCGCCTTGCCGTTAGAGTAGCTGTCAATTATTGCCGTTACTGTTTTTTACTTCAGTAGCATGCTACTTTAGATTTACAAGTAGCTGTGACAGTACTACTTTTTCAAATTAGGTTTAACAAAACTGGTATTGAAGTATCGGTTCTGCATTATTTCGTATTTTTCAGGGTTTATTTTCATTACATTTTTCATCTATTTATTGTTTTATTTCAATCCAGGGTGGACTGTATGGTAACCCCAAAAGTATAGATGTAAATTGAACACTATCATCGAAATTATTATAAAATGACTTCCAACCGGGTATGAATTTATTTTTAGATTAACTGCGTGTGTACAGCGTACAGCACGCATTGAATATAAGATCGTGATAAGCTTCAACAATGATCGTCATAAATCATTTTAGGCAACTTATTAGGAGAATGTAATAATATTTTCTCAAAAGTTTAAACAATCCTTATAGTTTGGTTCAAAAATTGTCACTTGCGGTTCATTATGCATTTTTTATGATATGATGCAACCATGTTCATTATCAAATTGTAACTTCTGAAGTGTTCGAATTGATAGGTCGAATTGAGAGAATTAGTAAAAAAATTCTTATAAAAGAACATATTATTTAAAGAAAAGAAAGTAAGAAGACGGTTGTATTAATTTTAACTGGTGGAAAGACAACAATTCTAAGAAACTGAAAAACGCATTTCACGAGAGGTATGGATATACGAGGGCTGCTACTTAAGTTTTGAGATATGGCAACACCATTGTAGATACGTCAAATCTGACATCAGCATCGTAAAGTTTGACGTTTTTAATGGTATACGTGCTCAGTAAGTTTTGTCATACGAGTGCTATTTGTGTTGTTTACAGTTTACAGTGACTTGAACAAAACATGCATTTTAAACGCATCAACCGCTTCTTCAGGCGTCGAAAAACATTAACCTCGCAATTTATTTTTGATGTTCGGGAATAAAAATAAGTCATTGGGGGCCGAATCAAGGCTGTACGGTGGATGGTCCATCAATTCGATGTTTTGAGTGCTCAAAAAGTCACTTGTTTGAGCCGATATGTGAGAGCTCGCATTGTCGTGGTGGAGAATGATCCGTCTTCGGCGGTTGGTTTTCCTCATTTCTCCGAACACTTCTGGCAAACAAATGGTGTAGTGCCGTTTTGTTCAAGGCACTGTAAACAACACAAATAGCACTCGTATGACAGAACTTTCTGAGCACGTATACCATTAAAAACGCCAAACTTTGCGATGCTGATGTCAGATTTGACGTATCTACAATGGTGTTGCCATATCTCAAAACTTAAGTAGCAGCCCTCGTAGATTATCCATATCTCCAAGGTACGATGGTTTGAGTCCGTTGGTAAACAAACCTGAGATCCATAGTTAGAATGCTAACCATAGCCCACAAAAATATACTAAGTCTATGTTATGTACGAGTATAAAAGTGGTGAGCTGAGAATGCAGAATCAAATAAAATTCCAAATACGTTTAATCACTAAGTGGGTTAAATGAAACCTTTCTTTTACTTATTTTTCTTTAAAAGATGCTTGCTTGCTGTAAATAAAATCAAAAGTATTGTTTTAAAGCACTTTTTTGGAAATATTTCGAAAAATGTGTACAAAATGTGTACACTATGTGTGCAATAAATACTATCTCACATCTAAAAGAAAAGACGCTTGATTGTATAAATGCAGGTTGACGTATTTTTAATGATCACTACAACCAGAAATCAAACTCGAAACCTCCAGATGAAAGTCTACGGTTCGTAACAAAGTTATCAAATCATATCACGCTACATAAATTCGTAAAAATATATGAATGGAGCAAGTGTCATCATCCTATTAGAAGATTCCACAATTTTTTCAAACGTTCTCTGTCATTATATCATCAAACACATGGAACCTTTACAATTAAAATGTGTCAATAGCAATTTTCTTACAGTAGTAGCACGTTGTGATTCATCAATCATGAGAATACAACAGTCGGGTAACTTCAGTTGGATGCTTCATATCTCATGGATCGCAAGACGAACAACGTCTGTATTGTCCAAGAATCATAGATTGCCGAAACACTTTTGACAACTTCGACTAATTTAATTTGGCTTTGTTGCTAGAAACAATTATGAATGTCTGGAGAAGCTGGTGATTACGGAGACGGGTGAGGGAAGGCGAGCAAGAGAAAAGTGTCACATGAAGAGATCAAATAAAGACATTAACAGGATCCTCTTTAAGGGCTGTATTCAACATGACCCAGGACCGGGAGGGATGGACATAGGAGGAGCGCCGAGTTCGAGACATAGCAGATAATCAAAACGCATTGAATTAAGCGCGCGATGAAGAAGAAAGAAAAATAAAAATGATTGCTTTGATGGATATTTATCTATGTAGATGTTGTTGAGTTCAATAAGGTCCTTTCGTATATTTTCTCAATCTTAGCTTTTGACTGAAGGACTGAACTTTGACTTCAATTTTATCTTTTACCATTTTATCTTAATTTTATTTTTTAAATTTAATTTACTCTGCATTTTCTGTGATTGTATTTGAGTACTTTCTATTCTTTAGTTTTATATTGTACAGTAGTGATTTCATCCACCGTGTGTGTTGATATTTTAAAGTTATTGATATTTTATCTTTTATTTACAATACAATAGTAAATATTGTTATGTTGTGTATAGATTATGCACCACGTTCAATTTAATTTTATTATTGTATTATCACTACATTCCCATAGAACATTTATTCATTTATTGGAAAAAAATACGATACTTATGTGTTGAACGTGGTGCATAATCTCTGAAATATGTTGACAAGTGATACAAGTTGGAGTAAAATTCGACATCTGAACATTCCAATAATTTTTTTTTAACCTGGCGTGTTTATTGCCATAAGGCAATCTCTTCCAACTTTCTGTTTATAGTGTGGTCTTTCGAATCACATTTATTTAAATATACATTTTATAACATTTCATTTTATTTTATTTTTAATAACTAGTCATTAAATAATTAATAATATTACATTTTATTCAAATTGTTTAGTCCCAAGTGTGCACTTAAGGAAAATGTGGAGTGTGGTTGTATGAAAGAAGGCGGAATGAAGCGATTAGCAATGAATGCAGATATATGTGGAAGAGATGAAAGTTATGTGCTTGAATAGAAAATTATAGAAATTTGCTATCTCTACCTACCTCGATAAGCTACGGTGTGATGAAACGAAACGATATAAGTTCAGTTAAATTCGTTTACAACGGTCACCATCAGTAAGTGTTGTGCTCGTTAAGTGTAGTTGTAACATATCACCCCAATTTTATATATTATTCCAAAAAAACTTGCATATCTTTTTTACATTTAATTAATATTTCACCTTTACGAAATGGATGATCCATTTAATCAAGAATTTATTTCTTGATTTTGAGTTTATTATAAATTGATTGGTAAAAGTTGTCACAATGAATATAATTATTGTCGTCCGTCACTTAAGGTCTCCTGCAGAATAAAAAATAACGATACTTTGAATGAGAGTTTGAAATTATCACCATCGTCTTTAGTTCGTATACTTTGTTCAGTTTACAACCGCGAAACGTGTAAACAATTGTTGTTGTAAAGTGATAATTCAAAATGTGTGTGATAGGTGAATTTGTTAATTTTATAATTTGTTGGGTCGCGGCGCAGGTATTGGGATTTTCAGCTCAGGTTTGTTGCATTGTTTATGTGTGTTTAGGTAATATGTGAATTTTGTGGATATAAGCCAATGGGCATAGTGAGACAGCAGATACAAACTATTCATCTTCTGTAGAGTAGACCTATTCAAACATTTGAATAAAGTAAAATAAGATATAAAAATACATATATTTTAGGCTATACTATTCATATAAGACAAAAATTCGAAGTGTCAACATAGCGTCACTGAGAGGACACTCCTTATAATGATATTATTCTAAGCAAATAGCGAATATGGCCACTGGTCAACATTCCTAACAAGGACGGACAAGTTTTCAAAGAGGAACGGGTTTTTGCCCGTTCGGTTCATGGTCGTCATTTAGGCTCTTGTCAAAAGAAATTAATCTATAACATTGCGTATTTAATACTTAATAGGTGTCTGATTATAATTTATCACGTTGACAGAACTTGAATAGAAAATATGAGGTCAGGTTTAAAAAAATATAAAAAATATCGTCCCTAAAATAACATTACGATACTTTGTAAGTGATGATCTATTGCCACCGTTTAGTGAAATTAAACCTTCTCAAAGGCGCTTTGAAAATGTTTCGAATAAATATGAGTTTACAGAGGATTCTCCTTCATACATATCTTCTCAAGATACCATTATATCGAAGAAATCCAGCATATTCAACTTGTTTGGCCTTGTTCGATTCGACCATCTCTTTACTGGCAATGAGTAAGTAAGGTAGCTCCCAGCCATGGAGCCCCTAGTGTCCTGAAAGATTATATAGATCAGAATGCATAACTAACAGCGAATTGTCTTTTTGTACTTCAACTAGCAGAGCTTTTCCAAAATTGGTGTCATGAGAATCCTCTCGTATATCTTAAATCATTAAAGAATTTCAGTTTTTGTCGCTAACCAGAGGCAGCGGTGTCTAAATATTGCCCTCGGGGTTTATTAACCAGTCTCATTGGTTTATCATACTACGTCATTGTTATTATTATATCATAAATAATCTATAATAGATATTTGTTCAAACATCAAAGTCAGCACTACCGATACAAATAATCAGTTAACTTGTTCTACATTATTAACATTTCAGTTTTAAATACACTTTTAGATATCATTCCACTTGAATGTATTTGGCGGTGATTAAGAGCTGGAATTCCATGGAGTCATAGAGCAAGAAGAATACGACTTCTATATTATTCAGGTAGTCTTTTTCGGTAGTTTGTAAGAGGCAGATCTTCGTAAATAAGACTTTAGGGTGAGTAGTCCTCGAGGCCGTTTGGTCAATACCCAAACATCCTTAAAACAAACGATTACAACAGCCATAGATCGCCTCAGAACTGGTTCGATCATGGCTTCGAAGAACGTGAGAAGTGCCGGATTTATCTGCATGGAGGCATTTTATGGCATCCTTATGTTCTTGATGAAACGGAAAGAGTGCGAATGAAAAAAAAGGTTATTGATTAAAAAAAATGTGCTATTATTTTGATAAAGTAATTTAGTTATTATTTTGATGAGTTGATTTCTGATCAAAACAAATATATTACTCGTACACCATTGATAAAAAAGTTTGCTTAAAATGCGCGAGATTTTTGCTTTCGTTTGGTTCGATATACAATAGTTTTCTTGTTAAGGATCGATTTCCTTTTGTATCCGTGTCCTTATCCGAGATAAAATCTTGACCACATTGTTTTCCAGAGTACCGCATAGTAGCGAGAGCACCTTATGTACACCAATGCACGCACGGACATCTTCCATTAGTCGGTTTCTAAATATATAAACAGTTATGACAATGTCAAGTATTTCAGAGAAATTTTAATTAAATATTTCGACATATATTTGTCAAAGTTTATGCAAATTCATTTTAACGCGGTTATTATGTTTGAAACAAGAAGAACAAAAAAAAGCGAGTTATCAGACTCGAATAAAATCTTTACGCCATCATCAATTTCAACAGTTGCAACTTTAAACGCGACAAAAGTAATAATGGAATATTCATCCATCAAAAATGATTGTAATTGAATAGGTAGAGCAAATTCTAAGATCTGTATTTTATACAGCGTGTAAAGAAATTGTTTAACTCTCATCGAAATGTGTGATTTGTTAATTGTTTCTATAATTGAATTTGGCCAAGCTTAGTCAGCGTCAGACATTTATTTTATCAAAAATTCAAAATGAAGTATATGGTGTGTGCCTTCGCTCACACTTCTGACATTGAAACTACAGTAAAAACTATTTGAAACAATAAAACATGTACTCACTCTGAACATTTTAGAATACTATAGTTTCGAACTAAATAAATACTGCCTTTAGTATATTTCATAATTTAGCACATTCATCATTCGTTTTGTTATGTGAGTTACACACTTGAAAATAAAAATAAAAAATATTATGATTTATGATACTTGCAAAAAACATATTACTAACAGTATTGTCTTTGCAGTAGGGTGTCCACCTTATTCTCATACTTTGTAGAAGAGGGTACAGATTTGTCTAGTAAGAGTAGTTAGTTATGCACTGAAATGAGTTTTTCTCATGACTGTGTATTATATTATAGTAAAAGTTTATTTGAATAGATATAATCTCTGCAGAAAATAAGTCCTTTGTAAAAAAATAATCTGACTATAAAACATAAGCATCTGTACTAAATAAATTAGGTATATAGGCTTTTCCTATGTATACTCGAATGGTGACTGGTACTTAATACTTAATGCTCCATAAAAGACACAAAACAAATGATTTTAATAAGGGATATTTTCTTTAGTGATAATATAAATTTGATTCTGCTGATTAAAAAAATAGCTATAACTCATTTTCTCTATCTTCATCATGACGACATGTTTAATCACAGATATTGTACTCCTCTTTTTAAAATTCAACAAAATAACTAGAGAAATTTATAGTTAACATATCTGAAAACAATTTCATCATAACGTGTATTCATCATAACATATATTTCATCATAACATATATTCAAATATAGTATTGCTAACATATGTAAGACAGTTAGAGTTTAAAAATATTATACAAACTTATGAACGTAAATGTCTTTACAAAAATATAAATAAAGTTATATCTGACTTCATACCTTTACATATGGTTTTAATAAATAATATTTTTCTCATAAAACGTCCAAAAAATCACAGGTGGCTAATACAACCATATGCAAAATATGTTTGTTACAAAATTTAATTTGAAACTATTTATTACAATATATATTATGTATTCTCATTTTTTTAAACTGGGATCCATTAAATTTTATTAAGAAAAAACGAGACGGTGTGGTACCCAACTTTATACCAAGTTATAAATATGGTACATACGTTAGGGTATTATTGTCAAGTATGTAGTTCGAAATTTGCTATCAAAAATAAAGTGAAGCAATATTTACTTTAACATATTATTTACATGAAACTATTTGTTATATATTATGTATTATTTTTTTTAAAACTGGGATCTAATAAATTTATGGCGAAAAAACGAGACAGTGTGGTACCCAAGTTTATACCAAGTTATAAAAACAGACGTTAGTGCATTATATTTTCAAGTACGTAGTTCGAATTTGCTATAAAAAATAAAGTGAAGTAATATTTACATTACACATGTTATTTACATTATGTATTAGTTGTCAGATTACTTAGTATTGGTTGGATTTTCTTAATTAAATCTTATTAAAAAAGAAGTGTTTCGTAGTTTGGTAAAAATGAAAAAATATAGAAATACACGAATAATAAATAATATTTTGAAAATAATATCATCGATTACTTCGACCAACCAGAAATTTGCTTAAATGCTTGTATGTGACACCTGCTCACTTGTTCGTAATCTTCAGGAATTGAATTGGAAAATCTCGAATTGAACACAAGTATAATATCATGCGGCCACGTAAGATGTAGTCTCTATTTAAAAATGAATTGTTTAGTATCACATTACTTAGAAATTCATCATCATCAATACCCACCAAGTCCCTAATGATGTGGGCAGAGAAAATATACCTCAATTACTATTTGAAATTAAGTAATTCAATTAATATCCACACTGGTAATAACCATACGCTGAAGAACGTGGCCGGGAGTAAATATTGGGAGACAACGTTGCCTTCGGTTCCATCAATCGAGATTTTTGGCTTTAAATAACTGGAAAATGCATTTTACTCGTTATTCATCGGCATACGTATTAATGAAAACTCTCTAACTAGGTTACAATTAATGTGGTGATTAACTCTTTATTCTGTTTTTTGGGAACTGTCTGGAATCAAATCCAAAACCCCCATATGTACAAGCATTACAGATGTTGTCTATTTATAATGCATGATGAACCCTGATAATTTATTCCCATCATGTAGCCCAGTATGGTCATCCTAAAACACTTTGACAAAAATTTGAAAATACAATTTAAATTCCAAGTGGGTGTCCTACGCTAAATTTTATGTGATTTGTTACCATTTTTGTTGATTTTGCAGCCGAGAACATGTGGCACCAATTTGTAACCCAAAATATTAAAAGGAAAATTTACGAGGCAGTTAAGAAACGATGAAATTCGATATACGTGAGTTTATGTTATTTATTTTGTCTTCATCAATTAGCAGTGAAGTGATTTACTTTTAAATCTGACAGTTTTGATGCTGTTTTAATTATTTAAAAGAAAAACGTTTAACCATTTTTTAATCATCAGATGACATTTGTTGATTTTGTCATCCTATTATACATATAAATTAAGATATTGACTTATATCACAGATGAAAATTATGAAGTTTCATGAAATAACTAAACTACTGAAGGTCCAGCGATGTATGACTGGTCAAAAACTTAAAGACAAAATAAGAAGAACGTGAAAAACCGATTACATCGTAAGATATGTAGGTCAGAAAATATATTATTGTCAGGACTACGTTCAAAGAATTGATGAAACCAGGATTCCCCGTATAATCTCCCATGGTTACTACATTAGAAGAAACGAGTACTTCTTTGTCTGTTTTCATGCGTCTTATGACCTCTTCGTTGCACACTTTGTCAACCCAAGAAATATAGAATCATTATCTTGTAGCACCACATTTCAAATGAATTTATTCATTTTGTGATAGCTTAGGCGAGTGTCTAAGTCTCAACGTTATAAAGAAGTACTGAAAATATGTAACATCGTACAAAACGTGTACTTAATTTGAGGCTGAAGTCTATTGCATAGAATGTTTTTCATTTTGAAGTGACAGTTCCGTGCCATATCAATCCTGGTTCTGATTTACCGGAAATGATCCCACTGGTCATTAAGGCAGCATCTCAGATACTCTTATTTGCGCATTCTTTCAATGCACCCGGACCCTACTCTCAGCAACGCATCTCGTTGTTGATTCCCCTTACTGATGATAATAAATTTCGTATTTGCAATATTCATTGAGAGTACTTAATTACTACGTACCACACTGATTTTACTCTTTAAAGGTTTTCCATATTATCTGTCAGGATGACAGTATCACCAGTATATCGGAATTTGTTAATTATTTGATCATTTATTATCATTCCATCTTTCGAATCTTCACCATCCAATATCGTGCTGAAAATTGCCTCCAAGTACATGTTGAAAAGAAGAGGATAAAGTATTCAACCCCGCCAAACTCCACAGCATATGTTTATGTCTACTGTCAATCCAATACAACAATGCAAACTCTTCTATTATAAAGACTTTTCACTCATTCAGAATTCACTTGATTTGGCCGTGTCACGTTTTTCCAAACTTTTCGTACTTTATATACTCGTACTACTAGTGTATATTCTTTTTGTATATTTCATTATGCATTCTTTATACGTGACCATCTCAATACTACTTTTTTAACTTTAACCACTACATTTTCTTTCAATTAGCATTGTTTTCTAATATCCTCATTCTGTAATATACTCACATTCTGTGCTTCCTAATATCCTCATTCTGTAATATACTCACATTCTGTGCTTCCTAATATCCTCATTCTGTAATATATTCACATTCTATGTTTCCTAGTATCCTCATTCTGTAATATACTCATATTCTGTGCTTCCTAATATCCTCATCCTGTAATATACTCGTACTCCCATTCTACGTTTCATAATATTCTCATTTTCTAATATACTCACATTCAATTTTCTCTTAATGAAACACATTTTATGCAACGTCGTTTTTTGTCACTTCAAGTTTCGCTTACTGGTGTATAGATCAATATTCCATTATGAACAGCCGGCTTTGCATATCTTAAAATGCTCCGGTCGGTAACCACATTGTATGATTTATGTATGTTATATACCACCATATTCAAACCATGTTCAGCAGTGAAATAATAAAAGGGCTAAAAATGTTTTTGATAAATCAGATAAAACTTTTCTTCTGAAGTTTTATTTTCTTATTACAAAGAATTCGGAATAATTCGACGATAACAAATAATATAAAGAAATTTTCAATAATTTATGTTAAAAATACTAACTTACTTAATACTTACTTACTTAATCTAAAAGTTATGAATGAAAATAACAATTAGTTTTCTTTTATCTTGCCATACAGTCAAAATCTGTAAAGATGTTTGTTTATACATTTATGTTTTGGGTAATATAATAAATTTATGATAAAGACAAAATACAGGCAATCACCATAAAAGTCGTAATCCTTTATGGTTTTGGGAACCTCTGTTAACTCTTTTAACTACCAAAATAAGGAACGGCCCGGTCCTTTCTCAGAACTCCTCGTTCTCACGGACCCCAATATTAAGTAGAATTCTAAAATACGATTATATGGCAATGATTAGTGTAATACTATTGGAAACTTGTGCATTATATCATAAGATATGTAATAGTATTCCTTGCAATTTACTATGAATTAATCGAATAAATCATTTACGACCAATTTCAACCATTAATAATGATTAAAAAATACAATTCAATCCTCAATGCTAGTGAATTCAGAAATATTAATATTACAATAAAATAGTTCAAATCGGAGATTGCGGATTTCCGTTAGAATATATTTTTTTTAAAAAGGATTATGTCTGGTTTTTATTTAAGGTCTCGTTCACATCTTTCTGGTTGGTTGGAAGAAATTGCCGCATATCAATAATGCTAGGTTGTACTGTGTACAACGAATGTGCAATAAAATATAATATAAGTATCAAAACACTAACACGATAGTGTTTATATTTATTAATTTTTATTCAATACAATGTTTCAGTTCAGTTTCAATACAATTAATCAATTCAAATATATGTGTCATTAACTCTATCAAATTTGTGGCTACCATAGTTAAACAAGCCCCCCCCCCCCACATTTGTTTATTTATTGAATTAACTTTTTTATCAAAAGAGCGAAGATTTTGAACTCAAAATAAATAAATGAAATCTCAATTGCTACGGGCCGACCCTTCTCAGAACTCCACATTCAAGTTCTCACGCTCCCCGAACTTAAAATTTTAAAATACGATTAGTATTCAATACTACTCTACAACTCTAAAGCCTATTTAACATCATGCAATATTCCTAATAATTAATTATGAAGTTGTTACACTAGCTTTGGACAGTGTTCCCGAACAATTAATTAATGCATATTATGAATGTCGATACAAAAATGTCTTGAATTCTATCAAATCGTGAAATCCCGTATCAAAAAATTTCACATTTATTCATCCACTGAGTAAGCTTTAACATAGAACATTTTTTTAGTATAAAATAATCAGAGGAAATTGTCCTTGTGACTGGTCTTCTTTCTTTTGAGTTTAATTCGAAGATCTTCAATAAAAAAATATTGATTCTATTTTGAAATTAAAAGATTTTATCTACTATAATTAAGTAGGTAAAGAACATGAAGTATTCAACTATTCCATAAGATATCGAGTGTCTTGTGTTGTCTCTATTTTTATAGATCCTCTCATAACGTTTTCTTGTTTTTTTTAGTCTATAAACTTTCTTTATTTAACATATCTATAAAAAATCATAATCAAATAACTGTAGATCTTTTGGGTAAATATTTTATCGCTTTTCACAAGTCCAAGATTCACTTAGGAAGTCAAGCTTGGACATGCCGAAAAAAGAAGAAATAATAATAATGCAATGATATTTATACAGCACAGTTTAGAGATCACTCTCCTCAAGGACGTTTAACTAAGAAATCGAACGCACTCTTGCTGACGGAATAAAAATATTAAAAAAAAAAGAAATAAGATGCCATTAAATTGAATACTTTCCCGCATTTGCATAAGTTTAGAAAAATATATTCGGTATAAAAACTTACCAAGTAAATACAAACTACAGTGAAACCTTCCGATATGCAATAGTAACACATTCGACTTGAAGTGGACAGTAGTGAATGTGTCTAGTATTCATATATATATTGCGATGAATTTTGATAAGACCTCCCAAAATATGTTGTATTCAAGTGCATCCTAAAGCTGCATACGTCGCCTATATCTCTAACACTAAGGGGCCACAGGACCAGCAATGGTAAAAACCTTGTCATAATACCCTGCCTTGTTGGACCCAATCAATTAAATATTTCATGACAATATGCTTGGTATCAATTATAAAAAAAATCATCAATAATCCAAATCACACTTGATTATCACTAATGTGTATGAATTAAAAGAGTATATTTTTGTTTTTATTTTTTTATACATTTTTTTGTATCATACGAGTATATGGAGTTTTCTTAATCTTTTCAAGTGCGGGATATGGACCTGGGCCTTCTGAACCCGGCCGGTTTTGTATGCTTGCATGATTTGTAGTATGTGTGCATGTATGAGTGGTAGTTTAAAATTTATATTAATGCTGTGGAGATGCGTGTATTAATGAAAAAAAATTAGTATCAATATATGAAAGAAGGCAGAACGAAGACATCAGAAATAAATGCATAGATAAGATGAATGTTGAAGAAAAACGTTGAGATAGTTTGGAATATGGAGACAATAAATGACAAAATAATGAATAAACAAGATTGCAAGTCAAAAGTGCAAGGTGTGCGTGGAATAGGTAGTCTGAGGAAAATGTGGTTGGATCAAGAGAACCAGATTTTGAAAGATAAAGTGAGATTTATGAAAAATAGAAGATTAATAATAACTAGATAGCAGACATAAATAAGAAATACCACCATAATAACTAAAAGAATCGCTGAGAGAAAGATCTGGGTATATTAATATATGTTAGTGTATCTGGTATATTGAGAGAAAGATCTGGGTATAATAATATATGTTAGTGTATCTGGGATACTGGCTTAATAATCAGTAGATCATTCCCGGGAAATCGGAACCAGGATTGAGATAGCACGGAATTGTTTCTTCAAAATGAAAAATATTCTATGTAATGGAGACTTCAACCTCAAATTAATAATACACATGGTACGATGTTATATCTTTTCATAACACCTTTATGAACACTCACCCAAGCAACCACAAAACGAATAGAAACATTTAAAATGTGGTGCTACAGGAGAAAGTTATTTATTTCCTAGGTTGACTAAGTGCGCAACGAAGAGATTCTAAGACGCATGAAAAAAGACACAGAAGTTCAGATTCTAAGACGCATGAAAAAAGACATAGAAGTTCTCTCGTACATTAGGAGGAGAATATTGAAATACTTTAGGCATTTCACGAGAGGAAACAAATATAGAATAGTCCAAACCATATGCAGGGGAAGAAACAAGGAAAATAAAGTGTAGGAAGAAGAGGAAACGCCTGGCTGAAGAATCTAAGAGAGTGATTCCACTGTAGCACGAATACGTTGCTCAAAGCAGCTGCATGCAAAGTTAAAATCGTCACGATGATTGCCAACCTCCAGCTTGGAGAGGAACGTTAAGAAGAAGAATAATGACTATATATATATATATATGTATGAATGTGGCGGAAGCGAAAGTCGTGTCACTATACCTCCGAGAACTGTATTACGAAGAAAATAAATTTTGTCTTCTGTTCCCATTTTGTAAAAAATAACATCATATAGACACGCACCACATTCTTCATTATTTAACACATAAAACAGTTTGAATTTTCAATACGTTATCATTTTTGAGAGTAAAATTACCCATTAGTATAAAAAGAAATTAATAAAACATAGTTTAGCCACATTAATACTTGTACAAAGTGGCGCAAACGTTATCACCCTGTTAGAAGACACTGCAATATTTTGAAACATCATATTTCATTAACAGTTAGTTGTGCAGAAGAGTAGTATAAAATTTATCTTGAATAAATATGGGTGTACTTATACAAGAACAAAGGTTTTTTTAACGAAATTATAGGAATTTCCGATTCGATTTTAGTACAATAATTCGTCTGGTCTAGTCTCACACTTGTGCGAGTATTGTTGATTCTTTACGTGGAGGGTAGCAAGACAAACTGCGAGTTCCGTGCATATTCCATTGGCTCAAAAGTCGAAGGTGCCGAAAATAATTATGTCTCCCAGCCACGTTATTCAATATGTACTAATCGAATGTCTTAAAGATTATCGTAGGAAAGAGTGAATCTAGTCTAAAGCCCGTACTTTGATTATGTTCAAAATTATTGGCACTCTTAATCAGATGACGATTTCTGTGCCATACGGTATATGTGTTAAATATACTAGTATATAGTAGATTAATTAACGTTGCTGCATGATTGCACGTCTTTTCTAAATCGTAAAGGTATATTATACTATTTGTACTTTGTTTTATCAAACACTGTTTATTCCACTAATTGTAACGGTATAACCCTACTGGTTTCAAGGCTTTCACCTCATCATCAGGGAGCACAAACAAGATTTATCTTCATTTAGTTTTGTTTGTGCTTCCCTGATGTTGAGGTGAAAGCCTTGAAACCGGTAGGGTTATACCGTTACAAAAAGTGGAATAAACAGTGTTGGATAAAACAAAGTATTAGGTGTTAGTATAAGTTGTGTCCGTTTTTATTAAAATTAAAAAATGAGCACCAAAAGTAAAACGTTCGACAGTTGATTTTTATTGTTTTCACTCAAAACATGTGGAACCCAAGTGCCGAACTTCTGGACTTTTCCCATTGATTTAACATGGCGGTATACAGTCATGCGACTACAATTCATCTGCTCAGCCAATTCTACGGTGGTTTGAAGGGGATCTTCATTAATAATATAGTTTAAGCGGTCTTCATAGAAGTCCACTGGTCGTCCGAAACGCTCTATGTCTTTCAGGTCGAAATTACCGTCTTTGAAACGCAAAAACCATCGACGAGCTGTCATTTCATTCATAGCATCTTCACTGTACACTTCGCAAATATCGCGAGCAGCTTTGGCAGCTTTATTCCCTCGATTGAACGCGAACAGAAGGAGGTGTCGAAAATGCTTAGTTTCGTCTACTTGATATTCCATTTTGAAGGCTTGTAATCAAATAAAATAATATATGTAACGTAAAAGCAAACACAATATCTTGTAGTGTTTAAGCGGTCTTCATCGAAGTCCACTGGTCGTCCGGAACGCTCCATGTCTTTCAGGTCGAAATTACCGTCTTTGAAACGCAAAAACCATCGACGAGCTGTCCTTTCATTCATAGCATCTTCACCGTACACTTCGCAAATATCGCGAGCAGCTTTGGCAGCTTTATTCCCTCGATTGAACGCGAACAGAAGGAGGTGTCGAAAATGCTTACTTTCGTCAACTTGACATTCCATTTTGAAGGCTTGTAATCAAATAAAATAATATATGTAACGTAAAAGCAAACACAATATCTTGTAGAGCATAAAATTTTCTTTCGAATGACGTATAACCGTTACCATTTTGTTTTACTTTTGGTGCTCATTTTTGAATTTGAAAAAAAAAACGGACACAACTTATGTTAACACCCAATAATGTCTTTAAACCTCCACAATGTAATTATAAACAATATATTATACCATATCAAAGCCTTAACTATAACTCTTATATTATACTATAACACAAAGTTAATAAATAACCGCAAAAAAAATCTCAATTCCGGTGGAAACAAGCTGCTTTATTTGATGAAATATTCTATGTCCAGTGGATATGCATATTTTAGTGTGACTTCACTTGAACGTGATTTGTCTTTCACTTTTGTCGAAAGAAAGCGAGCGAATGTCGCGTACTATGATAATTTTGTCGGTAAAACGAGAAAAAACCACCAATCGAAAGTGTACCGAGATATGAGGAAGAATATCTAAGTGTAGGAGCAAATCGGATTTGTAGGACGGCGAGATCGGAACATTTGCAATTCCAATCATTTGTAAAGACAACGCGGAATACATTCATCGTTTTGTTTCTGTTATTTTTGTTGAACGGGGAAAACGCTATTCACTTTCATCTCTATTTTTGTTCTGTGAATAGTTTCAAGACTCCCACGTCGTAGAACTAATCGATAGTTTTATTTTTATGATATTACTTCTGTATTTATTGGTATATATTGATACAAGAGTCTGCATTATATTAAATGGTACATTAATTAAGGGGTTTCAAGTTACAAAGAGATTCACAGGTTACCGATCTTCGTGGCGTTATTGTTATTTTCCAGCCCGGGGACTGGAAATTAAAAAAAAAAATACCTTCGCACTTATGACTGGCGAGTAAAAAGTTTGAAATGAATTATGAGAACACGTATAGAAGTGGAGAAAGCGAAACAACATAGGTTGTTTTAATGAAGTTTGGCGTTCTGTTTTCTCTGCCTATTCTAAACGGTCAATTATGCGATGGCGTGTTTTTATAAATACATACACTACTGTACCCGTACTTATATTTATTCCTGGCTTTTCATATTATCTGCCAGGATGACAGTATCATCAGCATATCGGATGTTGTTAATTATTTTGATCATTTATTATCATCCCGTATGTTGAATCTTCCCCATCTAATATCGCCCTGAAAATTATCTCCAAGTACATGTTGAAAATAAGAGGACAAAGTATGCAACCTTGCCGAACTCCACGGCATATGTACATATATGTCTACTGACAACACAATACAACCATGTATCTAATACTAAACACCTCTGGATAGTTCGGTCAATATATGTTAGACATATCGAGATTCAAATATTATGGTATCTGGGTTAACTTTAAAACGAATCCATAAATTGTATTTTCATTTCAACCGCTGCCTTTCAGCAGCCTGATCCACTGAAATCCTTGACGTTCAGTATTAGGGAGATAACTGGGTTACATTTATTGGTAAAATTTATCCTAACGTCACTCGGCATCGAACATCTGTCCCTTCATATTGAATTTGCTAAAACAACGCTTGCCGAAGTAGATTCTTTTATCGATTCAGGGAGGAAGATGTCTTCCCAGTAACCCCAGATAGACCTGAAAAAAGTAGATATAGGGACTGAGCAGCTACAGGCTTGTAATATATCGGAAAATAATTTACACCATCGTGAACTTAGATTGTTTTCGGAGCCGTCTTCACGAACTGTGCCATTAAGAGCAGCACCACCAGTCGCACACGGAATGACAATTTTTTACCGAATTTCTTGATATTGATACTTGCATATCGATGGATTAATCAAATATTGAGCTCTTTAATAAACGTTGTAGGTATAACTGAGTCCTTTCACAAGGGAGCATGATTTTTAGACTTTTATTCATTTTTAATTGTATTACGTATTTTATTTTATTTACAGTTATCCCTCAATTTACGAGGTCTCTTTTATTTTTATTTTTTATTTATTTATTATTACACATAACAAAAAATATACATAATTTGCGAAAAAACAACAGGTAATTTAATTTGGATATACATTATTTTAATGGATCTGGGTTTGTCGCCTTTCATTTGTCGTATCCCCAGTAAACTAGGCTTTTGCCTGTATCTCACTGAGGATATTTAGCCTGAAAAAAATAATTCTAATATTCTTTCCGATTTTTTATTACACAAAAACAAAACCCCGTTGCACGTTCTCATCAACCTGACAAACAGTGACACTCAATTACAACTGGAAACATAATTCGGAATCAAACTCTTCACACATCATCACTCCAGAAATACCAAAAATGTTCATCCCATAATATACCGCACACAATCATAAGAATAAAAATAAAAACAAAAGTAAAAGCACTTTATGTGAATACACTTTAAAGCGATTTATTATGTTTGGACTTAGATGAATGGAAAATACAACAAGCAATATATTCTAGAAAGATTCTTTGTGTCATCAACATTATAAATGAAACAGTCACGAGTAATTTTGAATTAACAGGTATATCAAATTCTAAGTTCTGTTATATTAAACATGTCATATAATATATCTCACAAAAATGTGTATTTTGGTAGTTATCGATGACCATTTACGAGTATATACACTTATTGAAAAAATAACTAAAGCTTTTCTAACTAAATAAGAATAGAATATTTAGATATAATTAAAAGATCCTCTATTTTACATAGAATTTAATAACCCCATTAACGTGCTGCTTTCCTGAAATCAACTATCTCACACAATCCGCGTAAACAGAGGGATTGCTGTAATTGGGTTTAACCTTTATCAAATATAAAATAAAATAAGGAGAAAAAGGTAAAGATGGAGCTATCGATAACACCAATTGGGGGGAGTTTACTTTCAGTGACGTTAGAAACGTAAAGCTATTAAATTATCCATCTGAAAAGTTTCTATTTGAAATAATCAATCGCATTAGAAATCAATGTCATTATACTCGTACAATAAATGCGAGCCGTTGTTAGCAAATTATAAAGCTACTATCTACGTCTAAATACTTATTTACTTAGCATTCTCATTTCAGATAAATGCTTTCAACTCTTGCGGCTCAATTAAATCTAAAAGTTTATTAGCTCCCCTACTAGTGGGATTATTACACTGTTATAATGTTGCCATTTGCGGTCTACGAGATCTCAAAATAACCACTTTATTATTTATTCCACTTTCCACTTTCCAGTACTTACACTAAGCAGGGAGTAAATAAACGAGTGGAGAATAAACATTCTCAAGATTAACTTTTTATATCACGTGAAAGTGTCTCTCCACGCAGCCTTGTCATTTCTCTACGCTCTATATTCGGATTGTTGCCATCAACTCTTCTACATAGTAACAACTGTTGACTGCTACTCTGTTCTGTCTAATGACCACTTCTCAGTATATTGCGTGCCATTTCGAGAGTGTCAATTATTTTATAAATTGTTGCTTGTTACCAAGTAAAAATTCGTTTCACTTTTAAGTTTCACTATATCATCCATATTTAATATACCGTCTTAATTCTACCGCGACATGAGGTGTATAATTATTTGCTGTAATATTAAATAAGTTGATAAATTCTACTAGACGATTTATTTTATTGTAAATGATCTTCTTCAGCCTATGCCGTTACTGCAGAACGTAAGCCTCTCTCAACCGTTGCCAATCCTCTCAGGTATCCGTCTTTCACATCTAGCTTCAACTGGCTGTTCTTTTGATGGCATTTTTGAATTCCTGCTTTGTCTTCCTTTTTGGTGTTATTTCTCCCCATTTCGGAATTTTCTTCTCTCATATATTTTCATTCATTCCAGCGGTATGTCCAGCCCATCTCCACTTCACCTAGACTATCTTGTCTACAGTATAACTGGTCTTCGTTTTTGTTCTAATTCATGCATATGTTTTCTTAAAAATAATTCACTTAAATATATAATAAATTTATGCGCCACTTTGACTTTGAGTATATGATCCGATTGATCAAAAATATGTGATGAGATTTGACAATTTAATACAAATTATTCTAAAAGGTGGAATATTTCAAAACAAAATTGAGTATTGGAGCAAAACCTGCATGATGTATTGATGTGACTACGTTTGTGAGGATTTGGTGTTTCAATTTTCACATGAATTGTACTGTCAATGATTTAAGGAAGTACCTTTTCTACTGCTCTAAGTTTGAGCGAGGTAAAGTTGGTGTGTGTTTTGAGTTTTTGACTCCTTTATCTCATGGGATATATTATCACAGTCTCTATTAGAGGAGGACCACATCTTTGTAAATAAATAAAAAAAATGTATTTCCTTAAAGAAAATCGGTGAACTATAAGTTTTTGGTAACATTTTTTTCCTTACTCTGTTTTATATTTTATGATAATCCATACTTTTTATAAGGTATATATATATATATACCACTTACGTGAAAGCTTATAGATTCTACTTTTTTTTAAATTCTGTAAGTAAATATAAAAATACGTATATCTATGACTTGAAGTTACCTACATAGGTTTAACAATAAAGTTTAATTACAATTAAAGACATATGAAATCAACAAATTCGAATTGAAATTATTATAACATACATATATGTATTCATTGTATGATATATAAGTAGACGGATCATAGTAACAGAAATATTTTAGGACTGAATCTAAAAAAAAATTAAACATCAATTCAAGTGCGCAATTATTGGGCCACGGAAATAGATTATATGACACTTAAATAATCAAATACTGTAAAACCAATAGTTCAAAAAAGAATAACGTACATATATAAATTTATATTGATATTAAAGAGGTCAAGGAAATTCGTTTAAGAATATGTAAAAAAAAGAGATACAGCGCTGTTTATAAAGTTTGTTACACAGGTTTTTTTATTTGAATGATTTCCTATAGACAGTTACAAAAAATGACTTATAATCAAATTTGAAATGACCTCGTTTTACCAATCATGGCATCAAAAGACCTTTCGAAGCCCAATATGGAGTTGATGAAAGCCTGACATTATTCATCTGGTATTTATTGAACCTTTTAATTTTCCATATTACATTCAGCTAAGGTCATGTTAATCCACATTCTTATAGCAAAACAGTGATTAATACGTGTTTTAATATTCATATACTCGTAAAGGCACAATGATAATATGTATATCTGTTAGCACGTATTTATGTATTCTGCATAACAAGAAGAAATAAAGCAGGCTTAATTAGTGATTAAGAATATCGTCTTACTGTTAACATAATCATCATTTTCAGACTTTTATTGGTACAACATTTTATTAGGCAGTAGAGTGAATGGTGTTATATGTTATATTATATAATGTTTTAGCCAACAGGAGCATTTCAAAAATAGCGAAGCCGTAAAAATTGGATATGCATGCGAAACTTGAACGTGGTAAAAAAGTGATGATATTAAGGATAAGTAAAAAAGTGATGATATTAAGGAACGTGGTAAAAAAGTGATGATATTAAGATTGGGGTAGTGATAAGATCGTTTTGTGGAAAAGCAAAGTATGACAGAATAAGGAATAAAGACATTAGCAAAGAATGCCGATTGAAATTAGATGCAGCTCTTAAGGTGGTGAAAAGAGTATTGAAGTGGTTAGATCATGTAGAAAATATTAATGATGCAAGATTTACAAAAATTATCTATATGAGTAGTAAAGAAGGAACAAGACGTTCGGGTAGACCTGCGAAACCGTGGCATGACCAAATGAATAAAAGTAAATAGGAAGGTTGCTTTTGAAGATGCGAAATTTATTTTTTAACCAATGTACTTTATTTAATGCCATACTAAAATAATACTCACATCTGTGAATTTGCATCCAAATATTATCATATTTTAAAATGTCAATGTGATTAACAAATATAATTATTTAATGTGCGAGATTATTTAATGTAAGAGTTTTGCCAAATTTTTCGAGTTTTTTTTAATTTTATTTACCAAATGTATAAAGTTTTTTCATTTTATTTAAAAAAATGTATAGAGATTTTCATTTTATTTATCAAATATATATGGAGTTTTTTTATTTTATTTACCAAATATTTCGTTTCTTTTTATTTTATTTACCAAATGTATAAAGTTTTTTCATTTTATTTAACAAATGTACCGATATTTCCATTTTAACTATCAAATATATGATATATGGAGTTTTTTATTTTATTTACCAAATATTTAGTTTTTTCATTTTATTTACCAAATGTATAAAGTTTTTCCATTTTATTTAACAAATGCATAGAGATTTTCATTTTATTTATCAAGTAGAAAGAGCTTTTTTTTTTCATTTTCTTGGCCAAATGAACAATTGATATTTTAGTTGAATTTAGGTTTTAATTCATAATATAGTGAAGATGTATTATTTATGTGAAAGATTTTTTTACTTTAAAGATTAAGAAATAATACATGTTGATTAATATAAGAATTCCCATTTTAATGCGTTAATGAAGTATATTATAATATTTAACAAAATAAATTACATTATTATTCATTTAATTACATTAATCTCCGCTACTCGCGTTTGTACCTCCTATCCCGAGGCTCTCTTCAAACGGGATAAGCTGAAACTTTTGATAAATTGTGGAAGTACTAGCGGAAAAGCCTATCAAAGGATATGCGAAAATAATGACTTAATACTTGGTATATTTTACTCCATCACGCCATGTTCCTTACGGAGTGGGCAGAGAGGATTGAGCGTTACACATTCCGGTCCTTACAGATAATAGTGCTTTCCCGTAAAACCAAAAGAGCTACGTAAGTGGCAATACCCGAGGTGGTTCACAAGTGAAATTGTTGGGAATATTAGACTTAAAGATTCTCTTCACAAAAAATGGAAACACTCTTGTCGTCTGAGTGACTACGATGCGTTCAAAAGTGCTCGCGCTCAGCTCAAACATAACATTCGCACGGCTTATAAAGACTTCATAAGGAACTTAGAATGTCGAATGGTACGTGAACCAAAACTATTTTGGAATCATATTAAATCCATGCGTAACGATTCTCCAGTGCTTAATGTTATGAATTGGGATGGGAATCAAATAACTGGGCCCGAAATATCTTCTGCATTCGCTAATTATTTTTCAACAGTTTATTGTAGGGACTCCGAGGCATTTGTTTTTGATGAACACCATACTTCCTCGGGATTTAAGCTAAGCATCACTACATTTGATATACTCAAACAAATAAAGTTGATGAAAAACACGAAAGCAGTCGGGCCGGACGGAGTACCTACATTTTTTCTTAAGGGCTGTAGTGAATTGCTTTCTGCACCTCTTGCTTACATATTTAATCTTGTCTTCCGAGTCCATACTTTTCCAAGTGAATGGAAAAAGACTCGAGTTATTCCCATATTTAAAAATGGTTCTAAGGACGATATAACCAACTACAGACCTATCGCCATACTTTCTTCAATAGCTAAGCTCCTAGAAATGTTTATGGATCGCACACTAAGGTCGTTAGTGGACCCATATATAATTGATGAGCAGCATGGCTTCAGAAGAGGCAGATCTACTGAATCCAATCTGATGGTCTTCACCGACTATGTTTCAAGGGCTGTAGATAGTGGCAATCAGATTGATTGTTCGTATCATGACTTTGCAAAAGCTTTTGATCGCGTCAATCACAAAAAAATATTAGAAAAAATGAGTGAACTTGGGATCCCAGGTAACTTACTAAGGCTACTGTCAGATTATCTTACAGATAGAAAACAATTTGTTTCACATGGAATCTACAACTCCGATTACTTCACTGCCTACTCAGGTGTTCCGCAGGGGTCTAATCTTGGACCTACCTTATTTCTTATTTTTATTAATGATATAGGTAGAGTTATAAAAAAATCCACGTTTCTTCTATTTGCTGATGACCTCAAAATCTTTCAAAAAATTCGTTCTTATACCGACTGCTTAGACCTACAGGCAGATCTCAAC
The DNA here is from genome assembly GCA_949825065.1 of Odontocerum albicorne. Taxonomy (NCBI): domain Eukaryota; kingdom Metazoa; phylum Arthropoda; class Insecta; order Trichoptera; family Odontoceridae; genus Odontocerum; species Odontocerum albicorne. Next base: position 36,735,115 of record OX463840.1, read on the forward strand.
AACGTTTGTGAGTGGAGCCACAATAATAAATTATATTTCAACGCATCAAAGTGCAAAATTATGTCGTATCATCGCTCACACGTCTTGAAATTCCATAGATATACACTTGAATCTATACCTATTCCCCGCACAGATAATATTAAAGATCTGGGTGTCTTGTTCCACAGCAATCTCGCGTTTGGTCCTCACATAGAAGTTATGTGCAACTCAGCTTATAAAACTCTAGGATTTGTTATGAGAATCTCTAAGTCGTTTGAAAACCAATTGGTGCTCAAAACGTTGTTTAATTCATTGATCCGTAGCAAACTAGAAAGCAATGCTTGCATTTGGAGCCCGGTGGGGGCGCAAAACTCGCTCATGGTTGAGAAAGTGCAAAAAAAATATCTACGATATCTCTAAATGAGTGAGTTTGGTGTCTATCCGTGGCTATATCCCACGCAGTTTCTGCTGGGCATGCTCGGGTATAACTCCTTGAGCGTAAGAAGAGATCTGCGTCTCTTGGTATACGTTGTCAAACTCGTTCGAGGAGTTGTGAGCTGTCCAGCATTACTACAAAGATTAGCGTTAAATGTTCCTAACAATTACACTAGACTGCGCCGGCAGGAACTGTTCTCAATAACATACGCAAGAACGGGTCTTCCAGCCGCTATGCCTGTTGGAAGGGCCTTAACTCTTCTTAACGGGACTGCTTCGGATATTGACATATTTCATATCACATTACCAAAAGCAAAAGTAAATTTTCTTCTTAGATTAAGCGCGTTAGAAAGCACTCATCAACATACTTAAGTGACTGAATATATATGTAACATACGTTTGTGTGTAAATACTCGTTTGTATACATATGCACTATTTTTTATTTTATATAATTTAAAAAAAAAAAAAAAATTTTCCCTGTAATTTTTCTTCTTTTTTAATGTCTTGTATTTTTCAATGTAATTGGGCTAAGCCTGTTTTGAAAAAATAAATAAATAAATAAATAAATAAATAAATACATCGATCAATAAGTCCCGGGACTAACCAACAGATGGCGCCTCTAATAACAAATCCATACCATTTTTAGTTAGTACCAGTCTTTAGAAGCTACGTGTCAAACTTTCATGATATTCCGACATTGTGTCATTGAGTTATAGTGGTTTTAGTGATGCTACTTTTGCTATTTTCCAAACAATGGAAAAACCGAATTTCGTGTTTTGATAAAACATTGCTTTTTAATGGGAAAAATACCGTTCAAACTCAGCAATCGCTTAAAAAGTGTTATCCGGGCTCTGCTCCGTCGAAAACAACCATTTGTCGGTGATATGCTGATTTCAAACGCGGTCGTATAGACACAAATGATGCTGAACGCTCTGGTCGTCCAAATGGGACTGTTACAGCAGAAAAAATATAAAAAAACCCCTCAAAATCGTGATGGAAAATCGCAAAGTAAAGTTGCGTTAGATAGCTGACATCCTAAAGATATCATTTGGTAGTGTTTATACTATTTTGCATGAACATTTGGTCATGAAAAAGCTTTTTTCAAAATGGGTGCCGCGTTTGCTCACAATGGAACAGAAACAACAACGCATCGATGATTCAGAGCGCTGTTTGGCAATGTTTACGCGAAATAAACAGGAGTTTTTGCGTCGGTATGTGACAATGGATAAAACTTGGATACACCACTATACTCTGGAATCAAATCGGCAGTCAGTTGAGTGGAGAGCAGCCGATGAAAGTCGTCCGAAGGAACCAAAAACTCAACAGTCGGCCGGGAAGGTTATTGCCTCTGAATTTTGGAATGCGCATGGTATAACATTTATCGATCACCTTGAAAAGGAAAAAACTATCAATAGCAAATATTACATAGCGTTATTGGAGCGTTTGAAGGCAGAAATTGCAAAAAAACCGCCCCATATGAAGAAGAAAAAAGTTCGCTTTTATCAGAGCAATGCACCGTGTCACAAGTCGATGGTAACGATGGCCAAATTGTATGAGTTGAACTTCGAATTGCTTCCGCACCCATCGTATTCTCCAGATTTGGCCCCCAGCGACTATTGGCTGTTCGCAGACCTCAAAAAGATGCTCCAGGGAAAGAGATTTGGCTCCAATGAAGAAGTGATTGCTGAAACTAACGCCTATTTTGAAACCAGAGATAAATCGTTCTACACGGTTGGCATAGAAAAGTTAGGAAAGCGTTGGAATGAATGAATCGCTCTTGAAGGACACTATGTTGATGAATAAAGAAGAATTTTGGCAAACAAATGTTGTTTTAGTAGTTAGTCCCGGGACTTATTGATCGATGTGTTATATATCGTCCGATACTACGTCCATAGTTCACCTCAAAGAACTCCTTCTATTCTTCACCCTTTTCACTCTATCCTCTTTTGATTAGTGATGTACCGGGTACCTACTTGAAAATAGGCCGGTACCCTGCATACCCGGTAATATTTTCAGTACCCGGAGCCGCCAAATATTGCTGGGGTCAGGTGCCGGGTATTGCATATTGGGTATTGGGTCCCGTAAAAACTGAAAAGAATATAAGTGAATGAAAATAAATTACACAAAATTTATGTATGGTAAACATTTTTTTATTTTTGAGAATAAAAAATGCAATACAAAAATTTTTATTGAATAATTAAATCTCAATATTGGTAGATTATAATGCAGAAATAATAATTTCTCTCATTTAGAGACCTAATTTGAAATCTGGCAACTCTGCTTTCACGTAACCTCCCGGGTAACTGGGTACCTGGTAGGGTAGGGTTTGTACTTGGTACATCACTACTTTCAATAGTTGAATAAAATGCTCCTTCCATGCAATTCTAGGACGTCCTCTTTTCCTTGCTCCTTCTCGTTCAGTCATATATATTTTCTTCGTCATCCTATCCTCATATATCTCTTTCACATCTGCATTATTTCCTTATTCCGATTTTTCTAACTTTATCTATCAACTAGTACCTGCACTTTTCTTGCACGATTAACTATTTATGTTACTTATTTTAAATATTCACTAATCACACGTCAAACATATTTTGATTCAAGCAGACCCTCTAACTTTTATAAATTAAGATAGAAAGTAGTAATAATAGGGAGTTCTATTTTAAATTAAGATAGGAAGTAGTCTTTTACATGTTTGTCTGAGATTTATCTTTTATTTGAGAAAGTACGATCAAATAATTTCATATCAGAAAGAAATTAATAAGTTGAATGTGAGAAATAGACGAATGATTCACATATTGTCAATATTGTATAATATCCTAAACTGTCCCGCAAACCCCTCTTATCTCGTCGATGTAAAATATTCTTTCTGATCATGAACTTGCGCTCAAGCAGATATTGTTAATTGACTTTGCCAGTTCACCGCTTTTCTTTTTTTGCGACATCCATTACTGCCTATGCAATAAAACTGTGGAATCAATTACCAATTAATGTTAGACTCGCTCCATTAATTATTAATCTATTTCGAAAAGTTACAAAACATTCCATTTCCGATTTTTCTTTCCTTTCCAACAATGATTTCTTATTCTTTTGATTGCTGATATTTCCCTTTTATTGATGTTATTTATATTGTTAATGTTTTTTTAAGTTTTATGATAGTTTAAATAGTTTTGATGACCATGTAACTTCCTTTATTTACTATATTTTAGTCGGTTCGAAGAGATTACCTCTTGGCAATAAGCCTACCAATTTTTTATACTATAAGTTTTGTTTCGCATTAATTCACAGAATTTCCAAGATGCATAACAAAAAAGCCATTCCGGCACTGGCAATAAGAATCAGGTAGATTTCGTATGTGTAGGAAAAGTACCCTGTAGGTACTCAACCACTTCTCTAAAAAAAGTGCATCATTCTATTGAAGATATTTCATCATACGGCAGTAATAAATACACATATATACACAATTTTTAACGGAGGGTAGTTTCGGAGTCTCCTGGTCATGATCGAAGAAAGTGTATTGAAACTTGCCAGAAGTTGCGACACGAGATCCTCTGCAATATGTGGTAGCATTTCTATCGAAATCTGACTAGCACATCGCACAATGTCCTTTGCATTCGGCAGAAACAAAAATATCGATGCAATCGATTTTGCCAACGCTATTATCTTTTAACATTTCTTTTTACCAACTTTTTCTATATACTCGTACGTACGCTGCTATGTTTTATCGTAATTATGACACTTTATTGTAGATAAAGCATTGTCTACAATCCGTCATAGTCATAAACATAACTTTCATCAAATACTTGGCTGCGTTTATTTTCTCTAATTTGAAATACAGTTTCACTAAATTTTAAGCATTACATAAAAAAATGACCATAACTCAAGCAAAATAAGTTATCTCATTAATTACAGCGCATGAAAATGATAAAAGGAATTCAGTAAAAGCATAGAAGATTCAACAAATGATGTTTTCGCTTTTTTCTTATTGTAGTTATGATTTATGATACTTACCTCGTTATTTATCGCACGTTTAGATTTTCTTTTTATTTCAATGTGTATACAGGTAAAAATAGAAAATAACAATACTTCGAAATAAATCTCCAAGAAACTTACAATAAGAATAATATTAAATGTTTTATGGTTAAGTGTCTAAGTTATATTTATAAATACTTTTAAGCAGCTCAATTGTTAATATTTCCACTAAACCGTGTGAAATATTGATTTTAAAAAATATATAAAAACATCCCGTGTGCGAGTGGGATTGATCTCATTAGTTCTGTTCAAGAATAGGGTACCAAAAGTAAACAGCTGCTGTTGACACGTACACTAAGCAATATAAGTATAAAATTGTTGGCATATTAAACGGAAATCTTTAGATCAACGGAGAGTTGCAATTTATGCTGTTAGCAGTTTAAACACAGATGCGAAGATTTGCTGCGAGCAAGTGTCTTATTGTAACTTTCACAAAATGTGGACAAAATAGTTAAGAAGATATATTCATTATTTATCCAATGGTCAAAGTTCCGATCATAAAACTCAATTAAAAAAGAAAACATGACAAAAATTAAGATTAATTAAAAAAATCCCTCCCTAAACATTTGCAATGTTAGTTAGAATTTCACTTTAGCCTATCAAGTAATCACAGACAATTATGTTATAGCGTTCACGTGTTACTAGATTTATAAAGGTGTCGTTATGTTAAAAAACATACCGCAAGTTACAAAAACATAATGCGATTTTTTCTCATTTGTCTAAACCCCCATAATCTAGTTAGTGGAACGATTGTCTTCCAGCTCAGGAGTTTTGGCTTCCACTGTCGATGGTCCAAAAAATAGGTATATGATAAGTTTGTTTTTCATAATAGGTATGTAAACATCTCTCTAACAGGCTGGAAGAAATTGTCATATGGCACACGTGGCGCGCTGGAATGTTCAATTCCCGTTAGCATTAAATATTAAAAAAAAAAAAGGTTTCAGTCTAGTGCTGTTTCAGTTGGAAGAATTTTTCACATGTGTACAAAGAAAGTATGATACAATACAATACTTCAGGATGGTATTAGAATTACATGTTTGAAGATTTATATGAATTAGACGTAGTATAAAATAATACCCGATACATAAAACACACTGTTCTGGTTTGTTTTATAAATCAAATAAGTAAAGTTCAATATTTTTTTATGTGCAAAAGTGTAAAGCGCTGAAAAGTTTATTCCCGTTTTAAACTATTTATTCTACACAAATTCATATAGACTGACGATATTTTTTCCTTAAATATCTCAAAATAAGTCAAATATGGGTTATAATACAATATTTCCGTACATTCGTCCAATTATGAATTCTTACGATTGGCACCTCTGTAAATAACGAAAATAATCTTTATAGTATTTTATCAGTGGTTTCGGCTATAAACTCTATACGAGTATATAAGAATATTAAACGATAATTATTTTTTAAACATTAATAATGTATCTAAAACCACTAATCTTTGTTTTCCGCTAATATATTATGTTAATAATAAGTGGAATAACAAAGTATTTCTTCGTTATCTGAGTAATTTATTTGATAGTTATCTTTTTCGCCTGTGACGGATGAGAAAGTGAATTATTAATTTTATTTAGCACAAACACTGGAAATTTATGTTTAAAACTAATATATAAGTATAAACACTTTTTTTTCTTTGGATGTATATTGAAATTTTTAGTTTCCTCTATTTATTATCTTCAAAGGACATGAGAAACTGTTGTATTATCACAATTTTATTGTGCACATTAGAATCTGGTGAGTTTATTTCCACTTGACAATTATTTATAATCAATCAGAAAGGTATGAGTATTAATGTGACCAACCGTGGTCTAGTTGGCAAGACGCCTGTCATCTAGCCCAGGGGTTGCGATGTCGATTACCGCTAACACATAGGGGTCCAGTCTGGGTTTCACTAAAGACATCTTTATAATCTTTCTGTTTGAGATTGTGTTTTGGTATGTTTTCTACGTCAGCTGTCAAGCTTTGGTCTTTTGGCAGTCTGGTATGTAGGTAAGACACGTGCGCCCCATAACAATGTATTTTTCTTTCTCTCTCTCTCTTACCAATTGTCATTTTATAGGGTACAATGAGCTGTATTGGGTCTCGAGCTTTTTGTTCTCATTCCTGGTGGAGCCGATGTCTTGCCAACATTTTTTGTTGTCTCATTTCCTGGAATGAAGTCACCAAACATAATACAAATTTCCATAATTGTGTAACCGCAAGATAATGTTGACATAGATGATCCAACCCACTGTTTGCCGATTTTGAGATATTTGAGAAAAAACGCCATCGTTTTGTATGGAATCTTTAAGATGTACATATAATTTAATTATGAAATATAAACATTTAATCCACATCCTTTCATAATGCCCTCATTCCTTCTTTTGTTATGTTGGAAGTTGAAAGTATGGTAGATGATGGTGAGTATGAAAAATACACACTTTGTTTAATATTTTATTCAGGTGATTTGTTGCAATGAAGTTTATCACAGAGATCATTAATAGTGTAAAACGTCATAATAGTCTCGTTTCTCTCTTCTGCAAATGTACATTTGCTCAAGATTTTGAGCCTTATGGCCCTTTTTTATGGCATTTTTAATAAAATATATATCTTTGTATTATTGTATTGCACTTTCGTTGTATGCAGTGCAACCTGATGACACACGCGGACGCTGACATGGGATAATGCCGAGGGAAGAAACACCACACCGAAAGGCCACAGTGCCGACCATCCCGACTGAGTTTGCTGTGATTCCTCAGTCGTAAGGCGAATGTCGGGATGGGAACAATCAAAGTCGTGCGCAGACGCTTTTCCTGTCCCGAGCACAAGCAAGCACCGACATGGACACACACGAGACACTATGCACCGCAAACAGGGAACACGAAAAAGGGATAAATCCGTAGCGACACAACTCGCTACGGATAAACCACACCTAGAACCTAAAACCTTGTACGCGATAAGCAAGGTTCTAGCTCACTTCCCAACTCAATTTAAAAAAAACCCGATGAACTTCCAACCAAATAGAAAGATGGTAGGTTATCTCTTCCATCCAACTAGAAAGATGACTATTAGTAAAATACAGGCTAGAATTCTTTAAAAAAAACCTGGGCTGGAAGTCAGGCGTCTTATCAACTAGGCCATGGAGGTCGTCTATCTATCTATCTTCTTATGTTTTCAGCTGTGAATGTAGGAGCATGTGCTGAATGTGATTAAATAACATACATTTTAGTTTAATAAAAGTTTAAAATATACAACCTCACGTATCTCAAAGAGTTATATTTCCGAAAACCTGTGAAGATAATGTTAAAATATTTCATTCTAGTGAAAACGATAAATTAAAAAATCGGCATGATCATTTCAATATAAGAGTAGACACATAACGCTATAAATGTATCTTAATTTTACTATTTCTACACTATCTTAAGATACATACATTTATAGCGTTGTGTCTAGTCTTGTAGTTAATTAATACTGTTGATTTTTTCATTCGATTATTTCATCTCCAACCCATCCGCACTAGTAATTCGAGCATATTGAAGAGCGTGGCCACAAGACAAGATTTTCTTCAGCAACATTGATCGAGTCTTCGATTAAGAACCACTGGAGAAAGCACGAAACTCGCGGTTAGTCACCGCACTTGATAATATTATCCCGCACGTTAAGAGGCAATATCACTTGCACACGTGTAGCGTGTAGCGTGTGTGAATATTGTTACCAGACGATCATTTTTTTACCAGATTGGGACCTTTTTTCGGGTACTACAGGGAATTGAATCTAAAATCTTCGGGTTGAAAACAAGCGTCTTACCAATTAGATCACGGAAGTCTTCAATCCCGCTGATAAGGATTGTAAACAAAAAAAATAGCATATTTCCATTACATAATTCCATATTTGGTCATTGATTGTCATCTTATATATTCTTCTCAACGCAGGGATTTCTAGAGCATTGTTACGGCTCCTTTAATCCTTTTTCCACGACCACGTTTCACTCCATTACATCAAAGTTTGTACAAAAATACTGTTTTGAATTATCACCCCAGGATATTTTGATTTTAAAGGGTCCTGTTTACTGTTTTTTATCGCTACACGCCGTTTGATATTTCCTGTAACCCTTCCATCATCTGAGAAAAATACTATCCAAATAGCAAGATTCTTCAACTTGTTCCAATCTTTCATTATTCACCAATACGTCGAATTTACTTTTTCTTTCACACTTTTCTATCACCATGACTTGCATTTCTACCAAATTAATATTGATTTCATCGTCCTTCTGCTGCGTCTAACATATACTTCGCTTGCGTATGCTAAGGCCGGACATTTTATAGATTGAATATTAATGAACAGTGTATTTTTAATACATTCACTTATGATAAATATAATGCTTTGCATCGTATAATTAGGTTTCAGCACTGAATGAACAGCGTTAGGTCAATCCTTTTCTAGAGCTGTCACGGCCGCCTGAAAACTATGACTTAGCTCGTATAGGAAGCGTGTCCGGTTCCTAGACTGCCATCTATGGGCTGGTGAACGATCGTCGTTGACATTTCGAGGTAAACTAGGGTGTAATGTATTACCTTATATGGGATATTACTCATTCTCTTTTTACAATAAATAAATATTATATATCATAGATTCAATGTATATAAGTCGCCAGCTTATAAATGAAATACTCACAAAGGGAAATGAAATTGAACAATTGGAAATAGAAATGCAACAAGAACTCAGCCCACAAAATATTATACATTATTTTAGTTTATGTAACATAACTTACAAAAATATAGATAATTAATTCTTTATATGCAAAAATATCAAGCCACTTAAATGGGGTTTTCATAGTTAAATAACGTCTTAATGAAAACTCTTCCATACTATAGTAACTTCGTCAATTATTTTCAAACAGGTATAATGTGGGTTGAGTCCTTTCTGCGCTTTTACATTCAATTGGCGAAATGAAAATGGTCTGTATTGTACTTCTTTTAACACATTTAAGACATAAATTTGAGATTTAAAGTTCTGAACGACACTTTATTTATTATATTAAGAAATAAATGTGAATTGAAAAGCATCAACTGATTTTCATTCTTTATTGAAATTATTCGTTTCGAAGTTAATCGGCTGTGAAATGCATCGCCAAAAAGAATAGAACGCTTGACTTTTCTATCATGACTTCCACCTTTCCTTTAATTATCATTGTCTTACACTTTATTATATACAATACATTCTAGTGGGTTATTGCTATGTGGCAATCTGTTCCAACTAACCGAAGGATGTTACAGAGGTCTTAATTGAAAACTAGATTAGAAACCCTTTTTTTAAATGCGTACTTAAGGGAATCTAACCCGCATCCTTTGGATTTGACAACTTCATCACGGAATTTGTCCTTCTAATATAGTCCTTGTGATTCTTGAATATCGTTTCTTTAATTTGTCACAATAAAATGATGAAGTATTTCATTATAGCAGCTACGCAAAATGATGAAGTATTTCATTATAGCAGCTACGCAAAATAAATTAAGGACCCATTCGTTTTTGTTTCATTTTGAAGAAAATTTGAAAAATTAAGATTGAGAGAGAATATTATATTAATTTAATCTTATGTTTTTGAAATATTTAATCAAAGCCTGTTGTACCCAATCTAATGTTCGCAAGGCCACCTTCCTCTGTTTACATTCGACTTATTTCATTTTTAATCTTTCAATAAGAGTGGGTTCGATTCCCGAGTCAGCATGCCTTTGAGGATAGTCTGTTCTCTATATGGCGCTATATAAATTGCCCTTTAATTATTACTATTAATTAATATAATGTAGTACATGCATAAAAATACATATACACTAATTATATTTTTCATATGAATTAATTTTAGGTACAGAATTGATAGTCATTTTTATCGATTACAAAAAGAATGTTAATATTTATAGTACTTACAATTGGAATTAAGTACGCTAAAAGGATCTAACACACATTTAAAATGTTCTGTAATAATGAGGAAACATCTAGTTCCTTTTAGGATCTTGTATATTACATATTTTTAAAACGGAATTTTATCATGACATATACAGAGTGTCCCGTAACTCGATGTCAAACCAGTATCGAAGAAAAGGCCAGCTTAAGACGGTTCAGAGTTTAAAAAAAATTCTTGCAAAAGCCTTATACTTTTCGAGTTACAGGCATTTTTTGAAAATTGTGAAAGTAGCTACCCTGCGCCAAATGTTTATATGCTGTGACTACAAATTGCCATATTTTATGATTTTCATGGTTGTGTCGGAATCCTAGATAGCCTGAGTCGGATATAAAACTATTGCTATTAGTCTGAGTCGGATATAAAACAAAAAAAACCTTCACGTTCGAAAAAAAAATTGTTTATGTCCGATCATAAAAATTAATATTTTTTATCAGCTAACTTTAACTCATCATACTGTAAAAATAATACTACGCTAACCAGGCAAGTTACATCAAAACATGCCCTGTTTAGTCAGAATTTCAAAATGGTACAATACACACCTAATACTCCTTTAAAAATAGTTTTAAAAAAAAAATTATATATGTACAATGATAACACTTTCAATAATCAAAGATCAAATTCAACACGTTTGAGCGAGACAAACGATACAGCGCATGAACGAGTAAGAGTAAGACAGCTAGTGTCGCCATTTGACATGAACTACAGTGAGACAGATAGTTACCATTCGACGTAAGTTAATATGACGCTACATTGAAAAGTGTCATCATTAAATAGAGTAATTTATTTTTTTATACATTAAATACATTAATTAATTATTTACTCCTTTAAAAATAATTTAAATTGTGTACTCCTTTAAATGGCTTTATATTTTTGCATATACAGGGTTGATGTATCGATATTCCAAACAAAAAAAAATGGTTTGTGGGTTGGGTCCCTTGTGTAAACACATGTTCAATTGTTAATCTCAAAGCATTTATCTTGATTGACATATCAGTGCAATGGCTTAATTCACATCAATGACAGTTAACATCACTGTCAGTGTTTTGTAAATTATTCAACGATAAACATGACATTAAATTTTCCAAGTGGTGCTCAATGGTCATCATCATCACCATCACGCTGCCTCCATTGGAGTAGGCAAAGATAACACATCTGCACTTTATTCACAATCCTGATGGACATATTTTGCGTCTGTCACGTCGATACATCTCGTAATGCACTGTCCTATAACAAAGGTTTATCACTCTTTCTTTTTTCATGATTTTCAAATTTTTTTAAACTATTTGTTCTTCGTATTTCGCACCCAAACTTATAATATTATAATAGTAATAAAAACAAAATGACAATTTATATATCGTCGTTTAAACAGCATACCTCCAGGGCGCTCTATCTTGGAATTCGAAAGCACTATTATTGATCGATTGACATATGACAAAAAATAAAACAAGTTGAGTGTAAAGTGGTGACTGCGCCCATTAGATGGGGAACTTCCCCGCATCTGCATATGTGTATGTTTCGAAAAACATATTTGGTAAGAAAACCCCATAAAACTTGCCAAGGGAAGACGAATTACAAAGAAGCCTATACAGATCTTTCGATATGTGATAGTAAATTATTTGACTTAAGGTGGAGTCATGTGTATGTGTGTAGTGTTACAACTATAAAAAAATACTCGGACAATTGTGAAATTCTACGTTTTAAAATGAATACTATGCAATAAAAAATCAGTTCGTTCAATTTCAAACAATAATTTGAATAAAATATTAATCAAAATCGGTTCATATTTTTGTACAAGATTATTACATATATTCAACTCTATGTCGTGTCAAACTTTTATATCATAATGATGGATGCACCTTGTTGCCTGGAATTTTTCTCTTTTGAATGTCTCTAGATTATTCTCCAGGTAGTTAAACAGGCAGGCATAAGGACATGTCCAGCGTTACAAAAAACCCTGTTCAAAGACTTACTAGCATTGTTTGACCCGATTACATGTGTGTTTGACTCAATTACATGTATGTTTGACTCGATTAACATACTCGTATATGTATGTTTGACTCGATTACAAACGTTGTAGAATTTGACCTAGATATTTTTACATGTATATCATACATTCTAAGAAACAGCTAAAATGTGAAAAACACATTATAAAATAATATATTCTTAGATTATATATGTGAATTTCGTGATTATGTAGGTGAACTCCGTGATTGTACGAGTTACCTTAGTGCTTATATGAGTGACATCCGTGATTAGATAGGCGATCTACGTGATTATATGGGTGACCTCCGTGATAATGTGGGTTACCTCCGTGATTGTATACGTGATATCCGTGATTATATGGGTGACCTCCGTGATTATATGGGTGATTTCCGAGAAAAATAGTAAAAAAGGGCCACAGTCTAGGAAAACGGTTCAACTGGTAAACAGTAAGTGAGTGCTAGTATTGCCAACATGAATTGCGAGTTCTGTGCCTACTCCAGTGGTTCTAAAATGAAGCCAAATCAATAAGACCAAAAACAATGTCGTCTCCCGGCCATTCTATTCAATCATATATGTTAAGGGTTACCATACGAATGAATTAAAAGATCATCGAAACTACATAAAGCGATGTGTGGTCGTGAGATTTGCTTATTGATGTTGGAATTTCAATAAGTGGCTCAGTATTCAATTGAATGAAATTTAAATTGTCTAAGTAGATTATTATCAAGTTTGTTTTGAGTAAATAGACTATGTTTCATTGTGTTAAAATATAATTGTAACATATTCTGACATTTTTTTAGCTCCATTAAACAAGGCACCTGACAGAATTACAAGGGAATAAATATAAAAAGGTTGACGATTCATCTCGATTTTTTAACTTTAAATAAGATGAAATTGGTACAGATTCGAGCTTCGTCCATAATTTCCTTTCATTCGTGTCCTAAACATCACTAGTTTTGAGTCCTATTCGAAATATGTAAATATTGTATTGTATAACACTTTCGTTTTATTTAGTACAACCCAGACTTGAACGTTTGAACGGTTTGAAGAGGAAACCCAGACTTGAACGCGTTTGAAAAAAAAATGTGTCAACGAGAATCGAACCCGCAACCCCAGGTTTGGAAGACAAGCGTCTTACAAACTAGGTCAGGGAGGTTGATATCGCCAGTAGAAATGTACCGGTAATCCCAAAGAACGTCTTAAATAGACTTTATTTGTTTACAAAAAAAATTCCAGCAGGTTCGCATGCCGCAAGTTGTTATTCCGTATATCGAGTATGATATAGTAGCCTTCGCGTTGGTAAATGGTAGAAATAACCTTAATTAAAGTCTTGTAATCATTATTTTGTGTGGACACCCAGTAAATATATTTCACATCTCTGGCACTGAGTAATTAATGCGGAAACCTTCGGTTGCCACCTGTGATGCTGTGATATGGGTTCAGGGCCTCTTCGTTCTTGTTAGTTAAATGTGCGTCGCACACAGAAAACAAATTCATGCGCTTTAGATGTAAAATAAAAATTAAAATACGAGTATAACCTACCTCACACATTCTATGGCGTCAGTGAATTTAGGATCCGACTTCACAATGGGTTCTCAGACCACCTTATCGTGAGGATATGTGCACCAGTGAATAACATTCAGACGCACCACATCATTCCCAACGGTATACTCCCACTCAAGATTGTCCTCGGGGACTTCTTCCCGCTGATAGTCCTTCGAAGATCAGCTTAGATGACCTGGATTCATCAGTTCCCGCAAGGTATTTGGTCTAAATTAGTCTTCTTTACTTAATCCAGGAGAATCTATTGAGTTGCCTGAAGATATTTCTTAGTTCCTGATTTATAGAAAATGTCAATAAGCGTTATAGAAAATGTCAATAAGCATACAAATATTGATGCATTGTAGTTTGTTTAGTCAAAAATGACTCGCTATGATTTTATTATATCACTTTTCATCACTAGCAATATCAATATAACATATTTCTTTTCTTCACACATATAAATTTATTATTGAGTCCTTACCAAATTATTCGTGTAAAATGAATCGTAGGTGCCACAATTACCATATATTATCTGTTCAACAAATGAAAAACCGAGTATTTATTGAACAAATGAAAAAAAAACAAAGGAGAAGTAAATATAACTGAATTTACTGATGGTGTTAACGATTTACTCTTTGACACCGATTTCCTAAATGAAGCTACCCCAGTTCATTTCTATCATTCAGATTCTCTTCAAATTTCGTTAGAGATGTTAAATTGTAACCAATATTAATTTATTTGACTCTTGTGCAATCTATCAAGTGTGTTTTCCAAGAATTTATCTCCAATCTTAATTATTTAGTTGGAATCCTCAATTCATCTCTAATTTATAGGCATAACTGAACCATTTCACAGGGAAACATGAGTAATTATTGCCCCAATTGTTATTACATTTAGACTTATCTATTTTTTTTTATTATGTGTTTAGTTTAATGTAATTGGATTACACTTGTATCAAATGTAATATAAAGTGCCATCTTCTTATAGCTTTACCCCCTTAAATTGGTTTACACCTGTATCAAATATAATATAAAGTACCATCTTCTTATAGCTTTACCCCTTTAAATAAAGAAGGACGTCCTTTTGCATAAAACAATTTTAAACAATATTTCCATACATTTCAAAGTTCTTGGAGATCATCATGATGTAACCGTTTTTTCCGGCGTTTTCTGTCTTTTTATAAATTTGGATCTCTTGACTTTTGTATCAACGATGAAGTCTTTTGTTTATTGTAGTATTTTTTTTCAAATATAGGCGGCACACTCCCTCGAATCGTTGCTGGTCGGTTTAATAAACCTTTGAGATCTGATTGAGCTCCCCACCAGGCAATATATTGGAACATTAGCTGTTCTAGCTTGGTTCAGGTATAGCTCGCTATAAAAGGACAATATGCATGGTTTAAAAACTACACGTTTAACTAAATATGTGTTTGTATTTTAAAGCTTCGCAGCATTAATATTTTTTTTCGCTTGAATTTAAAAAAAAATATTTACTCAATACACGACACTTATCTATACATTTAGAAGTTTAATTAAGACTAAAGGGTAAAATCTGGAGAATCGCGCGTATCACAGCCAGGACCCAATATGTATGATACACAAAATATAAAATGCAAAAAAAAAAACATTAAAAACATATAACACAAGATATACAAAATAAGAATTTAAAGGTAAACGTATTGAAAAATGATTCATCGTTCTAATAAAATATTGGACTATAGATAGGGTGACTATATATGGTAGATTGTTTTTTATTCGAACACCATTTTATATCGTTGGGTCGGAGACATTTGGACCTTACTATGTATGTTTTATTTTGTTTGTTTTGATTATTTTTTTCAATTGTGGTAGAAAAAAAGTATCATGCATCTAAAAAAACTATTTATTTTGTTTCATCTTCAAAATGACGCCAAAAAACCGTTCAAACAATTTGGGTAAACAATAGTCAACCCAAATTACTTGAGTGGTTTTAAGTTTGAGTAATAAATGGGCACTGAACTATTACTTTTTATAATAATATACATTCAGCACGTTTGGAATGAAGTTAGTAACGAAAATGTTGTCCTAATGACATCTATTCAAGAAATGAGAAATTACTTTCCATACAACATATGATTACATAAGGTAAATTACTTTGAGATAATAAATACGCTAATTGGAAAATATTTTATTTTTCTTCTTTCACCAAGACAGGTAAGAGCATTGTTTTAAAACGTTTTAAGTTAACTTTCCGACTCGCAAAAAGAAAAAGAAATTAAGAGTGTATAAACTGAATATCTTGTTGAAGCACATGTAACATACGTGACCGCACAAGTGCTCTACTGTTGAAGCACATGTAACATACGTGACCGCACAAGTGCTCTACTGTTGAAGCACATGTAACATACGTGACCGCACAAGTGCTCTACTGTTGAAGCACATGTAACATACGTGACCGCACAAGTGCTCTACTGTTGAAGCACATGTAACATACGTGACCGCACAAGTGCTCTACTGTTGAAGCACATGTAACATACGTGACCGCACAAGTGCTCTACTATACTTGAACTAAGATGGTAAGCTTTATCAGTTTTTCTCAGAAAATGAGCAATTTACTTTTGTATACAAAAGGTTGTTTTAATTTCGCGACCCACAGGTTGAGAAACAATTGAAGACTGCCTTTTCATCTTTTGGGTACTCTACCAGCTGGTCGATGACCATCTTTGAATTACAATGCAGGAGGTTCTAATTGTGTTAGTTCTTTTGACGTGCTCATACAAGTGTCGCCTTCTTTGCTTTCCACATATAACGATGTTTTTGTGCAACACATAGTAAAATTGCTTAACAGAAGGTTCATATTATGATGGAGACTAACAATTATATCTGTGGCGTTATGGCAGAAGTTGATATGCCCGTTTTACCTTAGTTTACAGGAGAAGCAATATTAACTTTGATAAGCTGTTAAAATCAGTACAAATAAGCATTTTTTAAGTTTTTCCAAACAATATATCTTTTGTTTGGATAATGACTGACACACCAAGTTTTGCCACAACATGCTGAGTAATATTTTCTATAAATTGGGAGAATAAACACAAAATGACAAAAAAACGGACATACTCGTATAAACTTCTGCCATAACGCCACAGATATAATAGTGATCCAAGAAATATAATGTTAAAGGCTCCCTCCACTCCCAGCGTTCTGAGATCTTGCTGCATATTAACATATCTAAAAACCTTTGTTTCTGTCTGCCGAGTGGTCTTCTTCTGTTTTGTTGGGCTTACACATAATGATCTTTGTTGACTGTGTCAACTGAGATTTACTTACAGTGCTTATCCATGTCTACCTACTACATTTAAGCATAAATTCATACGAAAAAGCCCTCGACCAATTAGAAGTAATAAGAATTTTAATTTGGATTTGAAGATAATTTCTACAGTTAAGTTAGTTCACGAGTAAAATATTAATGTTAACATTAATACGAGGTTCAAATTCCGTGGTTCACCGATCAGCACGCAACTGAAACTAATGTAAACAATGCGTGGACCCAGACCGACAAAAAATGTACTTAATTAACTATGTGTAAACATTTATAGCTATTGTGTTCATTTTAGATTTTCTAATAAGTTCCCGTGTAACTTTTTTTATTTCAAACATGGCGTATATTTAATAATTACAGTTATTTTCGGGAAATTTCTTTTAACGGTTTGATATATTGAAAATTATATTGTATCTCGTTATGGATAGTATTTGTATACATCTAATAAAGACAAATTGAATCAATATCTTTCTTGAAATTTTAACAAGTTTTCCTTCTTCTATCAACATTTTGGGACAATTCTCAGGATTCCCTCTCATTTCCAACGTCAATTTCAAGCTGCTCCTTCGCGTCGATCATGTGATCTGTGATGGAACAATCCGAGAGGAGACCTCACACATGTTACACGTGAATCCCACTAAGCCACCTGAGCACACTGACGGTTTCTCATATGTCTAGCTGTTGAGGCGCCATTAGTTCGAGAACAGATAGCTCCTATCTACCACAATGAGCCGCCTGGTAATCGCCATTGCGTATCCAGTCTACCTTAATTTCGCGTCAACAACCATATCATTTATAGGTTTGCAGTTGAAGCGTTGCAAGACCAAGAAAATATTTATGACATGATCCCTCCAATGGGTCCGAAGGATGGACGAAGGAAACGTTGATTGAACATAGAAGCAGATAGACGCTGTGTAGTTTAAAAAATGTTATGGTAAATCATGATTTTTTTTGTTTATTTTCTGACAAAAAAGATAATTGTGAGAAAACGCCGAATAGATGAAAATGCTTGGCAGTTTTTATAAATTAAAAAAAACTTTAGGCTTTTTCGTTTTCTTTTCAACAAGTATTGCGTGTTTATAGTTTTCTTTAAACAGAAAATCTGATAAATTCAATTAAAAGATTCGCGGAAGATATAACTTGTTCGCTTCAAAACCACACCGTTTAATACATATCCAGCCTCAATAAATTCTTACATCTTCTATGGTTCCCACGCTTTATTCAATAGTACGTCTATTCCAATAACCGAGATGATTCTCAAAGTATTAATTCTATTTTATCAGATTATAAAACCATGGATCTTGGATTTCTGTTTTCTGTATAAGTATCTATGATTGGTAATCTCTCACGACATAGGAAACTTGTTAGTCTGTCTTGAGTTTGGGGGATGTTTGTTCGTGCGAGAACCATATATAGGTACTACGAACTACGAGTACTAACACCCATTAGATATTTTACTATTATATTTTGTGTACAATATATATTTTTGATAGCTTCAATTTCTTTGGTTTACTGAATAAAAATTGTAGCATATTATTTTGGGATTGGCATCGACCGTCGATGAAATAAAAAAAATATGTGTGCGTGCTCTATAAAAATGTACATATTATTTAGTAAACTGCACGCGATTATCGGATTCAATAACCGACTTTTTTTACAGCACTTTACATTTCCAAGTGTACACTGTAGGATACTTCAATGAAATTCAAATTTAAGGTGAATTTGATAGGAGAATAAGGTGCCAGATGTAACCTGTTAACATACTCGTAAATATACAAACTGAAACATGGTACGCATTTAAACGATAGCTCAGCCAAAACAGCGTTTTAGATCGTATTTCACAACAGGTTATGAACTAATGCCACGAAGCGTAGGCCAAAATATGAAGGAAAGGTAAAACTATTACTGTTCACAATCCTAGGGAAAGTTTGGGTTGGTATTATGTATTGTACTTAGCTTGATCATATCTGTTCAATTAATTGATTGTATACGACCTCCATGGCTGGAAAGACCCATGTTTTCTACTCGGAGGTTTCAGGTTTGATTCCCGATGGTACCCGAAAAAAGTCTGGTTTAAGAGTTCATCTGATAACGAAACTATTCCACGCGCGCTTGCGAACATCTTTGATCACGAACAATGAGTTATGTGTCTACTCAAGTGGTTCTCAACCCGAAGTCTCGATTAATAGAGCTGACAACATTATTTTCTCCCGGCCACGATCTTTAAAATCCCCGGATAACCAATACGGATATGCTGAAGGGAATCGTACGATTGAATGAAGTTATAGTAATTACTCGTATACCTAAACAAGTATGTCATATAAGCGATATAAGAACGATAAATGATGCAATATTAAGAGGATTATGACAATATTTATCGGAGTTAAGGCTGTTTACCTCCGTGGCCTGTTAAGTTAGATGTCTGTTTTCCGACCTGGGGATTACTGGCTCGATTACCGTTGGCACTCTTTTTTAAAATGTGACTTAGCCTAGTTTTAACTTAAGTTATGTTTAACATCTTTCTGGTTAGTTGGAAGAGTTTCTCCTAGATTTTTCTACTGAAAGGAAAACGTTATACAATAAAATTATCATGCAGGGCTAATTAATAATTTAAAAAAATATTATTCAGATAAGATATAAAACTAGGTTTTTTATGTAATTATTTTCAGTTTCTTTCAGTTCTCAAATAAACTTTTGTTTAGTATATTAGAATGTTCTATTTATAATACATATTTTTTTACAATAGTTATTGATAAATAACTTTGTTATTCCACTAATTATTAATTGACGACCTCCGTGGCATAGTTGGAAAGACGTCTGTCTCCCAAGTTAAAGGTTGCGGGTTCAGATTCTGCTGGAACCCAGATTTTTTAAAAAAGTATTCAAGTCTGGTTTTCATTTAAGGCCTCTTTAACATCTTTCTGGTTAGTTGTAAGAGATTGCCACATATAATATAATTATTCCACAAAGTAATTTATTATTGATGATTACTATATTGAGCTCCACAAAGTTGAAGCCGAAACCATTTTTTTAAATTTGGCCCATACTTATACAAAGAATACCTAAAATCAATTTTTTATAATACATAATTCATATTATAAATTTCAAGGATTCTTTCTACTTATATCGTATCAAAAGGGTCTGATCTGCAGATGAATAATATGAGTCGATTCGATCTAGTTTTTCATCACACACCACGCAGACCCCAGACCCCATGCCGGTATTGCTGATGAAGGGTGGTATAGGAAGGTTGCAGATCAAAATGATTAATAATCTATATTATAACATATATTTTTTCCTAAATTATCATGGAATTTTTCATGATTCCATGTCACATTCTTTTTTTATTTTGTACAATACTATTTTATAAAATTCAGCTTTAACTCGGTGAGTAAATCCATTAAGTGTACAATACTATTTAATTATATTTAGCTTTGACTTGGAGAGTAATTTAACTTGATGAGTGAATCAATTTACTTGATGAATAAATCCATAAAATCTACAATAGTATTTTATAATATTTAGCTTTAACTTGGTGAGTAAAGTATTAACTTCGTGAATAAATCCATAGAATGTATAATACTATTTTATACAATTTAGCTTTAACTTAGTGTTCTTTTATGGAAAATATGTGCTGATTTCAATGTTATGTCATTCCTAGAAGTACATTTTTATATTCGTTTTAATCTCAATTTTCTTACCTTTCTTCAGGCTTTAATGGAAGTGAAGTTTTTTCGTCTTGGACGACCTTTCAATCTCCATTCAGCGCACAACTATGCCCACGACATTGCTTTATCTCTCTATTTTTTAGACATCTCAAAGTGATGCCTTTACAGAGAATTCTGTTGCGTTACTGACTTGATCAATCTATCAAGTTGGTGGTCTACCACTAGTCTCATCGTCCCTCCATATTGCCCGTAAGCACGAGTTTTTTTTCCAATTCTTCTCTCGTCTGCGTAGTATTTGACCATAAAGTTGAAGTATTCGTTGCCTGCAAATCGTGGACAGCTTGTCCGAAATCCCAAGTTGCATGATGGATACATTGGCGCGCCGCATCTTCCAAGATATCGTCTTGTAGCAGTATGAGTCTTCAGCACCACATCGCGTAGCATGAGTCATCAGTACCACATATCGAAAGCGTTCATGGAATGTCCAGGTCTCCTCTCCACATAAGAAAATGGAGAAGATCAGGGAATACATTACAACCTTATTTTGATGATTCAGTAAATAAGAGACAATGATGTGGCATATTTATTTGATGATTCAGTAAATAAGAGACAATGATGTGGCATATTTATTTGATGATTCAGTAAATAAGAGACAATGATGCGGCATATTTATTTGATGATTCAGTAAATAAGAGACAATGATGTGGCATATTTATTTGATGATTCAGTAAATAAGAGATAATGATGTAGCATATTTATTTGATGATTCAGTAAATAAGAGACTATGATGTGGCATATTTATCGTTTTGTAGTTCTCTTCAAATAAATATTTTAATTTATGTGTATAGTAATTCCTCCATTTACGCGACTCCGCTTTAACGCGGTTTAGTATGCTGGAAATTTTAAATGTATAATAAAGATACATCTATTAACTACTCATTTGGTTTCTAAATCAATATGTACAACTGTAATAGCGACAATATAGTAGTATGTTAACAGTGGAGGATTTATTCAGCTAGAGTGATTTTGAATAGGTACAGTAAATAGGAAGTTCTGTATATGGTTTTCGTATAGGTCTTATCAAAATAAGTGTTTTAGTTATCAGGAAACATTTATACAAACGTTTTAAAAAATAACTATACCTTTTTTTTACTATATATGAAAAAAATACCGGGAAAAATGGTAAAGGTTATCTATTTTTCATAGTATTCGTTGGCTCTATTTACGCTGTTTTAGTTTATGCGCTGTTTTCCTGGAACTAATTACACGTGTAAATGGAGGGATTATTATTTTATATTTTGTTTGAAGATGGACTGATTTATTGTTTTTATTGTGTAAAATTATGGACTGAGTTGTATTGCACCGTGGTTGGAATAAACGTTTTATTATCGGATCTTGTATAAGCATTTAAGAATCTCATTTTATGCATAACAATGTGTACAGAAAAACATACTAAATTCTACGTCAGAAAATATAGAAAAAAACCATCTCTAAATTTATTGCGTGTGATGATTGTTACAGACATAATTAAATCGAATTATCAAATTCTTTTGAGATGATGATCCATTAAAGTATATCAATGTTATTTATACACTTTGTTGTATGTGAGTGAAACATGGACATGGAACAAATCAAAATAAGCTGAATAATACTTTAGATCATATCTGTAACAAGTATCAAAAATGTATGGTATATTAGTGAAACAGAAGGAGTTTTTTAGCAATGCTTAACTGTCGAAAGATATATCTTGTTATATATAGGTCTGGCATTCAGACCTCTCTGCCGACACCGCGAGAGATTCGGTGTTATAGTATGTATAGTTTAAAGTAATCATAATTACTGTTTCAGTGTGAACACCTTCTTGAAAATCCATTCATATTTGTAGATGCACATTATCAGAAAAAAAGTGAAAATCAACATATTTTTTAACAGTTAATTGGAATTATTTTATTAAGGTATAAACTCAAATCAACAAGTGAATTATTCTGAGTTTTTACCACTATTTTTTTAAGGTGTAAACACAACCATCAAGCGCTGGCATTTTTTCTTTCATGCACAAACCAAATCAATAAGTGAAAATTAATATATTTTTTACTAACCTTTGTAGCAAATAAACTGGGATGATTTATTTAATGAACAAAGTCAAATTAATAATTTAAATTATCTTGCTTTTTTTACTTTTTTTACTAGTCATTCTAGCAAATAAACTAGTATTATTTCTATGGGGTACAAACTGAATAAAATAAATTATTTAATTAAAAATGTTGAGAGGAACTGATTTGCGGTCATCATTAGACCTGCTTACTTTAGGTAACTATTTATTTAAGGAATCATATTGTTTGTTTTACGTCTACCCTCGCATGGGCCATTAACTAATTCAACTTTAACTTGTTTGTTTTTTTAAAATGCCTTAAGTCAAATACATCAAAACATTAATACCGAGAGAAAAATTAGGGATCAGGATTAGACGTCATGTTTGTTGGTTAAGATCAACTAATGCAACGGTGCAGTGATATTTCAAGGTAATTTTTCAGGTTAAAAAAGTGTAATGGTATAAACATTATATTACAGAACTCCATTTATTCATTTTTGCCGAAATATGAAAAACTGTATCTAGATAATACACTTTGAGTATTCATTTATCATTTTTTGCCGAAATACGAAAAACTGTATCTAGAGAATACACTTGGAGTATTAATTTATAAATTTTTGCCGAAATACGAAAAACTGTATCTAGATAATACACTTGGAGTATTAATTTATTCATTTTTGCCGAAATACGAAAAACTGTATCTAGATAATACACTTGAAGTATTAATTTATTCATTTTTGCCGAAATATGAAAAACTGTATCTAGATAATACACTTGAAGCAATAATGCAAGTTGGTAATAATGGAGCCAGTTAAAAATGCTTTCGTCAAGCGAAACACTCCCAGTTTACCTAAGTTCATACACACATACCCATGTATAATCACGTCATTTTCCTGTCAAGGTAATCAGTGAGGACAGAACGTCAGATTATTGTGACATGCATCTCTCATCTCTTCTACATACATACAATTTCTTATACAGCACCTACGTTTGCTTTGACTTTTAAAATATTTTTTTTCAAAGAATATCATTCACTTTACTCGACCATGCTTTCCAGTCTTCTTCTGACCCTCCTTCACTCATATTTGCACATTTACACTTTCTTCATTAATTCGTAGAACGAATTAATGAAGAACATGCCCACACCATCTCAAAGTACATACTCTTCTATATCTTACGTAATATATCAGAATTAAATTCACATTTATCGCTAATTACTTCATCATGTATTCTGTCATACATTGTCACACCATCTATTTTTCTTATTGCATGCATTTCTACATAATTCATTTGGCTCCTACAAGTATTTTTCCCCGTCTATGTTTCACTCTCATACACCATAATTGATACGCCATTATAAGATATTAAAAATCTAACTATCGGTCCAAATATCACAAGCAGTGTCGATGATTTGGTGGATGGTAGACTTGTTAATTATTACGATGTAATGGTTTTTACCTTACATTTATAACACATTTTACCTGAATTTATTTAGAATCGTTTAAAAGGTTACATTTAATAAATTCATAAAAGAGCACTCTTGAAGTGACATCTTATTACAAAACAACAAGTTTGAATTTATTAAAAGTATGTAATTTATTAAAGTATGTATAATGACGAAGGATTAAAAGTCCGATAGAGCCGGTTTTAGAAATACTCAAGTCAGTTTAAAGCCGATACCTCCAGTTAGCAGTAAATATACCTACCTACCCTTTTCATACGAATCTGAGGAAGGTATCAAAAAAACATAAAAAAACACTCCAAGTATTATGAATGATGAGGCAGATGAATCGTTTTTATCCAAACTAGCTGAGAAGAAAAAAAAATCTCGCGGACACGAAACAATCAGATGCGAGGCGGATCTCAAGGCTTAGAACGCAGCATCTTTCTTACTATATATGTTTTGTTCGTATTTATTTGTGGGATTTGTAAAGCCTGCCGCCTCAAAGGCGTATTAGGGAGCGGTCATTTGGGACTCCCGATAAGATCAACCTGAATGGATTTGAAACCTTGGGCGTATAACGAATGACTGCGTAACAGATTTAAATAAAACCAAATAAACCTTATCATGTTAGGTAAATTATGCAATAAGAATTTGTAAATTTAAATAAAATAAAAACAAATGTTAAAATATTATAGTATTTATGAATTGATTGTCGATGATTTGCGTTCTAAGAATGAAGTAATGATGTAAATGGGTCTTCTTGAGGAATCTTTGTTGGACGTATCCGATTTGTTATTGAATAACATTTTACCGCGTGAATATTATTTATTGAATATTAGAAAGTATTTTATTTTGTGTACTTGGTTATATAATTTATGATACTGCAGTGAGCTTATTGCTATATATCTATTTATTCCAACCAATAAACATATCTTGGATATGTAAAGATGTTTTAATTCATATCAGATTTTACACAAAAAAATATTTATTTAAATTCAACTGAAAATTATTAATATCCAAAGAACTACAGGAAGGATTAATTAAAAAAATAAACAAGGGAAACAATGATAAAATAGGATGAAAAGGTATTCCGAGTAAATATTTTTCCAATTCTCTCTTAAACATGATTAAGAATGTTGTACAATTAATAACCACAAATGAGATGTGTAAAATGAGAAATGCTTTTTAGATATTTGTGTTAACCAAAAAGTATTTTGTGTTTGATTTTTTTTTCTTCATATATACGTCCATATTGCTATTTGAGAATTGTTTGAATATGGAAAAATAAGAAATATGCTTTTAGTCTTTGATGCTGATTTCATATTTTAAATCGAATTTCTCGGTCCCGATCGCTAAGTAACAAAGAAATAATCTGAAATAATAAAAGAGGATCGACATGAATCGAACGACATAATATGGGTGCATTATGTTTATTTAATAAGGTCTCGGTCTCAGTCGGGTAAAAGTTCGTATGGTAACAATACTCAAGCGCGCTAAACTTATTCCAGCGGTTCTAAAAGTTACAAAGCTGGATTTATCAAGTCGAATATATCGATTTTTCAAGATATCCACAACGCCAGTTCGGATTTTGAAGGGTGCAAAACGAATGTTTATTCATTGTTACATTTATTAATTTTGCTGGTGTTAAATAAATAAATGTAACAATAAATAAACATTAATTCGTTTTGCACGCTGAAAAGCATGCTGAGATGGTTTGGGCATGTGGGACGCGTTGAGAGGGTTTGACATGTGGAACAGAAGAGCACGCTAAGATGGTATGGCAATGTGGAACGAATTAATCAAGAAAGAATAACAAAACATATATACAGCGCAAATGTGAGTGTAAGGAGTATGAGAGGAAGAACTAGGAAAGTATGGTTGGATCACGTGAATGATATTCTGAGAGAAGGAAATATAGAAAGTCAAGGAAATCGTTGAAGTTATATGAGACGGTGTATGAATGTGGAAAACGTTAAGGATGTGTGTCAATATAGGAAAGTCTGGTGCTCTGTCCTCTCTGCCTACCCAGACATGGAGTAGAGAGTACATAGAAAGGAGGGGATAATAAACAAACTTGGAATTGTTAATGAGAAACATTAAAAGAAAAAATACATACAGAATATGAACCATAAACCTTTACTCTCTAGATAACCGCTGTACCAATTAAGCTTCCGTTCAGGGTCATATATCTTCTAATTTTCTCTATAACAATCCAAGTCGTTCATATTTTTCATTCCTTATTATTTCTATTAATTATTTTAATTTTAAATAATATATTTTAACAGATGATTAACCATATATAATCTTGAACACAATATTACGAATATATTATATTTTCAATTACTTTAATTGTATGTGTGATGCCATCTCTTAGGTAACATTTGCCGAAACAGAGTATTGTTTAAATATGTAATTCATAGATTACATATTTTTATGATTAACAGAAATATTTTCTAGTTCAACGACCAGTCTTCATATTTGTGTAAGAATATTTTTCACAATCGCGCTTTTTGTTAATATTTATTATACATAAAAAACAGAATAGAAAACACAATTGATTTTGCTAAAGAAAACATTGCATTCGTGCAAGAATTAATTATTATTATAACACATAAATATCTGAATCGACAAATCCTTGAATAATTTTGCCAATACTTTGTAATACCACAATGAGATATTAATTATCTGCGGGATATAGGCTTCAAATAGTTGATAATATTATACATTATGAGATATTCGGCGCCTCTTAGTTCTGACATGTTACTTCTCTCATAAAATATCGTCTCCATCACTTGCGAAGTCGTGAGAGTACTTATAAGGTTTGTTCCACGTCATAAAAGACAATTCATGGAGCTTCTCCGACATACGAGTATACGAGTATTACTGACTTGTATGCGTGATTAGGGTCCTGGAAGAAGAGTCATCACCATCGCGATATTCACCATCACCATCATCCCGCCATTGGGGTAGGTATAACAAAACTCCACTTCAATCTATCTTGGCACATATTTTTCGCATCTGCCACTTACATACATCTCGTCATGCACACTCATATTATAAAGATTTTTTTATCTTTCCTCTTTGAGAATTTGATTCATTTGGTCATGTCAGTGTTTATTAGGCCTTCTCAAACTTCTAGTATAGATTTTTTTTTAATTTTTCATAATTTATCTATTTTACGTTTTTGAACCATCTCAATGACCCTTTTTCATTTTAAGCCCTGCATCCTTGGTATTCATCTACCATGCCTTTCACTCACATTTGCACTATACACTTATTTATTTAGCCTTTCTTCATTAATTCGTTCCACATGCCCAAACCATTTCTCTCCAATGCTCTCTTTCATCTAACTCAACACATAAGTCTTAAATTCACATTCATCTCTCATCACTTCATTCCGCATTCGTCATACATTGTCAGTCCATGTATTCTTCTCAGTGCACGCATTTCTACAGCATTTATTCGGCTCCTTTCAGTATTTTTTCCCGTCCACGTTTCACTCCCGTACATTAAAGTTGGTACTTAAGTACTGTTGATAGTTAAAATATATTTGTACTGTAGATAATAATACATTAAGAGAAATGATATTTTATAAAACAGAAAAGCAAAATGCCCGAATGGAAAAAAAGCTTATGAAGCATAGGTATAAGACATAAAATTTAATTTTATGTACGATTTCATCTTATTTCTGAGAAATTAGATTTACATACATCAAGTTTTCTTTCATTATTCCGTGGTATTAGTTTGGAAACGAAATGTTTTATTTTTCCTTCAATGTTTAATTTCCAATTTGTCAATGAAGTATACCGAGATGTGAAGCTTTCTTTTTTACTACATAATGAATAAAAAATCGTTTACAAATGTGTCAATAGTAATTTGCCAACGACAGCCGCACGTTGTATTTCATCAATCGTGAGATTGAAACAATTAATTAGGTTACTGCATGTCTGGTTTGGTAGATATTTTTAATGTACGAAATATCGTTGACATCTGAAGGGTTCTTCTCTGGCGTTACCTCAAACTTAGGTCTTGACTAGGACACTGGTTATTTAGTTTTCATTGTGTCTTAATTGTTTGTTTATTTTTCGTAATTCAATTATTTTTGTATTTTCATTATTGTATTAAGTGTTAACATAAGTTGTGTCCGTTTTTTTCCAAATTTAAAAATTAACACCAAAAGTAAAAGAAAGTGGTAAAGGTTATACGTCATTCGTAGAATTGGCTGAGCAGATGAATTGTAATCACATGACTGTATACCGCCATCTTAAATCAATGGGAAAAGTCCAGAAATTCGGCGCTTGGGTTCCACATGTTTTTGAGTGAAAACAACAAAAATCAACGTTCGACAATTTCTGCTGGTTTGCTCGCGCGTCATCGAGCTACGCATGGCCACAAGCAAAGGTTCCTTTACTGCATCATTACTGGTGATGAAAAATGGTGCCTTTATGTGAATATGAAGAAATGGAAAAAATGGGTGGTCAACAAGCAACGCCCAGAGCGAAACAAGGTCTGCATCCGCGCAAGACGATGATTTTCATCTGGTGGGATTGGCAAGGCGTCATCCACTACGAGATACTTGAACGCAATCAGACAGTCAACGCGGAGATATATATTCTGCAAATACAGCGGCTCAATACTGCAATTAAACAAAAAAGGCCAGATCGGCAATACGGCGTTATTCTGCAACACGATAACGCCCGCCCTCATATCACCAACATTACGAAAAATGCCATTCAAACGCTTGGTTGGGAAGTCCTGCCACACCCTTCATATTTTTAAGACCTCGCGCCGTCGGATTTCCCCCTTTTCCAGTCGATTTCGAACAATTTGTGCGGCGTTTCCTTCAATAATGACGTCGAATTGCGTACATGGTTGGACGAATTCCTTGAGTCAAGACCGGATGGTTTTTATCGCACAGGCATTGAAAAACTTGTAGAACGTTGGCAAGAAATTGTAAATAATGAAGAATACATTATTGACTAATTTGTTGTTACTTTTTTTTTGTTGTGTCCTCTTGTTCTCTTAATTTGGAAAAAAACGGACACAACTTATGTTAACACCCAATAGTTACTCGTATTATATGTATATGTATGGATAATTTCGTGTGACGTACGAGTATGTATTCAGAATTGTATTGTTTTTATTTTATTTTGTTAATGTTTTATCTTTTTTTTAGTAAATTATGATTTGATTTATGGACACTTAAGTGTTGGAAATGTTTTAAAAAAGTAAAGAAATAAAAAGAATCAAATATTCAACAATGTTGGAAACACTTGTACAAATTATAATATTATGACGCTGATTCCGTTGTCTGGGTTGTTGACGCAGAGGCGCGAGAGAGCTAGGCTGACGGAAATGAATCGCGTACCTTACCATTTAAGCCGGCGAAGCATCAGTGTGTCCAAACAAAAACACACAAAGTTCAAAGTTACCTTGAAGACTGTCGAATCGACGACGATAATATATTATATTTTATGTACACCATTCTTCTTTACAAAAGTAAAAAAAATATCTTAGTTTATTAAATATCTGTCGGGTACTGACACGATTAAAAGTAGTACGATTTTGAAAAAGGTCAATTTTTTATGAAAACGCTAGCATTTCTTAATGGAGTCGAAAATCTGTTATATTCCAAGGAACCAACCAACAATATAAAAATACTGTTCGATTGAAAGCGTTCCGTAGAATGTGGTGGAAAATAATGTATTTATTTATTTAATTTACGACACAAGTGTCTTTTACATACAAATGCACAAATGACAAGTTCATAAAATTACATAAAATTATTGACAAAAATGTATAACTTTATTTTAATCTCACATATAGACACAAACAACTAGTAGTAATAATAATAAAGTAATTGCAAAGTCATTGTTTAAAATATTTATAGTTATATTATGTATATTTAAATTCAATATACGAGTATGTATGTATATTACAAAATATTACCTAATTTGGCCAAGTAGACTTACGAGTACGTACTTGTGAAGCATATAGTATATATTATAGTGGTAAAGAACTTAGATTTGTTATGAGTGGAACAACAAGAAGAATTAGATTTTTCGAGTATTTTATGAATAGATCTTGAAATTAAGGACTCCTGAAAGTGAAAAATTGTCACATCTCGTAATTCAGCTTTTGGCGAAAACAATTAATTTTATGATAAATGTAATAGTTCAATAATTCAAAATGTGACAGCCTTGGCGTAAAATATAAAAGATGATTGTTGTTCAAAGAAATCATATTCCAAATATATCAATATAATTTTGAAAATATGAAACAGTCATTATTATCCATAGCAAGCTATCTTAAATTCTTCCATTTCGAGTTAAGACAAAAAATATTCTCTTTTAATTAATCGCCTTTATTTTTTTTATTTTAAAGTAAAACTTATACTTGAAAAAATATTTTTGAGTTTTTATTGTCACCTTCAAAATAAGTTTTTACTTTAGTTGCATATGTTTTATATTATATTTTAATTATTTTAAATACATAAATTCAATTATCTGGATACAACGTCATTTTGACCTGTCATTGTTTTGAGTAAAGGGTCCAATATGGTTTACAAATTTCCCATCACAGTTCTTTATTCAAAGTTATATATCTATTCACTATTTAAATCAGTTTTTCCCATCCTATCTTATTTTCAATTTTAATTAATTTAATAATAATACGTCCCAATTTGGTTAACATACCACAGGTTCCACATCTCTGGGATTATGATAATAGTACCTTATTTAATACTGGGATTAAAAATGTAATTTAATAATGTTCATAAGATCTGTGTGTAACACACTAGTACATCTGTCGAATTTTATTAAAGAATTAGTTAACTCAGTTTTGATAACTTTAGTTTGCAAATCATTGTCCTATAGCTACGAGTACAATGCACAATGATGATTCTTCTAATTTACATCTGAATGATTCAAACGTTGAGTATTTCTATGCGAGAAATAGTCGGCATCTATATTAAGATTACATCTCTTCTCTCAAATATGATATTATGACATTTATTCTTGACACCAATAAAAATCTAATGTTGTAAAAATGTTCAGCAGCTTGCCACATATATTTAAGATGATTCACAACATATTAACTAGTAAAAAAATGTAACTTCAAAGTAAAAAAACCTGGTCATGATTCAACAACGTCTTGAAAGTTGAATGATGTTTCTAAAAGTTGTCTTTATGACTTAAGTATAAAAATGAAAATTTATATCTTCTTTTAAATGTTGGGATACAGGCGTCTTCCCAACGAGATCCGTGGCCTAGTTGGTGCGACGCCTATCTCCCAACCCGAAGGGTGCGAGTTCAAATTACGTTGGAACCCAGATTTAAAAAAAAATTCTAGTCTGTTTTTCACTAAAGCCCACGTTGACATCTTTCTGGTTGGTTGGAAGAGATTGCCACATGACAAGTTGAGAAGAGATTGTCCGCAAGTTGTACTATATACTCGTACAACGAAAGTGTAATACAATACAATACAAAAAGTTAAAAGAAGATATTAATAACTAATCTTTTGTATTTTTATTAAATACATTTTTCTTGAATTTATTTTCCTATTTTTTATTGTCATTTAAAAATTTGCCTAAATTTCAAAATGAATGAAACTTGATTCAAACTACGAGAATAGTGTACGTGATTGAACTGTCAATGTCGAATATGATTTACGTATCTGGTTGAGATAGACTGGGCAAACAGATCAGCTTATCGCAAGCATATATATCCAACATGGAATCGACTTCCTGCGGTTACAGACGGCATAGAGGTCATCAAAAGGATTCTTAAGTTCGCGTTATTTGAGTAATGCAACATAATAACGCAGGCTCTCTTGAAGAGATTTTTGATCACGAAATGGCGTTAGAGGAAAAAATAGAAGTAATTGGAATAGCAACTGATACCAATCATTATCTTCTTGAGTGAAGGTAGTTCTTACACGACGACCTCCGTGGCCTAGTTGGTAACACGCCTATCTCCCAGCCCGGAGGTTACGGGTTCAATTCCCGCTGGGGCCAAGATTTTTTTAAAAAGGATTCCAGTCTGATTATCATTTAAGGCATCTTTAACGTTATTCTGGTTGGTAGAAAGAGATTGCCACATGGCAATAAGCCCGCCAGGATGTACTGTATACAACAAAAGTGTAGTACAGTTCAGTTCGATCCCACCTCCACCTACGCTGTTATGGGGGACAAAATAAGTCTCCATCCAGCGCGATCTACACTAGAAGATCGAAATCTTCTTTATTTTTTTATGAGCTTGACGTCACATAGTGACGAAGAAGGAACTGCCCGAAAGGACTCCTTCTCCGGTGGTGACACACCTGAAGATGAAAATAACAGTAGTAACGACAGACTTATGGTCCGACATCACGGGAAAAGGGAAATGACTCGCAGCGCATTTTTTTATCTTTCTTATAAAATGGCTAAAGGCCTGGAGTTCAAATAGCCCAGCAAGTTACCAGTACTTTCACAGAAAATTTCAAATGCAACAAAACTATCGTTTGACGCCACTAGATTAGAGTAGAAAGTGTAATACATTACAAATAAAAGAATCACCTTTACTTTATTATCTTTCGAGTCATTTTAGACCATGCATATAATTTCTTAGGATTCTGGAACTATTGATTTTTAAATAGAATGGTAGGCACTTTCTGTCTTTTCGTTCCAAGACGATAATTTAACACAATCTTCTAATTGACAATTTGTGAACTGTCTGACCTCTTGTTATTTGGTTGTCAACATTAATAATTTCATAGTGTAGTTCAAACGTTAAATTTGCAAGCAAAAGTTGTCAGCGGTCATTGCACACACTCGTTATACTCGTATCAAGATCTGAGCACCGGGTACCTACCCACGCACGTAATGAACTTGTACTTCTAATCCCCCTTAATGGCTGTCCAGACTCCAGACTCCAGACAGTGCAAGTATGATATAAGCATCGGTCAGGGCACAACAGCGAAGAACCGGAATATCTGATAGTGCATAAACTGATTAGGCTAGAATACGTGACTCATGAAATCTTAACTTAAAATCATGGCACGCAAAATACTTGATGACGAGAAAAATATTGAGCCTGCAAAGGAATAAAATAATTAAAAACTTCGATTCACACGATACGGTTAACACGCTAGACTTACGCACGATCGTCAGTTCGGAGCCCTCGTTGAGCTATTTTTCTCAATCAAAAACATATTTTTATGCGTATTCACAGGAACAATTCGTATAATTCAACAGATTCCTGGTATGAATATTTTACGCAAACTTCACAATGATTAATTAATGGTCAAAATCAATTCCAAAGATAAAGTGTAAAAACGTATAAGGTTTTAGTGTACCGTGTGTAAGCTACGATTAATTCACAGTCGTTCCAAAGGCAGATCGTGAGCAGCTCGTGGTATGACAATGGAAATTCAGCTTTCGGACACTTAGCCAATAATAAAAACAAAAATGATAACGGTTAAATTTTCCCTAAAGATAATAAATAAAACGATCATAAAAAGGGTGTAACATTTTTTAACTTTAAAGCCATGGTATATTTCTAGTTTCATACCTTTTTAATACAAAATAAATCAATAAGATTGATAATGTCAAAAATATTGGTTCTTGATTGGTTCTAATCTCAACCATTCAGCTAATAAAAATTTATGTTATGTAGCTTGACAAAAAATGTCTTCAAGGACACTCATATTCAATTATTAACCTGTATATGTTTTTCGAATTCCCACACATTCTTGTATTAAAAAAAACTAAAGTAGACTTTGATAAACATGTAATAACTACAAAGTTAGAATGACAAGTGACAATAATTGAACTAAACAGAATATCGACGATAGACAATATTTTTCTCTAGCTTTTGGCGTATTAAGTTTTGTAATGAGTATAAACTAAGTATATACTCACAACTAAGGGTTAGATATATAAAAAAATCTTGAATGGAAAAGATTATGGTTTATAGCGTCAGATTTCGAATCCAATGTTGTAGCATAGAAACCATCATAAATATGATTAAAAAATGTTTGGTGTCTCAGAGCTTCAAATTTAAGCGTCTCGATTGTGCTTTTATATACGCGTACGTCTGGGTGTATTAATGAATTATCAATAATTGATAAGTGTTATAAAAATAAATAAACGACTATGGGTAATATTATTTTTAGAACAGAGAAAATAGTTTATCGCACTTCCGTCTCCAAATTTCCATTTCTTGCTCTTTCTTTATTAAAATATCCATTTCATTGCTCTTCTTTCTTCGTTTTGTCATTAAAACTACATCCTCATTGCTTTGCTTCAAAAAGCGACAATATATCTCTCTTCAATTATATATCCCATAGTTTCCCAAACTTTTTCGCCCAGTAGACCGCTTGCCGATTTTTTTGTTTTCCGTAGACCCCCTGCCTGCCTAATATTGAATTTTCCTAAACTTATTAACTTCAAATGTGCTTTTGACAGCTGACATATTGCTGTTCACCTTGATAAGTTTTTTTATAGAGTGGACAATTGTAAAAAAAAGAAAGACATTTACAATTTTTATTCATAAGTACCTTTATTGAAAAGACACAAAATGCAAGTAAATATTTGGCTTTGGAACGAAACAACACCTAGTAAAATTCTTACATAAAATGAATACACAAATAATACTGTTAATGAGAGGGATGCACCTGATGCTCTGATAGCAATGATTCAATATTTGACTTCAAATTAGTGAGGAATAGTCTTAAATCTCCACGTTCAATGATTTGCATTCGATTTGTTTATTTAAGTATTTTCTATGTCTAATATAAGTATTATGTACACACAATCTGTGTTAGGTGTAATAAGATATTTACGGAACGCCTAAATATTGATGATGATCTGCCTAAATGGGATCCGCTCACGTGGACCCAATTTACATTTCGTGCACCCCCAATTTCTTTTCTGCAAGTCGAAATCGACTCCTGGGGGTCCATATAGACCACTTTGAGAATCTTTGATATAGCGTGTATTTTCCCTATTCCGTATTCTATTTTTCTTTCTCTATTCCTCCCCTCTAAGTCATTGCTGATACTAAAATAAAATGTTTCGAATATTTTCTTTCATTATTATTTGCTTTTTGTTTGTAATTTTATTCTTATATGTACATACTTTAAATTTGTCAGATTTTTTCCGATTTTTTAATGTTTTCTTTTCTTTGTGTTTGACCTAAAAACCTTGTAACCACTAGACTTGCAATTGTAAATCCTGTCTGGTTGTTAGACATAGATATGTGTAATAACTTCCATGCCTTAATTGGTAAGACGCCTTTATTCAAATTCGGGATTTAAGGGTTCGATACTCGTTGGAACACAATATATTGTAAATAAAGGGTTCCTGTCTAGTTTTTCCTTAAGGTTGTGAGAGATTACTACATGGCATTACATCTACCAGGTTCTACTACAATGAAAATGTTATACAATAATACAATGTAATGAAGTACCAACTAAATAATAATACTAATTTTAGTCGCAAGTATTACCCTCATGAGTAAGCAGAGATGCGATTAAAAAAAACTCTTTTTCTATACTCGTGAAAATATCGTTGCAAAAATGCGGATGGTATAATATAAATGACTATTTAATCTGGATGTTTTCAAAGGCAACGTGTGTCTTTCAAGCAGTTCTTTTATGGCTAACATTTGTGTTGCCGTGATTTCTCAAGAGTCCAGATGACTCAAGCAAGATTAACATCAACGATTGTGCCAAATTGAGTTAAATACCGCGTAATTACAGACAATCAAGGCGGCTTATTATTCACGGAACATCCCACGATCGTGAGTCGTGTGCGCCTCCATTTCTAATAAAGCTCACATGTGTTATTGCACGACGTGCTCTCAGTCTGGTCTGGTAATTATTCAATTACACTAAATTTCGGATGATGAATTACATCAGCAATACTTACCTCAAGAGCAAAATAATTTTCAAATTATGGCATCTTATTACAATTTTCTCGTTAAGGGTGGAACAGCATAATTTTGAATGGTAATTATCTTCTTACGAGGTTGTTAACTATCTAATGTAAGGTTTGCAGATGACACTACCTTCATCACCAATAACGAAGATGAATTGTTAAAATGTATTAATCGAGTCGAGATAAAAAAAGCTCGTTATTAGATCTTGAAATAAATAAAAGTATTTCGCTTAAAGACTGCGAAGAAGGCGACAAATGTATCCAGGGGTATCTATCTTGAAAAAAGAGATTGTGAAGCTGAAATTTGGGGATGAATTATTAAAGCAAAATCTGCAACTGTCAAATCTACAAAGTTATAAAATCGGTCTATATTTTTAAAAACTAAACTTTGTCTGATAAGGATTCTGGTTTTCTCTATACTTTTATTCTATGGAGTGAAAACATGGATGCTGAGAAAAAAGAAAAAAATATATATCGATGTTTTTTTAATTCGATTCGAATCGATTTTGTCGGCACCTATTTTGTTTAAATAGGGTTTCAGTCTGATTTTGTAGTAAACATCTGAAGGATTATTTTTTTCCTTTCGTATGGTACACTTCAACAAATCTGACTTTGTGATTTGGACATATTGCAGACTGTGGCGGAAAACAGTGTTGTCTTCGACCGCAGTAACCCTGGAGGAGGAACAGAGCGCGCGGTTCATAATTGTACGTGTTGTTAACACCATCGTACGTGCAGAAACACTCGTACACGGCGCGTGCGAATATTGTTTTGTTTTTGAGTACTATCGGGAATCGAACTCAAAATCCCTGGGTGGAAATCAAGTGTCTTACCAACTAGACTACGCAGGTCATCAAGGATTCAATCAATCAATTGAAAACATTAGAAAAGTTGCGAATTTTTCACCCAAAGCTTTTACAATGAAGGAGGATCCATACCTATACATAAAACACGATTTGTGCCATTTATCTGGACAAATGTCTCCATTTGATCTCACTCAAAGCTCGACAGTCCTTCACCATATCATCCAACAGTTTGATTATTCCTTCGGAAGGTTAATACGTTCACTACCGACTACGCGATAACGCCAGGTGTAAGGTGTGCGCTAAGTACCACCCACGCGATATAGCGCAGCGAGCTATAATAACTGGTATAAGCTAGTATAGCCCGGCATGACCCCTGTCAAAGCGAAAAGTGTACATATAGTTTGTAACGTAACAACTCCCGACGAAATTAGACAGCCGTATTTGTTCACACAACCGCATACGATTTGAAACATAAACATTCGTTGTCTATTATAATATTTACATTTTGTAGGTTTTTATTTTTTACTGAAAAGAATTCATAAGACAGTCATCAGAATTTGTTTTTTTTAGTAAACAATAGGCATTTTTAATGTTCATTATCTATACATAAAATAATACACAAATAGCTAACAAAACGTTTTGTTTATTACATTAAGTGTTTCGTTTACCTTATTTCTTGTCAATACTCTTAATTCAATGTTTCTTGCAACTCATTCATCACACGTAAACATACTGCCCAAATAATATAACTCGACCTTTTACAGTTTCTCTGAATTACCTCATATCGCAAACAGTTTATCGTATCTTTTCCAAAATAAATTTTCTAAAAATATTGTAATATCTGAGAATAAAATATATTTTAGTCACATATTTGTTATTTGATATATGAGTTGTAATTATTTAAAGAAATAACGTCAATACAGTAAATCAAGCTCCTCGAATATTTCATTGCAGCAGTTAATAAATTGTATTGTAAAGGAAAGCTATTTCTTTAATGAATGAAATGACAACTGAAATTTGCATTTTGATGCAATAACTCGTAGATATTGAAATATCTTAATTGGTCAGACAACGATAAACACAACAGTTATTTCTTGAATCCGTTGTTTCAATTAAACAGTTAATTAGTCGTTATAAGAGACATCATCTTTGTCTCGTATTATAATTATCTCATATCCCTCGTTGGAGAAATTAATATGTATTCCTTTGCTTTCTTTTCTTATACGAGTATATTGCTGTTAGTTTTCTAACATTATGTATGCATTTATACACATTCTCTTTGATATGTTTTAATTATTTTTCTCAGCGTTCTCCTGAATTCACAATGAAAAACATTTCATATAAATTTAAATAACTCTGTAATATAAAATTGGAGTTCAGATCAATTGTGAAAAAATCGGCTTGCGAAATTAAGATAGGAGAATTCTTCTACGTTCATATTTCCTGGTTAAACTAATTGTAGAGTAATTAATTGACTAACTAAACTATAATAAAAGTGGTCAACATTTCTTGCGTTTAAAATTGTTCATTGTGTGGATGGAAGACGTATTATGGTAGTAATTTGCATGCTGTTGCAATTCAGTAAGCACAATTTCAATTTCAAGATTCGTATTGTATTGTATTACACGTTGTATACAGTACAACCAACCAGAAAGATGTTAAAGAGGCCTTAAGTAAAAACCAGATTGGAAACTTTAAAAAAAAATGGGTTCCAGCGGAATTTGAACCCGAAACTTCCGGGCTGGGAGATAAGAATTTTTCAATTAGACAGGTTCAATCCGACGCGTCGTTTGTCTGCGACCTATTGGCAACGCTCTCAATAGCTTCCGAAAAAAACAGTCAAGTACATTTAACAAAGATGTGTCAACCAACAAGCGTTTATTATTATTCCTATTAGTAAATTTTACAAATAGATACATAGATAAATCTCTTTTAACGCTTAAGGAGTAATAACTAAGCAAAACTTATTAAAAATATTCAGATTAAACTTGCCGATCCTATATTGGAACTTTCGTACGATACGTCCTGAAACATGGATCTCCTTAGGGTTTGGTCTGTGAAGACTACGAGTATGTGCTTGCTAAAGATTTTGTGTTAAGGTTAAGGTGAATTTGAAAAAAGTTAAGAATAAGATCATATGCAGATGTGGGGAAGTTCTTAATTTAATGGCTGTTAGCTATTTTTGTTTATGCCAAGTTTCTAACTGTAATTAAAAAAATACATTGAATATCACAATTTACCATCAGTTATAACACCCATACCATATAGGCCTGATGTACCGATTCTTGTACCACGACTAACTATCAGGGAGCTCTGGATTCCTCTTGGGTTCCACATGAATGAGTTGCACTCCAATGTGCTAAGAACCAATGAATTATAAATATATCTCATAACAGCCTCCATCAAATGCTCTAGAGACTGATTACAAGCCCTTGAGTTTTATTGGAAGATAAACACATAAATCTCAAATATTGTTGAACCGGGGCTGCCTAATTACTGAGAATGCACGATCATTTTTCATTACTGATACCAATTTGAAAATTGTGAACCGATTTTCAATGCATTTTTAATTTAATTTTTTGAATTAATGTTCAACAACATGCTACTGAATATTCTCCTGGCTCAAACAATGTTTAACTGGTAACAATGTATGTTATGTGGTCATTGATAAAGAGAAAAGTTAATAAAATTGACATGGGACCTAAGTTTTGTATTTTTTTATAAACGCACAAATATTGATTAGAGAACAAAATCTTTATACAAAAATTGATTTGTGGGCTATTGATACAATAATCAGGCGTTTAAATAATTTGCAGATAGATGTAAAGAATTAAACTTCTCAAACAACAATAAGTAATTTTAAAGTTACCAAAAAAATTACTAAAAACAATAGACATTTTTTTATTATTTGTGTAAATCCAAATTTTTTACCACTCGTTTTTTTTTCGGTTCTTAATTCTTATTTATCCAAAGATATTGATCATAATTAATTGTATGTAATTAAAGTTAATTAATGTGGACAGCTGCAGTTAGCAAAAAGCGGTCACAATATTGTCAACGGAGTTTAATGACCTATCCTCGTAAGTTCAAGAACTGGTTTAATTTTTTTTGCGAACCATTATTTACATTGATGGCGGAAATATACAAAGTCTTTTGTTGAATTTTAGCCAAGTACATCATTTGGCCCCAGTTTGGACATTGCTATAAACCAGGTATGTACGAGTATGTCCTCAGAAAGTGATGTTACCGTTTAATTTCTCCGAAATTTGAAGTCTCACGTTTGCCTCTTTTATTTTCGGATATTTTTTGTTTATAACAGGAAGGCCAATTTATTTTCAAAAATGATAATTATGACAACTTATACGAAGTTATAATATTATTGCGACTCGAGTTTCGATCGTCTTTACCGAGCTCTTTGTCAGACAAACTAAACATAAATTTTAAAACGAAATCTTTTAAATCTAAGGATCGTATGAAGGATGCGTGGAGGGATTTCTAGTAGAAATATTGAAAGAAGTTCTGACGTGTTTTGGAATGTATGACTGTTTATAATATTTTTCGTTAGGTCACTTTCTATCCTAATTTTATAATTCTTGAACTATGCTGATTTTTTTACAGTTTAAACTCCTAATTTCATAACGGTTCGCCATTTTTTATTTTAATGTAGTCTTAAATTTCTGATAGCTCATTATAATAGATTCAACATAAGATCGGTAAGAAGAATCATCGCTGAAATTTATTGTTGTTAGACGGCGGACCGCATTATACACGATTGTCTTAACTGATGTAAATTTTATTATGTTGTTAAGTATAACTGCGTCTACTTCGAATCGATGATTTACTTTAATTGTGATCAATAAAATTTACAGAACAGTATTCTAAAATGAGTTCGATCGTTCTAAAACGAGTACTGTTCCGTGTTAAAAATAGGTACATCGATATATTTTATAGAAGGTTCTGTTTTAAGATGTCAGATACTCTTTCTTATTAAAATATGTCAATGGAGTATTTAAAGACATTTATACAAATCAAATTCGGCTAAAACTATGGCATATAACAGAGTATTAGTGCCAACATTAATGTATGGGAGTGAAATGAGGAAGTTGAAAACAAATGAAAGGAGCTGAGTAAATGCGAGAAGAATATCTGGTGTCTTGTGTATTAATGTGAGCTTAAAAAATATGTGTTAAGTAGGGTGAAAAGAGCACGGTGGTTTGGACACGTTGAAGGGGTGACGAAATATTGACGAAACAAATTTATAATGCAAGTATGATTGGGAGTCGTGGTAGAAGATAACCAAAAAAAGTATGCTTGGATCAAGATGATATTTTAAAAGAAGAAAATTTAAAAAAAGTCGTAAGAACTGCATGACAAGATGAATGGATGAAGAGAAGGTGAAGAAAATATGTCGTGATATTAAAGTTTGGTGTTCTGTCCTCTATGCCTACCCCAACAGGGAAATTGTGTGGTAGTGCACATAAACGTATGTATAGAAATATGTATTTTTAAACTGATTAAGTATACAATTTAAAAGTGCTTTTTATTTCATTTATGTTTTGGCTGATGTTAACATTTTTGATAAGCGTTGTTTCATGTCAAGTTTCCATGGAAATTCATAAACAAAAAAATCTCTAATATTTTATTTTAAAAATATACCTATAGAAGTACTTTTGCTATCAATATTTCAATGTCTGAAAGGAAACTCGTTTCACAAGAGTGTTTTATCAATAATTTGAAAAAGTAAATAGAAGTCGCAATCCCCGGGCTGGAAGACAAACATATTACGCACTAAGCCACGGGGATTACATTTAAAAAAAATACTTGTATTAGGTGTTGTAGTCGAAAAGTTAAAAAAATACTTATTTGAAAACATCCATTACTTACTCATGTATAAAAACTGATAATGCCATTTATCATAATTTCATGAAACACAGTTAAAAGATTGAAAAGAACAAACCACGGGGTTAAATG
Organism: Odontocerum albicorne; assembly: GCA_949825065.1. Lineage (NCBI taxonomy): Eukaryota > Metazoa > Arthropoda > Insecta > Trichoptera > Odontoceridae > Odontocerum > Odontocerum albicorne. The sequence goes on from OX463840.1 coordinate 36,777,232, forward strand.
TTAATGATATCCAAAAGCGGTGGTTGACGTCTCACTGCCGTTGCCCCGCTCACCTGTTCATTATTTGTCGGAACGTGACTTAATTAACAATAAAACGATGGACATTGTTCGAGCCATCCATGTACCTGCGCTTTGCGGCGTAAGATAAAAAGGTTCTAGTATTTATTCAGCGTATCGTCAAAGTGTGAGGAAATATTATAAATTAATGTCAAAATATTTTATTAGGCCAACAAAAAGTGGAAAGCCGATAATGAATGATCTACGGTTGTGAATTCATGTTCATTGACCGTTCTAACACGACATCAAGAAATAATGAGCTTGTAGGACTTGAAATGATGCGTGAGTTTGTTTACCTGGGCTCCTTGATCACTGACAGAGGTTTCTGTGGAGATAATTCACAGAATCCAGGTGGCTAAGTGAGCAACGAGTCGCCTGGATGTGATATGGAAGGATCAAGGAATCCTAAGACCTGATTTGTCCAAACCCTTGTTTTCTCAATTTTTCTAGACAGTAAGGATACCTGGACACTCAAGGCATGGAATAGTTTTTGTGCGTTCCATGGACTGCCAAAACAATCAATCGATCGATTATCGAAGAGCTCGGGGTTGAGACGCGCCTCTCTGTGCCGTGTGGAAGAAGAATTTTACGTTACTTGGGAGACGTCGCCGGGAGAGAACGACAGTCTGACGGGAAATGTAAATGGCAAAAGGAGCAGAGGCAGAGTTTATCCGTTCATTTCTTACTCAATAAATCATTGTAATACCTGATATTCACAGAAACATAACATTGACTTGTGTTATATGCAAGGAGCTGCAAAAAATGTATACACACTTTGAATGATTATACACATATACCCAGTATTTATTGAGGTATACTCGTATCTAAGATTAAACTCCCAAATTAAAGAAGACATACGTAGAATTTTAGTTATTGCAAGTGCTCAAATTGATGGCCATTCTGGTCCATGTACTGCTGATAATGTAATGCAATCGCAAACATCATGAATCATTTGGTTTGATATTTCGTTTCAATCTTTTTCAATGTCTGCTCTCAATTCATTAACTGTTGTCGGTTTTGTACCATAAACATTATCTTTGATGAGTCCCCATAAAAGCGTAGGTGGATTCGATTGAAACTCAATTCTATACCATCTTTGCACTTCAACTACGTTTTCAAAATATTTTTTTTTCAAAGTTTTGGTCTAAGATCAGCCATTATTTTAAATCAGTTTCATCTAAAAAGAAAGAAAATTTATAGAATGGACTGTAAACGTGTGTATACATTTTCTTGGGACAACCTGTATGTTTGTATAATTTATTTATAAAATTAAATTTAACCATGAAATACACTTCTAACAGGCTTGATGTTTTTGCACCCAGTTATTAAATAAGGTATATTTATTTATATTTGAAAAACTAAGTCGTATTTGTAGGTTGAAGCCTTTTTTAAAACATTTGTTCAATTGTACTAATGAAAACAAACGAGTCGAACGAATCTTGAATATTGTTTCATTTATTCATTGAACCGAGAAAATGATGACAGACAAATTGTATTCAATGAATATTGTCTGCATTCATGTCTACTTCATGAGCGCTTACCACATCATGAAACATTTTTAACAAGTGTGAGCTTAAGAATAGTATTGAAAATATCTAAGCCACCAACCAGCCTTACTTAACTTGAGAGTTTATTGTATACTATGGGGCCAGTCGCTTCAAAAGACCAACTGAGATAGCCCAGTATGTTTGTCTGATCTACCTCAATTAGGCTTTAAAGATCTGAGATTATTACGACATTGTGATGATGTATGTTAGGATGGTAAATCCAAAAGGGCTAGTTAAGAAAAATTCTAATGCAATTTTCAAATCGTCGTTGCTGGACCTCATAGTAGAGGATCGCCTGGCCATTCCAAAGTCAATTAAGTTAGAAAGTGAAGCTGTGTCGTGGAGTTTTTTTTAAGTAAGTGAGCTGTTACACACCAGCAAACTCACCGGCCACACCGCTGTATTGGATCCGATGGCTCACCGAAGTGAGACGATCGGAGCATACTGAGATGTTTTTTTTAATTCTTTTTCTTTGTAGCGACCGTGCGTGCAGTCACTGAACCCACTGAGGCGATCCTTGGCCGCTCGGTCATTGAACTCGCACTGTAAGGAATGCGAGACAGCATTGGGCGAAGGTCACCCGCGCGGTCATTGAAGTCACTAGTAGCGAACAGCGAGAGCGAGATACCGACATATCTCTTGCCTCTCCTGCAGACCGTAGTATGAAATGTATAGAGAACGTGCAACAATAACCAGTGTGTCCGGCGAAGCGAGACAGCGACATGTTCTGCGCCGTTCTATACATTATAAATACAGACGCTTTCAATAAACTTTCTCTCTTTGCTTATCTCGATCTCGACGACTTTTATTCAAACAACCTCATCCTTCTATGCGAAACACAAGCCCCTAAATCTTTAATAATATATATGACCGAAGTCATAGGTATCATTATACCCTCGAATACTAGGCGGAAAAAATAACTGTCATTCGAGGGGAGTAGCACAGCGCGGATTACCGATGACCTTCCACACGGAAGTCCAGTGCGTTACCGCGTACCATGCGTTACTGTGTATCATGACTAAAGGGTTTTAGAAATATTGTAAATAAAAAAAGATACAAAGTTTGAGAATCATTTTAGTTAATGACCATAAGTTACGAAATATTCTGCGGTGACTTCATGGATTATTGTTTACAGTCAAGAGTTCAAGTACTGCGGTCACGAGCCATTATTTTACATTTCATAAAAAAATGCTAAATTTGTTAGGTATTGTCTGTCTTCCATAATGCCTTTTCACACAGGCCTGAATAGTTGATTGTTGGTAATTGAAGGGCAAAAGTTAAATGATGATGGAAAACTTACATTAAGTATTTGTTCTACGAAATGCGTTGATAATTAATTTAACTGTTCTTAAAATTAAGAAACAATTAAGACTGCAGATATACTCGTAACTATTTATTAGCTTTACTTTCATTTACACAGATTAAGGACAAGCAGTGTTATCTCTAAGCTGCGCGGCCGTGCAGCTCATGAATGTTGCCGCGCACTATATAGAATTCTCCACGCATCATTCTGACAAAATCAATAAATATTAGGTCCCCACATATGAAACCGGCGTTTTGTTTGGGAGGAACATAAAGTTGATTTTTTTTTAATATAATATATTTATTTAATCAAAGTATGTACCATTGCTATCTATGCACTTTTGCCATCTCATAGGTAGTTCATCGATCCCTTTACTAAAAAAACCATTCGGACGGGAATCAATAAAATCTTTGAAGTCGGTTTGGACTGCCCCATCGGAGTTGAATTTTTTCCCTTGCAAGAAGTTATCCAAATTTCGAAAAAAATAGTAATCTGTTGGGGCAAGGTCCGGAGAGTACGGTGGATGTCTTAGACATTCCAATTGAAGCTCTTCTAATTTGGTAGCCGTCTGTTGTGCAGTGTGTGGTCTAGCGTTATCATGAAGCAGCAGTGGCCTAGAGCGATTAACCAGCCTCGGTTGTTTAGCAGCTAGCTTTTCCATCATGGTTTGCAGTTGCTGACAATAGACATCTGCCGTAATCGTCTGGCCAGACTTAAGAAAGCTGTAGTGAACGACACCAGCACTAGTCCACCAAACGCTCACAAGTAACTTTTTTGGAGTCAATTTTCGCTTGGGGCATGGTTTGGCTGGTTCGGCAGGGTTCAGCCATTGCGATGAGCACTTCTGATTATCATACAGGATCCACTTTTCATCACAGGTAATGATTCGATTCAAAATCCCTTCATTATTGTGCCGGTTGAGTAATGCAACGCAGCAGTCAACGCGCGTTTGTTGATTTGCTTCACTCAATTCGTGAGGTACCCACCTTTCAAGCTTTTTCACCTTCCCAATTTGCTTCAAGTGGATTAAAACAGTTTTATCACTAACACCGCAGCCTGCAGCTAACTCGGACGTGGTTTGCGATGGATCCGCTTCCACAATAGCCTTCAATTCTTCATTATCAACTTTGGTCTCCGGCCGTCCACGGGGCTTTTTCTGCAGGTCGAAATTTCCAGAACGAAAACGTTGGAACCAAAAACGCACTGTGTTTTCTTTTGCGGCACCGTCGCCATACACATCATTAATCCTTCGAGCCGTTTCTGCAGCACTGGTGCCACGGTGGAACTCGTACTCGCAAATAACGCGATATTTCAAGTTTTCCATTTTGTAAACTGAGTGACGCAAAGAAAAAAAACAATTTAGGAAAAAACAAATGAATTATAATTTTCGAAACACAAATACTTGAGTAAATAGCTGTATAAATTTTAATTTGGAATTCCTAACCAAAGAGAAGATATTTGAGATCAAAGTTGCCAGTACGGCAAAACGCCAATTTCACATGTAAGGACCCAATATTTAAGTATCTTTCGGGAAATTTTTCGAAAAGATTTATTATCGATAATAAACGAATTGTTTCCAATAATTTTAAGCACAAGTAACTCGGTAAGAAATTTTAAAATTAAATTTAGTTTTAGTGTTACAAAAAAGATAGCTACCATGTATTGTATTAAGTATGTAAGCTATGATCAAGTAAATTATCTTACACATCATAAAAAAACAGTTAAAACTTTGCTGTGTAGAAATATTTTATTCCAAATAAAAAAATAACAAATTAGACGGGATATTGAGGAAAAGACACAGTTTCCAGAAGTATCTGAATGTAGGCTTATATCTTTATCTATTACATAGTCCATCTATTTTTTGGGGAAAATTATCTGTCATTATTTATTTATAAATAAAATAAATATAGATTAATTAATAGCATCATAGCATGTAAATATATGAATACATTCCGAAATCATACTCGTATATATTAACATAAATAGCAAAAAATACATTTAAGAGAGAAGCTATCAAAAGGTCTGGGCTCATCTTATAACATCCCTCCGGTCAACATACACCCCACCCCACCAATATAGGGCGAGCCCAGTAAACACCAGATGATGACAGCAGCCAACACCCTTGTAATATACATGTAGATTAAGAAAAAAAAAAACAGAAAATTAATAAATCTCAGAAAAAATAAAAAAGTAAACCCACAAACACCACATCACATTAACGTCAGCGAAAAAAGAGAAAAAAGCAGATAGGAGTCCAAATTTTATCAAAATAAAATCACAAATAGAAAATGATGTTCATACATATAAACCACAATACGAAAAATGAAAATAAATAAGCAGTAATATAAAAATTAATGAGAAGCGAACGCACACACAACCTCCGATTCAGCGAAAAGAGAGAAAGCAAATAAGAGGCCAAATAACATAAAAAAATCACTAACTATTTAGAAGGTGTAGGAATACCTACCCAGATAAATAAATAAATAAATAATTGTCAAAATGAATAAGTGAATTGTTAAAACACAAATAAATTAAATTAATTATTGTTAATAATAAACATACAGGGTCACTGACCGATCAAGTATTCATAGATAGCTACACGTCAAGAACGGCGACAATGTTTACTATTTTTATAGTACCCACGATTTGTCCAGTCATCTCCAAATATAAATAATTAACCTACCGTCAGTCCATGCGCCAGAGCGAGATAGAATATGTATCGCGAACTGGTTCATTCATTGGTATAAATTGCCCGCACTCTGAGAAATAAACATACATTTTTATTGTCATTCATTCAGCTGTCAAGACGTATTATTTATCGCCCGTTGTCACTTTCGCTTTTTTATATCCGCATTCCTGAGTCTATATTTATTGAATATAAATCAAGATCATCACGACAATTAAACATAAGCAACTCGCTATAAAGGTAACATTTCAGAGCATTTCTGAAGGTGCAACTATTCACTCGCTCTTTCAAGAGTAGGGGCAACTCATTGCAGCATTTGCTGGCTGAGTATTCCTCGAATAATGTTAAAATAGAAAAGGTAACTATTTTTTACAGATGGATATTATACGAGTAAGTAGAATTAAAACAGAAATCTTAAGATGTTTTGTCGGCATTGAGAGAATGAGTTGCAAAAGACTTACGAAACAAACATTAGACTCTCGATTATCTGGGGATGTGGGAAAAAAATTGCCCCGAATAAAAAAACCGAATGATTTCCGTTAAGAAAATTTGAATATAAATATTTTCCTCTTCAACTTTTTTTGTGCTTTTTATAATGTCACGCCCTTTTTGTTCACTAACATTGTTCACTCTTTTTTGTAATTATTTCTAGTTTTTGTTCTGTAGTAAAAACAACTCTTTTACGTTACCACATGGTGACTAAGGATTTTAAGAAATAAAAATGATTCAAACATCGGAGCGTTCACCTGTTATGAAATACGAATACATAAACTGATGGGAAATGAAGAACGATGATGGAACGCTACTGTAGGGAGATGTAATGTTTTTAATTCGCTTTTCGAAATGCGTAAACGATGTCTCCCTCGATCCAATATTAAATACATTCAATATTGGATCGAGAGAGACACTCGCGTCATCGTTGACGAGCTTGGTAGAATATTTAACAATACATTACTTTGTTATTCTACCTAGTAATCCTCGCTACAAATGTTTCTATCTCATATCCCTATCTTAGGTAAGAACAAAGTAATGTATTGTTTAATATTCTAAATTCCACAAATTTAAAACTGAAACCTTTGATATATTATCATATGGTCTTCAACTTCATTATATCTGTTCATCTTCTTCTTCCTGGCTCTTGATCTTCGGTTTCGTCCTCTTATTAAGGATTTTATTAGGGACCAATTAACAGAGAGAAAATTTCATTGATCGGTATTAATAAATGTAAGCGATTAAATATATGTCATACTCTACATGCATTTAATCAAATAGTCTTCTTCAGCTTATCTGAATTGGTGGTTTAGACTTATTGAAGAGTATGGCTGGGAGACGACATTATTTTCGGCTCCATTAAGCGAACTTTCAGGTTGAGAGCAACAGAAGTCACGGAGTTTGTTGTTAATAATACTACAACACGTGAAGAGACAACAATATTCACACACGTCTAGCGCGTGGGAGTTTTGTTACCAGACAAGGACCCTTTTTTTATTTTACCAAGGGAAACCCCAGTGTGAAATTCAAGTGGCTTACCACGGAGGTCATCATATATTTAAGTTGAACTGCTAACATAGCGATACGAAAATACGCACAGATCTGAGAACCTATATTTTTTTACAGTTGACGTAATATCCCATCAAAATATGCTTAGTTCTATCGCTCGCCATTCCGTTTTGTCACATGGCCTGGCCATTGTTATTTAAGTTTACGTTAAATTGCTGTCTGATAAAAGCCGTCGCCGGCCAGAGGACAAAAAATATTAATAATGCTACAGTCAAATGAAACAGACGTATTTACCAATTATAAATCAATAACTACACTTCCGATTATAATTATATAAATCAATTACAATAATTTCGAAAATAATCAACGAGAAAAATGACTTTTGTATCATTATTTTTACAAATCAGACTTTGTGCATGCTGTCGAGAGCCTTAATATAGTTTCCCTATTGATACCAGTTAATCTTAAAAATTTTATGCTTGCTCGTATATTTTCGCGTTTGAACCAAACATTAAAAACATTTTCATAGCTAATTATTTCAAATTAATTAATATATTTACCTGTGTTTAGATTTTTATAAAAGAGAGATACACAATATTTTATGTTTCACGTTGACTTTCGTTGCATTATAAATCTATCAATTCTAGTTGAATGTTAACTGGAGTGGAATCAACATTTGAAGAAAAGGAATTACAAATGATCGATGAAATGCATTCAATGTCTCGAAAACATTTCAATCACAGATTTTAATGTAGTTTATGCCATGTAACATCGCGCAGTATGCCTACACGGGTCGCAAAAATGAATCTCGCAGGCCGTAGTTTAGTCACGCCTGATATATCCTAAGATTTATTAGCCCTCCGAATGAAAATATTTGGTTACGACTTTGGTGTGAGTACATATCATGATTTTCTGTCGAGGCAAAGATGGAAGTAAAACATTATATAGATGATATTCAATTATTTTAATTTTGTAACATTATACGGAGAGATAAAATGTATGCCATCAAACAAAACATTAAATGTAATTTCATCTTGAGTCGAGGTCCAGTAACATATTAAAAATTAATTAAGACATTTTAAAATAACTTGATGTAAACATAAAACCTCAATTTATTACCTGTATTAAAAAGCGTGTAGTATATATGAAAAATTTCAATTATTCTAACATATTTTTTTGCGTCTTACTTGGTCATAATTACGCCACATAGCTTTTATGGTGAGCAAAGACAATAGACCTTTACTTATTTAATATTTAAACGTAAATTACTTCGTTGTTCCACTAATAACAATAGTCACCTCGTCACGTGCTTCTATCTTGAGGTTCTCTTCAGGCTGAATGATCCTGGGTTGTTACTTATCCTGCCATATATCATTAGAAGTGTCGTGGTCTATTGACCCAAAGAATTTATTTACCAAATTGTTTTTTTTTTTGCATTATTTGATTATTTCGTACTGTTTTATTTTTGCTTATGGCTATATTTATCTCTAACTTTTGTGATGTGTGCAACATTTTATCTTTTTACTACGGGTAAAAGTCATATTTCCTCGAATAAAGGTGTCTCAGAAATTTATTTTGCGTTGCATTGCAGTCTATAAAAATTGTAATTATAAATATGATCCATTCATCCTGTGATGTACGAGTAGCTCATGACTGAGCATCGTGACTCCCATGAGATAGCCTCTGATGAATCCTCTCCCCCCATCCCTACACTTCGCGGCTCGAAGAGCAGTTAAGGGTAGTCCAGTTGCGTCTCGCACTTATTCAGTCCAACGCATTGGGATTATTCCTCTTGTGCGTCCTCCTTCTACGCCTTCATTAACCACAAATCTCTCCAAACTGTCTCCTTGGCCAGGAGCAAATGAGTCCAAAGAATCAGAGGACTCGTCGAAAGCATATTGTCGACAATCTGTCGGTGATTCTCAGATCTTCGAGGATGGAGGCGTTAGTTCACCTTGCTATCCATGGAATTTGTAATATCCTTCTCGAACACATTTCAAATGCATCTATTCTACGTCTCTCGCTTGCTATCTACAGATGAATAAATATAACAAATAATGGGTGCAATATACTACAATATATTATATGCTTTTGTTTTTCTTCTTCTTCTAGATCTTGCGATCTGTTTAAACAGGATTTCAGTTTTGGTCCTGTGACGAAGATGTCCAACTTTCTCTCCATCTCTTTGGTGGACGTCTCGGTGGTCGACGACCCTCTGGAATCTTGTGCATTACAATTTTAGGTATTCTCGCGGGGTCCATCCTCTCAACGTGGTCCCTCCAGAATCGTCTTCTCTGTCTACTCCATCTCACGATGTCCTCAATGTTACAACTTCTGCGGATTTCCTCATTAGGTATCCTAAAATATCTCTAAGTGTTCTACCTACGATATGCCGCAGTGTTTTCATTTCTGTTGTTCTGAGGAGGTGTTTCGTTCTTACACAGTCTGCTCTTGCTTCGATTCCGTAAGTCATAACAGGTCTTATGCATGTTTTGTATATTCTGACTGCTTTCCACCAACATGTGTTTATTGCCCCAAACAGTGTTCCTCAGGCACCCGGAGATAACTGCTGCTTTATTGGTCTGTTATTTGACTTCATTATACATATCGTTGCAGCTAGATATCACCCCACCCAGGTATTTAAACTTCATGACCTGTTCTATGGGTTTATCGTCCATAACCAATTTGCATCTAAGAGGCTGTCTGGATATTGTTATACATTTTGTTTTAGCAACGGATATCGTCATGTTATATCTCTCAGATGCAAGATGGAACCTATACAGCATTCGTTGTAGATCATCTTCGCTTTCTGCTAGTATAGTTGCGTCGTCAGCATACATAGCATACCACGCTGATGAACTTTTTGCCCATCCGAGATGCGACTTCCTCTATGATCTTGTCCATGATCAATTGAAAATAAATGGACTGAGACTATCGCCCTGTCTGATTCCTGTTACTGTAGGTATCTCTTTAGAGAGCTCGCCATCCCCTTTAATTCTTGTTTTGCCATTTGTGTTTAGATCTTGCGTTGTTTTTATTATGGATGGCGATACACCCCTCTCCAACAAGATATCGACAACGTCTTTTAGCAGCACTCTGTCAAACGCCTTAGTCAAGTCGACGAAGCACACAAAGGCTGGCTTGTTGTACTCTATAGATTTTTCTTTTATCTGTCTTATGATGAAAATTGCGTCAGTTGTAGATCTGTTCCTCCTAAACCCTTGCTGTTCCTCCCTGCTTGTAATTGTGCGTTCTAATTTCTTTTTTAATATTGCTGTAAACAATTTCAGCACCGAACTCAGAAGGGAGATCCCTCTATAGTTTTCACGGTTGTTTTTACTTCCTTTCTTAAATATTGGTATCGTTATACTTGTGTGCCATTCCTGTGGTATTCTGGAATTTTCCAGGACGCCATTGAACAGTTTATGTATAATATTTCTGTAATTAAATTATTTCCCGCGTATTTCATCATCTCGTTTGATATGTCGTCTATGCGAGAGGATTTGCGATTCGAAGTTCCCTATTGCTGATGCTACTTCCAGTACAGTATGCTTTTGTTAATCTACATTATTGTAAATATGTGTTTCTTCGTTTGTCTACCTGTGTGCTCCTTAATAAATCAACTAACGTTCATCTAAGTTTTAATCGATTATCCACGTAGAAAATACGAATATACGTCATTATAACATAAAGCCAACGTCTTTATTTTTCAGTCTGTTTTGGTGTCGGTGATTTTGTTAACATATTAAAGAACATATCTACATATCTAGATCTTCTACGGTTTTCAAAAAAGGTTGTTCTATTTTGAGATCTGATGGCTAAACAATAGCTTTAGAGATATTACAGAGCATTAAGAAGGCCCCCGATGGGAATATAAGATAAGACACTTCACCAACAGAAATGTGAGCACTGCACCGACATAAAGATCTATTTTATTTGTACAATATTCGACAATGTCTTTAACAACTGTCCGTCCTTCTGGGAATTGGAATGAGGCTTTGGACTTCAGATGAAATGGTTGTTAATGGTTTACCGTTACAAAATAAAACACGTCAAAACCGCTCAAAACATCGAGGTTGTGTATTTTGACTTGTGTGACATGGTAGATTCTACTAATGATGAGTGTAAATAATTGTTATTAAACTATTACAAAACAAAATAAAACTTCTATAATACATATACAATGTCGGTAATAACAAGAAAATAAATTATGATTTAAACGCTAAAGGATCAATACATTTTTATACATTGTATTTAAAATATCTCTCTCTTTCAACATACCTGAGTTGGTAAATTGGATATACTGAAGTGCGTGGTCGGGAGATAATATTGTCGTCGGCCTCAGTTATCGATCCTTCGGGTTTGGTTTAGGTACGGAACTTAGGGTTCGTCACTGCACGTGTTTGCAACGCTACGACACGGGAAGAGGCAAAAATAGTCGCACATGTACTCGGCGCGAGCGAGTATTGTTACCAAACTGATTTATTCAATATTTCAAATGTTGAATAAATATACCTCAATTTCATATCTAAAAAAACATGATGATCTCTGTAGCCTATTTGTTAAGACGCTAGTTTTCCACCTCGGGGTTTCGGGTTTAATTCTTGAAGGTAAGTACCAAAAATTAAAATCTCTTAGTCTAGGCTAAGATTTCGTCTAGTAATACTTGTACGCGCTAGACGTATGCTAGTATTTTTGCCTGTCCACGTGCGGTAGTATATCAAACACACAATGGCGAATTGTGAGTTACGTGGCTATTCCGGTGGCTCTAAACCCAAAAAATTGATTACTGGGACCGAAAAAGGCTTCCGTGGCCTAGTTGGAAAGATGCCTGTCTTCCATTGTTACGGGTTCGATTGCTGTTGGAATTTTTAAAAAGGATTTCAGTCTGATCTTTATTCAAGGCCTTTTAAATACATTTTTGGTCGGTTATAAGAAATTACCTTTTGGTAATAAGCCCGCCAAGTTATATTATATACAACGATAGTGTAATACAATATAATACGAGGCGTCCCCAGAAAGTAAGTGTACTGAGGCTCTCACGACCGGATGGATTTTATTTTCGACATGTTGGCTACACTTCCGTGTAGCCTGACCCTTCCCCTCCGCAACGAGACCGGTTCGAGGTCAGTACGTTGAGAAGTGTCGACGCGACAACACGTTTCGTGAAAAATGTCAATCCAATCTCCCGCCAAGTGCAAAATACGCGGCGTCATCCGTTATCTCGTTTGGAAGGAAAAACCTCCGGTTGAGGTTTATAATGAGATGAAAACTGCATATGGTGATAAAGCTATGAATCGTACGAGTGTGTACAAGTGGTGTCGCGAGTTTAAAAACGGTCGTACGTCTGTGCATGATGATCAGAGGAGCGGAAGACCTTCAATTGTGACTGACGAAATTGTTTTGGGACTGTCAAGGCATAATTTTAATTGAATATATGCCTCAAGGGGAGACCATCAACTCTGCAAGATACTGTGAGACCCTAAAAAAATTGCGGAGGGTGATTCAGAACAAGAGGAGAGGCATGCTGACAAAGGGAGTCTGCCTGCTACACGACAATGCAAGACCACACACGGCTAACGCCACGAAGGAACTGCTCGCCTCGTTTAAATGGGATGTCCTGAACCATCCCGCGCATTCCCCTGACCTAGCTCCTTCAGATTACTATCTCTTTACCTCCCTGAAGCTGCGCATGGGTGGAAAAAGGTTTTCAACCGACGAGGAGGTAAAGGAGGAGGTGGAGAAGTGGACGGAGGGGTTGGCGGGAAACTACTTCGAGGAAGGCATCAAAAAGTTGATACCCCGCTTCACCACCTGCATTGAGAGGAATGGCGACTATGTCGAAAAATAGCTTACATATGTACTACGGTAACCACGTAATTTTTTTGTTTAAATAAAAAAAATTGTAACCTACAAAAATTCAGTACACTTACTTTCTGGACTTACCTAGTATATTATGTAAGATTACAATTATTTCTCGACTACCTTCTTCAACATATCCGTATTACCAATTTGAATATGTTGCGGGGACCATACGAATAAATAAAATGAATATGAATAATAATAAAATCCAGGGGATAGACCCACAAAGAATATGGAATACAAAACATTCCCAAGCAATATGATGCACAAAGTAAGAAAACATATACATATTATAAAAGTGGTCAAATAATTTAGTGACTGTCACTTTGTATCTACGAGTATATACGAGTATGTTACATATGTATATTGATTTACGAATTTAATTAATCTTTAAATACCGTTGATAACTTGTGCAAAATCTGGAAGTAATAAAATTATTTTCCATTTAAGATGTTTTTAATCAATACCATTAAACAAGTTTTTTTTTTAAATGCGCAGTAATTTCGCAGAAATGTGAAAAAGTTGTGTTGGAGTTTGGTTAGTGCATGGGACTTATTGGTCATATTATGATTGCTCATGCCAGTATATGGTGGAGCATGTTTTTTCCCGGGTTCGATGTCCTGAGTCGATTCGGATGCATCTCTCGCTTCTCGAGACCCGACATGGTCCCACCCGGGGCGGTCGGTGAGGAATGAGGGATAATTAAAAGGGAACCGGGAGAAACCAACATTTATTGGAGTTAAAAAGCCGCACGAAGAAATTTTGTAGAAAAAATTACATCTACTTATGAATGTTGTGTAACATGGAAATTTTTAAACAGATATTTAAAAGAATATTTCTTTTTTCGGAATAAATAAATGTCAATATCACTGTATTTATAATATTAAACCTTCAGAAAAACAAAGTCACCGTTTTTTATGAAACTTTGAGAAAAAATAAATGTTAATACCGTCCCTGTTTATTTAACCTTCAGAAAAATAGTCACTGTTTTTATTAAATTGTAAGAAACAAATAAATGTAAAATCGTCGCTGTTTTTATTAAACCTTGCTTTTTAATACATTTTACAATAGAGAAGTATGAATTGACTTTGATATGGCACTAAATGTACTGTCATACATATTACTGAATATACATCTGTAAGTCATTGTTATACTATAACAATTTAGTGAATCACTCCCTATAACTGTCTTGTTTAGGTTTTTACCCACGAGGTGCACGGCCGCGTGGTAACGCGTTGAACTTTCGTGCGGAAGGTCGCTAGTTCGAACCCCGTGTTGTGTTACTCACCTCGACATTGCTGACAGTTGAACCCCGAATTGGCTTGATATATAACATTCATAATTGAGGTACATCTATTCAATATTTAAAATAAACTATAAAGTTATTTCGCAGGCAAGTTCATTTGTATAATATATACTCATTAAGTTTAATCAGTACTCGAGAAACAACTCATCACTCAGTGAGTATTTGTTATTCGCCACTTGTAAAAAAAATATTATTAATCAAAAGAAATGACTTGGTCATGTTAACGCTCAACCCGACATTTTTTAAATTTTATTTAAGTGTTTATATAATTCTACTCTACGCAAAATAAATGCTACATATCAACAGCCTCAATAGATTCATTGCTTATTCCAAGACAGCTGCCTTAAACCATGGAAACACGCATACAAACACACATAAACAGTGGAATAAGTCCGAGTTGCTATAGCTCGCGAGATTTGACAACTCTCAACAAAAAATATACTTCACAACTCATTAAAAATTCCGGACCCTGCGTCGTATTTCAACAAATATAAATTAACAAACTCGTCTTCGTTCAACTATTCAAGCTTTATTTTAATTTAAAACACGCCCCGATAACAGTTTCAATAGGTTCATTGCATGTTCTGAGACAGATGACTTAAACCACGGAAACTCGCATGAAAATGGAAAAGTTTGAGCTGCAATAGCTCGCTAGATTTGACAACTTTCAATAAAAAATATACTTCACAACTCATTGAAATTTACGGACCCCGCGCCGCGGCTCAACAAATATAAATTAACAAACTCGCCTTTGCTCTAGTGCCACCTTTGTTTTAATTTAAAACACGACCCGATAACTGTTGTCTTAGTTAAAAAATATGTTTTCCAATTAAGTATGTTTACACTTTAAATGAACATTTAACAAAAGTAATTAACATTATAATAAAAAGATATCATCCCGGTGCTCAAGAGGGAATTATAAAAAAATGAGATTTAAAATAAAAGAAAATAAATTCCTCAATTTTCCATCTTTCAAAATTGGATTTTGTTTGTCGGGAGAATGTGGCGCCACGTCGAGCGCGGTGAGAGCAAATTGTAAGGAACTCACGAGACCCTTTTGGGAACCGCGCCCTGGGGCTATGGAGATCCTGTCGGATGGATGAACATACGAGGTCATTCTTTGGGCCAAAGCCAACAGCGCGAGTATGAGTGAGTTTAGTAGTAAGCTCAAGATATTCTTTCAATCCTTTTCTCTCAGTAATTTTTCAACAGGTTAGAATGCTTACATTCCACTCAGAGGATTCGGGTTCGATTCCCGATGGTACGCGAAAAAACCGATCCCAGTCTGGTTTCTAAATACAATTTTGTTCCAAGATCTTCCAGGTTGGATGACATAAATTACCACTTGTACTGAATCGTTCTCTTCGTCCTATGTAGGGTTTGTCTCTATCGGGAAGTCCAATAATATGAGCCTTGATATT
This sequence comes from Odontocerum albicorne, assembly GCA_949825065.1. Classification (NCBI taxonomy): domain Eukaryota; kingdom Metazoa; phylum Arthropoda; class Insecta; order Trichoptera; family Odontoceridae; genus Odontocerum; species Odontocerum albicorne. The sequence goes on from OX463840.1 coordinate 36,792,914, forward strand.
TTGATAACCAAAGTTGCTCTTCTGACTTTTTTTGTATAAATTGTTGTCAGTGTTTTGTACAAATCATCAATACATTATTATTATCTTATTTATTTTAGGTATGGTCATTTGATATTACATATAAATTTAAAAATGTATTTAGGGGGTTGGGTTATATTTGTATTGTAGACGTATGATATATGTATGTGTATGTATATATATATGCAAAAACAAAATAAATTGTTTTGGTTTATTTGAAATATCGAAAAGTCGTACATTTACACGTATACACAAAAATATCAAGATAGTTAAACATTATAAATACTTCATGGTGAAATTCTGTTTTAAAAATATTTACAAGTCCATATAAAGTAACAAGATATTTCCTCAATTATTTCAGAACAAATAAAATGTGGGTTGGGTCCTTTTTGCGTATATACGTACATACTTTCAATTTGAGTCCTATCAGTGATGATTATCCGAAAAGTTTGTTTTTTTGTAATTTTTGTGTTTTGATAGTCAATAAGGAAAATAGGTCTCAGACTGAAGGAGTTCGTTTGGTAACAGTACTTACGAAAGCTAGACGTGTGCGAGTGTTGTTACCTCTATGTGCCGTAGTATATCCAGCAAGTGTTATGACTAACTGTGAGTTCTGTGCTTACTCCAATGGCTGTTAATCCAAACGTGCGATTAATGGGACTGAAGACAATGTTTTCTTGGTCACGCTCTTCAATATGTCTCCATCGTCAATTCAGATATATTTTGAGTAGGTACCGTACGAATAAATGAATGAATAAAAGTTTTAATGAGTAAGAAGTAACAAAACGGTCTCGGATAATCTTTGGATGAATACAAGTTTTAACGAGTTAGAGGACACAAAACGGTCTCGGATTATCTTTGGATGAATAAAAGTTTTAATGAGTAAGAGGACACAAAATGGTCTCGGATAATCTTTGGACGAATAAAAGTTTTAATGAGTAACAGGACACAAAACGGTCTCGGATAATCTTTGGATGAATACAAGTTTTAATGAGTAAGAAGACACAAAACGGTCTTATTAAAATAAATTGATTACTTAAATAAAAACAATATTTTAAGGACTTAGAAATGTGACATAGGAACTGTCGTCTTTACAGGTATGTTAGGTTTTCTGATCAACAATCTAATAAAACCTCTCGTTAGGTGGGTTAAAAAGTAGATATCCATTCGAAATAAATATCTCACTGAATACAACATGTGGATATTATTATTTTCTTTTAAAAATCTTAATTATTACCTCTAAAACTACACCTAGAGGCACGTTTAATGGATTTATACAAAGGGAAAAGAACAGTATCTATTCGTATAAAAAATAATTTATTTTTATTGGTTAACAGAAAACCCACTCGCACGCCAAGACTCAGTGAATACAATTAAACGTCATTTTTATTTTATTTACTGACGTTCTTTTATATTTCGGGATGGATTTGTTATAAAATGTTTATATAGACCAGTGGTGTAACTCAGCCGGGTTGCGCGAACTGCCTGTTTAAATTGGTATCGGGATAGATATTCCAGAAATGCCAACCTAGAGGTTTATAAGTATAGCCAATCACAAGTCTACTAACCACCAGCTTATTAGTGCTAGCATAGCTACGTGAGACGTTCGGGTCTTATCCAAATGTATATATATATATAATACATAGCACTATTACTTGTATAGGATAGTAGGCAAGTAATTTTACTGTCGGTGCAGAAAATCTAATCTCGAGGACGATTTTAATAACAACTACTACTGGTTAGCGGAAAATGTTCTACTGCGGGGAAGGGTTGAAACAAACCGGTTTTTTTTAAGTAGTATGACAGCAATCATCTAAATTATTGTTCAAGTGTTCTTTTCCTGGGCAAATTCAACTGAGAAAAGTTTAATTGTACAGAATTAAGAGATGAGGAATATTTCAAGATTAAATATGCTATAATTAAGAATATGATTTGTATATAAGATATGTGTCCGGTAAACCAAATTGTAATGTTAATGTCTTAATCTATATTTTAAGTTACAGAATGATTTGTTGCCAAACTAACATAAATTCAAAAACTTTTGATGTGTAATATGGTGGTTCACAATCACCCCAGGAGATGTCGCGATGACTTCGGACTTATAAAAACCAAAATGACAAAAAGTTAAAATAACTTACAAAGGTTGCAATTTTTTAACGAAATGCCAAAAAGTATCTAAGAAATCGAGTTAGTTATTTGTGTGTTTTATATGTTAAGCATAGATTTAAGAATTGTTGAAGTAAAAAAAGATGTAAATGTGAGCTCTCGAATTTAAAATGTTAATTGGATAAAAAATATTTTAAAATATTAAAAAAAAGACCCATACACAGAACACACATAATATGTTGATTAATTTCCAGCAATGATTATTTAAAATTATTTTTAATATACACTAATTTCATTTCTTCTTGTGGACATAAACAAGCCAAGGACTATATCTTCCTCGATGATGCATCTAAATTCTCGTTTCTGACGCTTTAACAGTATTTCATATGTGCTTGTTTCAAGGCGACCAGAGATATTATTTGAGAAGAGCTGTTTTGATTTATTGAGCGATCTGCCAAGCAGAACCAAGATAAGGGTGGAGCAAACAAGGCACTGGCCACAGGTGTGACATCTGAAGGCCTCCAAAATCTACCAGCAAAAAAGGAAAATACTGCAAAATCATACCTCAATATTGATATTGCGTTCCGTACATTTTGTCAATGCCCGTAGCATCATATAAACGCAGTTTTATTTACTTAATTTAAAAAAAAAACAAAAGTTATTTGAAATCTAATTTTTGATAAAAATTTTACTGTCATAAAAACTCGAAAAATAAAGTTTGACGTATTTTCATGCTTTAAAAATAAAGTTTGACATATTTTCGTACGTCCCAAAGTATAATTTTTTTAAGACTGGGGAGGGGTGTGATTTTTTTAGAAAGAAAAAAATTGACACATTTCAAAATAATGGAGAAATATTATAAGAATTTTCCTCGTTTCCGAAAATGTTTAAAATATTATCCCCTTATTGTGGGGCCCGATTTCGAATAGGTGCCCCAATCACCAGAATACCTCGCCAAGCTTCCAATATGTGTAAATATTTATCATATTTAATTGATTTAAAAAGAACAAATGCAATACCTCCTTCATTTTCTTCCTCTTATCCCAGAAGGGTACCATTACTTAAACATTGTTGGTGTCAGCTTAGTTCTGACGTTTTAAACCAGACGTTACGCATTTATTATATTGTATTATGTCTTTAGACGCTGGCGGGCGTAGTCTAAATGTTAGCATTTACGATAAGCAAACGGGTTCGATTCCTGGGACCCCGTTTCTGGCGGATTCACTTCCGGACTGATTTTATTCTTAGGTAATTTTATATCTGAATTTATTGTATTACACTTCCGTTGTATACAGTACAGCCTTTTGAGTTTATTGCCATGTGGCGATCTCTTCCAACCAAGTAGAAATATTTAGTGACATTAAATGAAAACAAGATGGGAATACTGTAAAAAAATCTGGGTTCTATCGGGAATCGAACCCGCAACCCCTGAGTTGGTAAGCACGCGTTTTACCAACTTGGCCATAGATGTCGTACTAGTAATATGTCAAGACTGTGTGCTTGCTGAAGTGCAGCTTACACATTTTAAACAACTATTCTATTCACATTTAAATATGCAATATTGCGTTTGAAATACGAAATAACTTTTCGGACAACTTAAAAGTTTACTCGAAGATATAGTGCGAGCACGTTAAATTTGAAAACTATTTAACACATAATAGCTAGTAAAGGGATACATTGTTATGATTTATGATGCAGGGCGGATGCTTGAGCGCGCTTGGCGCCAAGGATCGATAGCATCTAGCGCTTCTAAAGGGTCAATTTGGATAATTTCGGTGATGTTATTTGAAAATGAGTACCGACACATGTAATGCCTTTCCATTCTCGGTGAATGAATGACTGGCTCGGTGAAAGAGTGATAAGTAGAACTGATAATGGGAACAATTTTGGATGGGTTTTTACTATTTTAAGAAAATTCTTTCAGAATATTAACATTTGTCAATTTAGTGATATACAGCCGAAACCGAGTAAACCAACTTCAAAAGCAGCATGATAAATGCGGAGAAAATAGGTGCACTGAGAAGAATATGCTGTGGTTCGATATATGCCAAAATAATAAATGTAATTATTAAGAATTAATGTGAGCTGAAAACTCACGTTAAGTAGGGTGAAAAAATGTATATTTAGATGGCTTGGACGTGTTGTACGTATGGGTGGCAAAAGACTAACAAATTTATAATGAAAGCATAAGTGGGAGTCGTGGTAGAGGATGATCGACAAAAGTATGTTTGGACAAAGTTAATTAAATGTTGAAAAAGGAAAGATAAAGAGTTAGAGAAGCAGAAGGAACTCTATGAAAAGATACTCGTATATGGATGTGGAGAAGACGAAGGAAATATATCGTGATGGGAAAGTTTTCCACTCTGTCATCTCTGCCTATCCAAACAGGAAAATTGCGTGATAGTATGTATTTATGTGTCATATTCAGTATTCAAACGCAATGGAGATTCCACAAGGTGAAACTCTTTTTTAAAAAGTCTAGGTACCTACTGGAACTCGCAACTTTCAAACTGGAATACAGGCGCCGCTTACAGAGTAGGCTCGTTCAAAGGGCAATATATATTATTATTTTATGGAGGGGATGCCAGACGTTACGACAGTACTCAGGTATAAACCTGATTTTTTTAATTCTTAGGTCTTATTTCGAATTTACCACAAATATGCTTCACTACTATTAACCAATGATCTAAAAAGCTGCAGGCAGGCAACCTTACAATCTGCCTTGACACTTCTTCAAAAAATGTATGTAAGCTCTGTTATATCGCGAGCAATCGACGGTCACCTTACGATCTAAAGGTAACTCGTAGTTGAACTGAGATCAAGCGGGAAAACGTGAATGTGGAGGGTCAAACTTGAGTATTAAATAAAATAAGACGATAATTTGTGTATAACAAACTCTTAAGAGAATATGGGCGATGAACTAAATGTTTGTTATGGAGTATAGATAAAATCATTTCAAGACTTTTCTCACTCCTTTTGGGCGCCAACATCCTAGAAATATTTTCATTGTACCTATATTTTTAGAGCGGAATCACAATAACATAAGTACAAGATTATAACATTATTTCCGTTTGTCGATTATTTAAACATCGCAAAAAAACATTACTATAAAATATTGTCTATAGGGGTAATAAGAATCAGTTTTGCGTAATATTACATTAGTATTTTGAGAAAATACATTATATGACGTGTATGTGCCTATTTTACTGTTTTTTTTAACTTCTTTCACATTGTACCTTCAACATATTCGAATTGATAATTCAGACACACTAAAGATGCCCCCCTTGGCCTAGCTGGTAAGAAATCTGACTTCCAGCCCGGGAGATACGGGTTCGATTTCCGTTGGAACTAAGATTTAATTTTTCTTTAGTAGGGTTTGCACTTAAAGCGTGTTGAACATTTTTCTGGTTGTTCCGAAGAGATTCATCATATTCGAATTCGTATATATTCGAAAGAGCGTGGCTACTACTGCACGTGAAGTCAACAATTTTGCAGAGGTACTCGGCGCGTGCGAGTATTTTTAACAAACGAAATGTTTTACCAAACAGGGGCCTTTTAAATTTTTTTATACCATTGAGAAACGAGTCCCCTAGGTGGAAGTCAAGCGCCTCACCAATTAGACCACGATGGTCGTCATATATTTCAGAAATTGAATTGAGGTATGTGATTGAAATATTGAATCAATATACTTCAATTCCATGTCTAACAAATATCAAATCAGTAAAATATACACATACTCGTATATTTTAATAATGCAATTAAATTTTTTTTAAATCCATTCACGCCCGTACAAAACGATACCATATGCAATAAATATCTCAAAATAAGTCAATTGTATGTTGGACCCCTTTCGAAAATGTATGCATAAAGGATCTGTCACTATAAATCGAATAAAAAAAAAGGGATTTTTGGTCTCAAAGAAACTGATCTGTCATTTTTGTAGTGTCCAAGTGCAGTTTATTACTCTGACACCATGAAAACAAGTTATTGAGGCTTGTTTGGATTACATTACAGTCATTGATGCATTGGATTGCTTAATACCAAAAAAGTCCACTATCAAGTACGCGGACACATCGCTGATGAAAAAAATTGGCAAAACCGGTTCCAAGTGAGATCCTTGGGGTACACCACTTGTTGGATCGATCTTCTTTAACAGCACACTATTTAAATTTACAGCAAGACTCATTATTATGCAAAACAACATAACCTACATTTTACCAGTTCTGTATTGAGAAAATATTTAGCCACTTAAACACGATTTAAGCATAAAATATTTATTTAATGGACTAGATATTTTTGCACATACATATACCATATACCCTTTCCAATATTTCAAATAAGCAAAAAATATGTTTTGTTTCTTGAATTTTTTTGCATATTAAATGTCCATATTTCGTTTTAAATATATTTTAAATTATGTTAAATAAAACAATTATCATCAAACTCGTTTTTATATCCCACATATTTTACTATAAAAAATATACATATTTTAGCTTTAATTTAATTCCTAGTTCTATACTTAAATAAACAATAGTTTTCTTGTTAAAATGTTGAGAATCTCTATATAAAATAATATTCAAATATGGATAGTATTTACATAAGAAAGGCATCTCATATTTTTTTTATTGAATGATTAGTTAGCTTTATTAAACGTAAAAGTTGGGCACCGCTGGAAAAAAACTAATTTACATTTTGAAAATTTTAATCCTATGCTTTATTTAGGAGAAAATAAGTTTCCTTTTAAAAAGGTTGAGTGCCAGCACTAAGTTTAAAGAATGTAAATTTGAACATACGAAACATGTTTAAACACATTACTATATTATGATTTACCCCCTAAAAAAGTTTTAGGGAAGTATGTTACATGCACTTGTATCAGTTATATTTTTCATCCTTCAGGTTTAAGCGATTCTCAGTGAAATTTGTATTTAACTCACATACATTTTATACAGTGGCATGCTGTCCTTTTCTTTTAGCTCAATGCAAGCCATCACTCCCTCATCAAGAACCTTCTTAAAAATTAATATAAGCACATTCCAAAACTGTTTGGTGGCAAAAATGACACTCAATAGGTGACAATAAATTCTATGATGGTGTCAAAATATCTCAGCAGTGTGTTAATGACAATGTCATAATTCGTCAAATAATACTTAAGCTGATGAATGATATGTTACTTATTCCACTATATGAGATGTGAAAGGAAAAATCTTAGAATTAATGTTGTGAAATCCAAACAAGGAAATGTACACAAGGAAAAAGGTAAATGTGGGATATGAACGAATAATAAAAAGCATTCTGAGGTATTGGGAAGCAACTTGATTAGACAAGTTCTTCAATGAGGTTATTGATACCTCCAACATGTAGTACCAAATGTATAATGGAGGACAGTTAGTTATGTGTTTAATTTTGTTCTAAACCCAAAGACTCGATCAACATGACTATTTTATCTCTCGGCCACACTTTAAAAAATTTACCGCTTCACCAATGTGGATATGTTGAATAATCAAAGAATGAATATGAGTATATATTCCCAGTACTCAAATAAAGCAAGCGACACACTGTGATAGGAAAAAAAATTATAAAAAATAAAATACATAGATTCGAACCAAACAATATCAAGATTTACCAAAATCATGGTTTTATACTATAGAACATATTTATATTAACTTTGATATTATAAGAGCAAAATCATGGTACAGAACATATTTATATTAAATTTGATATTATAAGAGCAAAATCATGGTATAGAACATATTTATATTAACTTTGATATTATAAGAGCAAAATCATGGTATAGAACATATTTATATTAACTTTGATATTATAAGAGCAAAATCATGGTATAAAACATATTTATATTAACTTTGATATTATAAGAGCAAAATCATGGTATAGAACATATTTATATTAACTTTGATATTATAAGAGCAAAATCATGGTATAGAACATATTTATATTAACTTGGATATTATAAGAGCAAAATCATGGTATAGAAAATATTTATATTAACTTTGATATTATAAGAGCAAAATCATGGTATAGAACATATTTATATTAACTTGGATATTATAAGAGCAAAATCATGGTATAGAACATATTTATATTAACTTGAATATTATAAGAGCAAAATCATGGTATAGAACATATTTATATTAACTTTGATATTATAAGAGCAAAATCATGGTATAGAACATATTTATATTAACTTGGATATTATAAGAGCAAAATCATGGTATAGAACATATTTATATTAACTTTGATATTATAAGAGCAAAATCATGGTATAGAACATATTTATATTAACTTTGATATTATAAGAGCAAAATCATGGTATAAAACATATTTATATTAACTTTGATATTATAAGAGCAAAATCATGGTATAGAACATATTTATATTAACTTTGATATTATAAGAGCAAAATCATGGTATAGAACATATTTATATTAACTTGGATATTATAAGAGCAAAATCATGGTATAGAACATATTTATATTAACTTTGATATTATAAGAGCAAAATCATGGTATAGAACATATTTATATTAACTTGGATATTATAAGAGCAAAATCATGGTAAAGAACATATTTATATTAACTTTGATATTATAAGAGCAAAATCATGGTATAGAACATATTTATATTAACTTGGATATTATAAGAGCAAAATCATGGTATAGAACATATTTATATTAACTTTGATATTATAAGAGCAAAATCATGGTATAGAACATATTTATATTAACTTGGATATTATAAGAGCAAAATCATGGTAAAGAACATATTTATATTAACTTGGATATTATAAGAGCAAAATCATGGTATAGAACATATTTATATTAACTTTGATATTATAAGAGCAAAATCATGGTACAGAACATATTTATATTAACTTTGATATTATAAGAGCAAAATCATGGTATAGAACATATTTATATTAACTTTGATATTATAAGAGCAAAATCATGGTATAGAACATATTTATATTAACTTTGATATTATAAGAGAAAAATCATGGTATAAAACATATTTATATTAACTTTGATATTATAAGAGCAAAATCATGGTATAGAACATATTTATATTAACTTTGATATTATAAGAGCAAAATCATGGTATAGAACATATTTATATTAACTTGGATATTATAAGAGCAAAATCATGGTATAGAACATATTTATATTAACTTGGATATTATAAGAGCAAAATCATGGTATAGAACATATTTATATTAACTTTGATATTATAAGAGCAAAATCATGGTATAGAACATATTTATATTAACTTGGATATTATAAGAGCAAAATCATGGTATAGAACATATTTATATTAACTTTGATATTATAAGAGCAAAATCATGGTATAGAACATATTTATATTAACTTGGATATTATAAGAGCAAAATCATGGTATAGAACATATTTATATTAACTTTGATATTATAAGAGCAAAATCATGGTATAGAACATATTTATATTAACTTTGATATTATAAGAGCAAAATCATGGTATAAAACATATTTATATTAACTTTGATATTATAAGAGCAAAATCATGGTATAGAACATATTTATATTAACTTTGATATTATAAGAGCAAAATCATGGTATAGAACATATTTATATTAACTTGGATATTATAAGAGCAAAATCATGGTATAGAACATATTTATATTAACTTTGATATTATAAGAGCAAAATCATGGTATAGAACATATTTATATTAACTTGGATATTATAAGAGCAAAATCATGGTATAGAACATATTTATATTAACTTTGATATTATAAGAGCAAAATCATGGTATAGAACATATTTATATTAACTTTGATATAATAAGAGCAAAATCATGGTATAAAACATATTTATATTAACTTTGATATTATAAGAGCAAAATCATGGTATAGAACATATTTATATTAACTTTGATATTATAAGAGCAAAATCATGGTATAGAACATATTTATATTAACTTGGATATTATAAGAGCAAAATCATGGTATAGAACATATTTATATTAACTTTGATATTATAAGAGCAAAATCATGGTATAGAACATATTTATATTAACTTGGATATTATAAGAGCAAAATCATGGTATAGAACATATTTATATTAACTTGGATATTATAAGAGCAAAATCATGGTATAGAACATATTTATATTAACTTTGATATTATAAGAGCAAAATCATGGTATAGAACATATTTATATTAACTTGGATATTATAAGAGCAAAATCATGGTATAGAACATATTTATATTAACTTTGATATTATAAGAGCAAAATCATGGTATAGAACATATTTATATTAACTTTGATATTATAAGAGCAAAATCATGGTATAGAACATATTTATATTAACTTGGATATTATAAGAGCAAAATCATGGTATAGAACATATTTATATTAACTTTGATATTATAAGAGCAAAATCATGGTATAGAACATATTTATATTAACTTTGATATTATAAGAGCAAAATCATGGTATAGAACATATTTATATTAACTTTGATATTATAAGAGCAAAATCATGGTATAGAACATATTTATATTAACTTTGATATTATAAGAGCAAAATCATGGTATAGAACATATTTATATTAACTTTGATATTATAAGAGCAAAATCATGGTATAGAACATATTTATATTATTGTAACTTTGATATTATAAGAGCAAAATTTTGATGTGGATCAGGAGCATAAAGTGTTAAAAAAAAGCTGCATAAATTTATGCGAGAATGGATTTTCAACAGAATATGAAATATAGTTATTGAGGAATGTGTAAAATGGACGAGTGAAAAGACTGACAAACAAAACTAGAATGTCAAGATAAGTAGAGGCAGTTGGGCTTCCACCTTGTTCCCAAATGACTGCTGGTGCAGATTTTGTCTTGTACCTGAGCGCAGAAGACTCTCACTACACCACTGTAGAAGAGTTCATCAGATGCTAGAGCAAAAGTATCATTAGAAGACAATATGAGAAAAAGGAATGCAAAACAATCATTTTAATTATTATTAATTACTTACACCTGTGTGACAGAAGAACTAGGAGTAATCACACATTACTCTTAGAATATTGGCACATAATGTCAAATATGAATAAAGGTCTGTTAAATGTTTAGTGGGTTCCTGCTAATAGCTTACTAAGCACACCACTGATCTCATATCGAGACTTAAATTTTTTCCCAACTCAATTCAAATTCGGTTTCATGTTTTAATCTTCTATTTCCCACCTTTACTTAAATTCACAGAGTATCCTTACAATTTGGTGACATGGAACTGTTATTTAAATTTTGTCAGTAATGTAAATTTAAGAATAATAAAACATTAAAAAAATCAAGTGATTTATTCCCCAAGTTATTATATGTTTTAATATATGTAACAGAACTCTGACCAAGTGGGGGTTTGGGAACCAAAACCCCACCTAAAAATAAAACACGCCATATTTTCACTTTCCTGTGCTAAATAATATTGTATCGACATGTTGAAACTATTTATTAAATGTATGAGTTAGGCTTATAAGAATAATAAAAAAGTAAAATCAATTTAACTTATTATTTTTGACTTCTACCTCTGCTCATGATGATTGACAAATGGAAACATCAAAATTATATACTGATTGAAGGAAGCCTGAAGGATATAACCACTATATCATAGCAAAAAGCGCTGTATGAATGAAATACTGAAATATTCAGCTTTCTTGTACTATAAAATATGGAAAGGGTAGTGAATGAAAAAAAAATGTATATTTAAAATAGGGGCTCAAAGTTTGGTAGGGTCGCGGTGGTGCATGTTTTGCCGGAAAATGTGTGCCTATAAAATACCGCGTAACGCCATAGTTGCATTCCATCAGCAACACTACCAATAGTCCTACTCCTAGCGTCCACGAGTGGCCTCTTAAGCCCCGCGAGCCCTGGGCAATGTGGTCACTGGCATATTACCATCAGTGCCATAGCAGATAGGAGAGGATGAATGTGCGAGTGTCCGGCGCCATAAAACCGGACCCCCCCGGCTAAGGGAGGGTGACCCCTACAGAAACACCTATCAGGGAAGGCAACGGGAAACCACCCTGATTATCATTCCCAGGATATCACTATGGAGAGGCCTTCGCCAGAGTGATTGCCAACGTCGGGGGGACCTGACAGGGCACATCAAGAAGAAGAAGATTTAAAATATGATTTATTATGCAACAAAATTATTAAAATACATATATAATAAACTATAATCTTTCTAAAATAACTATTGTTCTAAAACTAAATTAATACTAGAAGCATTTATTAATATTTCTTGTATCTCGAGTCACATAACTTAGAGGCGAAAGCAATAAAATGATACGTTTTTGATGACAAAATATAAAAGTAAAAAATGACTGATGAAAATAACACAAAAAAGCTACAAAACTTACTCCTGTGTACAATGTAATGGCTTACATTTATCTGACATAATCATTAGCATATAATGTAAAAAAATATCAAATAATAAACCCTAATTTCCAACAATTTTTTTTTATTTATTACATTTCGTTCAATCAGTTCAAGTTATATCAAAAGTAAGTCTAAAAGAGAATCTGCGAGTTATATTTTTCACTGTGTGGAATGAATTTTGTATTCAGGTAAAAATACATATAACGTAATAAACAATGCTCAACCAGTACGAGTAAAAAAGAACACTGCAATTTTCAAGAGAAATGAGACCTACATTATATTTGTACTCATGGCAAGAATAAAATATTATGTCTGATATGTAGGAACTTGATTGCAGTTTGTAAAGAGCACGATCTTCAATGACACAATAATAAAAATCACAAAGTAAACTATGACCAATATGTTGTAAAGTTCATTGTACCGGACAGGGTACAACTGAACTGTAACGTAGGTGTGATGGTTGCTGCACAGTGCTCGGAGAATTGAGTCGCGGTTCCAAAGGCGTAGATCGATGAGAAGGTAGCGGGGTGAAGAGATTCCTCTTAGGCAGATCGGTAGCGGGTCTCAAGTAAAACACAGTATAGTCGGTTCGTACTGAGAATATAATTTAAAAAATGAAAGTGACCTTTCTTATGAACGGGCATCCGGTCATAGTAAGCGCTCACACCCCGCGATATTCAACAATTTTCGGGAGTTTTGAGCCCTGCTTAAAACGATCGGTTCGCGACCTAGTCACGACGCCCCGCCCATAAGTCCTCACTTCCATTGCGGTCGTGATCACGATCGGACCCAAACAAACATTTATTATAACAAGCATCTATGCACATATAAAAGGGTGACACATACGTCCCATAAAATTGATGTCATTCACATATAAAATATAGATAATGTCTGCACATACAAGGTAGTCTGGTGTTAGCCAAACTGGAAAGATAAGGATAAAAGGAATGTTACTCACGGTTGGTAAAGTTCGATGATGGCGTGGATGACGGGATTCGGAGGTCTCGGCTGAGGTTGAGACCTTCTGGAGAGTGGTCGCGGCCGGTAAAAGGTAACTCGTCCCCGGTTTCGGCGATGGAGCGCGCCGGCGGCTAGCTGGCCCGGCTTGAGATGTTGTCAGGGCGGTGGTCTACGAACAAGTGAACGAGACCCCGGCTGATGTCGTCGTCATGTCAGACAGCCTACACACGCGACAATACTCTGCTTCAATCTTGTGCGAATACGCTCGACGGGACCGGGAGCGATGACGATGCGGCCAGCGCGCGACAGGGGGGCCGGCCGCGATAAAAGAGCGCCCCCACATTCCGCGTCACGTTATGGCGTGAACACAAGGGGTGACGCATGCGTCCGATACACTCCCCCCGGTGTAGCGAGCCCTAGCTACACCCAAGGAAGCTACGGATGCATGCGTCGATCATTGTTCGGGGGGGAAGCACCAATATTTTTACACTGGGACGCGTGTAGATCCCCGCCGCTGTTTGCACGCGTACCGCTCGGACTTGGCCATCCTTTTCCGGCATGGTTCACATATTCCTCGGTAGGGCGCCATCCGCGACGACCACCCGCTCCCCCTTTTGAATAGGGCGCACCGACTCTTGCCATTTCTGTCGCTGAGCGATGGTTGGTAGATACTCGCGCAACCATCGCCTCCAGAACATGTCGGCCAACTGTTGCGCGATTCTCCACTGCTTCCTCAATCAGATCTCCTTGTCCTTGTCGTACAGCACCAGGTGTGGTCGTGCTCCGGCAGACCCGATGAGGAAATGATTTGGCGTGAGTGGCGAATCATCCCTGGGATCGATGGAGACGTGGGTGCGAGGGAGACTGTTGACCACGTGCTCCGCTTCAGCCAGGGCCGTTAGAAGGGTCTCCTCACGGAGTGCTCGTTCCTTCAAGATGACGCTCAGTGCTCCTTTTACTGAACGCACCAGGCGCTCCCAAGCTCCCCCCATGTGTGGCGATGCTGGAGGTATAAACCTCCACTCCGTCTGTTGCGTCACCATTTTGTCCCTTCTTTCACATCATCCTGGAGGGGCCTGATTGCCTCCCTCATCTCTCTGTCAGCCCCATGGAAGTCGGTCCCGTTGTCCGAGTATATAATGGCCGGATGCCCTCTTCGTGCCGACATGCGACGAATGGCCATGATAGCTGCATCGTTGTTGAGGGACGTCGCCAGTTCCAGGTGCACGGCTCGCGTGGTCAAGCAAGTGAACAGCGCGCCGTACCTCTTCTCCCGCCGTCGGCCTATTGTCACTTGCATCGGGCCGAAAGAATCCAGCCCACAATTGGTGAAGGGTCGCACGTTGTGGTCCAGGCGCGCCTCAGGTAGCTGTCCCATGAGCGGAGGTTGGATGCGCATCTTTCGAATGCGGCACCCCTGACATCTGTGTGCCAAGCCTCTGATGGTGGTTCGCATCCGCAGGATGTAGAACGCGCGTCGCAGTTCAGCCGCTGTCTTCTCCGTGCTAGGATGACCCGCCCTCTCATGATGGTGCTGCATCAACAGCTTCGTGTACGGGTGAGTGCCGTCCAGTATTACTGGTGCACTCATGCTCGTAAACGGGCCTTTTAGGGCCATTAGGCGGATGCCCATCCGTAGCACCCTATATTCGCCGAGCCAGGACGTCAACCCTTGCAGCCTGCTTCCCGGGGCGAGGCTTTCGCCTCATCGCAAGGCCTCCAGGTCGGCGCCAAAGGCTTTCTGTTGTGCCAGTCCCGTCCACCAGATCTCCGCCGCTCGCACCGATTTAGCCGTTAGCGCGCCAATGTTCCTCTGGTTCCTAGGGTGGCGGCACTGTGACATGAACCTCAGTGCTCATGCGGTGGATCGTATCAACCGGTTCCAGCGCGAGAACCGTTCCAGCCACGACAGCGCCTCGTTGGTGGTGCTGATGACACCAACGTACTTCGCTTGTTCTTCCAAGGTGGTGTGTCCTCTCCACGGGCCAATCAGGTAATGAAGGCTGAACCTCATAACCAATCCCCCGACGATGACAGGTCTGGTGCCTCTCTATCTCGCGTTCCCATGTCGGCGGGGTTCAATTTCGAGGGCACCCACCTCCAGTCCCGTGCCGCCGACAGATCGTCGATCTCTCCCAATCTGTTGGCAACAAACGCCGAGTATGTTCGAGGATCAGTTCGGATCCAACACAGCACTGTCGTCGAGTCCGTCCATTTCACGACGCGCATTATGTCCGCCGTGCACTCCCTTTTGATGGTGGCAGCCAGTCTTGCAGCTATCAGTGCAGCTTGTAACTCCAGCCGCGGTACTGAGAGTGGTTTCAGTGGAGCCACCATGCATTTGCTGGCTATAAATGACACGAGCCTTTTGTCACCCCGGCTTTCTGTCAGGTATACCATTGCGCAGCATGCCACTTCGGAGGCATCGCAAAACACATGAAGCGTCACCTGACTGCTTTTATTTTGAAGGCAGCACCTCGGTATCCGGACGTCTGCCCTCTTCAGCAGCCGTAAACACTCGTGCCACTTCTCGTTCATTTCTTCCGTCAGGTTCTCGTCCCATCTTACTGCTGAGCACCACACCATCTGGAGCAGTATCTTTGTCCTGATGGTCAGGCAAGATATGAACCCCATCGGGTCAAAAATCCGCATTATGGTGCTCAGCAGTTGCCGCTTGGTAGGCCGCAAACCCCCTTCTTCTTTGAGGTCTCCTAACGTGAAGGCGAACTGGTCTGCTTGGGTATCCCAGGTGACTCCCAAAATCCTCTCTGTGTGCGCCTCTCCGCCGAGGAGTTCTACCTTTCCCCCGGCCCGCTTCCCCGGCGGTATTGCAGCGACTACCCGGGGTTCATTTGACGCCCAGTTGGGCAGCTCGAACTCGCCCTTCTGCAGGACCGCGGTGACCTCCTTGACCAAGGTCACGGCGTCCTCGGGCTTGTCGACTGCATCCAGGTAGTCGTCCATGTAGAACTTTCTTGCGACGGCGGTGGCAGCGTCTGGAAATTCTTCCCTACTCGCGCTGGACACCTGGTTTCGGACGTACTGTGCGCTGCTGGGCGAGCACTGTGCCCCAAACATCATCGATGTGAGCACGTACGTCCTGATGTCTCAGTGTTCCTAGGGCCTTCACAGGAACCACTGCGAGGCTTGATCAGTTTCTCTGATTTTGATGCGGAGGAACATCTCTTTTATATCAGCCTCAATCGCGACTTTCCCTTCGCGAAAGCGGATAATGTTCCCCATCAGGAAGGTCAACAGGTCAGGGTCGGTCAGCAAGTGGTCGTTGAGTGACGTGCCTTGGCAGCGGCTTGCTGCGTCAACCACTTGCACTTTCCCCGGCTTGTGTGGGTTCACCACCGCAAAGTGTGGTAGGTACCACCGGCGCGCCGATGGTACCGCCATTTCTTCACCGGACACCTCGCACGCGTATCCTTTTGCGACAATGTCCCTCATTTTGGCGTGATAAGCCACTGAGAGCTTCGTATCGCGTCTCAGCTTCTTCTCCAGACTTATCAGCCAGTTCTCGGCGCACTGCCTGTTGTCTGGCAGCCACGCGTGGTCCTCCTTCCATAGGAGACCTGTCTCCCAGTGTCCCGTGGGTAAAGGACGAGTCGTCACCTCCATGAGCCCTTCCGCTCTTTGTAGGTCCTTGTTCATCCGCACTGTCGATGTGATTCCCAAAGCATCGACAGCGAAGTTCATCCTGAGCATCTCATTCAGGCGCGAGTCCTCTATGTGACTTAACGCTAGAGTAGTTGTTTCGGCGGATGAATTGTTGCCCACATGGGTTATCCATCCCAGTGCGGTGTGCGAGGTAATGCGACCCTCGCTTCCCTCTCGCACCTCCCGTAACACTATTAGGTGCACATTGTCCTGCCAATCAGGATCAAAGGCTTGACCTCCTACATCCGCTTTCCGCTGGCTTCAGAGGCTTCCACTAGCTGCCGAGGGAGATCCAGCTTCTTCATGGTGTACCCAGACACGGTGTACACGTCTCCCTTCCCACACACCTGGACCCTGATATGGCGTGACGTCCTGTCCGCTGAGCACATCCGGTTTGCGCCGTGAATCCGCAGGCCTCAAACGGTTCCCTCAGCCCCAACTTTACTGGCTATGGTCGCGTCTATCAGGATCACTGAAGACCCTTCGTCCAGCAGAGAGTGCACATTCACATGCTCCTTTGACCCTGTCAGTCACTGGTACGACCTTCATTAGTACCGGTGACTGGTCCAAAGCGCAGGTATCAGTTTCCATTTGAGTCCTTCGTTGTATTCGAGAGACTCGACGAAGTCTGACCATTTATCGTTTCAGAGCTGCTGTAGGTGGTATTTGATTTTCTTGACTTACCTGTTGTAATCTGTTTTATAAGAGGGGACAGCTGTGCGTTGCCACAGCTTTCAGATTTTATTTTTCTCCACAATCAACATTTTGATATGTGGAGGAAGGGGAAGTTCGGGTTTGTCGGCGGGTCTTCACTTTTGAAGCGGAAGTGAGAGCGGATTTTATGGTGGTTGTGAAATCGTTTATAGCAGCATCTATGGAGTTCGTGTCGGGGAAAGTTGTTGGAATTTTGATGCAGTTGTCAACGTGGATAGCGAAGTCACTCCACGAGGTGGTGTGACGTGGAGGTGAAGGTGAAAAGCCATCCGTCAATTGGAGTAATACCGGGTAGTGATCTGATTGAAGCTGGTGAACAGTCGTGATATCTGTTTGATAGGGGATATCATTATAAACGATGATATCGATGACGTCAGGGCGATGATTGCGATTTGATGGATAGAGGGTGGGTGACGTAGAATCCTTCCACGACGTATCTTTTCAAAGTTTTAAATATCCAACATTTGCTACAAAGCAGCTAAAATTGTAAAATTTCTTCAAGTTTCTGCTAGGAAACTTTGGCCTCGCAGAATTATTAGGAGCAAGAAAATGACAAAGAAGTCATTTCCTTGTCAGATGGTAATAACTAGACCACATCTCATCAAATAAACTATTAAACTTGTCACAGGACAAGTCTTCTGCCGAGTTTGACCCACAAACTAAAATTCCTTCATCAGTGGTTCCCAAAGTGTGCTCCTATAAGTCAGCCACGACTGGCTTACAGGGGCGCCGTGGAATATTCCAATATTTTCACTGAAATGAGACGCGGTTTACTAATGTAACCACATTAACATAAGTGCAGCTCCTGGAAGCGGGCTTGCGCTATTTTGGTCCCCAAGGCTGGTAAGTGTGGAAGCGATGTTGCTGACTTAATATCAATCGGACTCATCTCCGTGTTCGGGAAGCTTCTGGAGACTGATCATGGACGGATTACATGACGATTGGACCACGAGGGCAGGATGAGCGAGAGGCAATGTGGATTCACACACCAAAGATCAACGGAAAATGCCTTGAATAATGCCATGGGGATGGTCAAGCAGGCTAGAAGAGATAAGAAAATTGCCATTGCGGTATTCCTCGACATAAAAGGTGCTTTCGACCATGCGTAGTAGCCGTTTCTTAGGACTGTGTCCGAGTAACATTTACACGCTTATCCGGAGCTACCTGCAGGATAGAAGTGTTTCCATGTCACTGCTGGGTACAACGCGGAGTAAGCCCGCAGACCAAGGGATGTGTGCAGGTATCTGTGTGGGGCCTCAAATTCTGGTTTTTAATACAGGATGACCTTCCGCAGACGGAGTTTATGGTCAATGTCCGGATGCAGGCATTTGCAGACAACATCATTTTCGATGACATCAACGAAGCATTGGTATTACTAAACAATTGGGGGACATGGGGAAGCGTAAGTTCTCGGCGCCGAAATCACTGGCTATGGTGATCACCAGGAAGTTGGTGCGACGGGAACCATGCTTGTGGCTGGGCGGGGAAAGAGTTTCGCTCGTAAACGAGTTTAAGCTCCTTGGAGTCATTATCGACAGGGATATGAATTGGCATAAGCACTGAGGTTGCTAGAGCAATTTACGTGGGAGCTTTGCAACCTATTGCTTTATACTGTGCTAGCGTCTGGGATGAGGCTTGTGAGAAGAAGAGCATCACCAAAAAGCTAAACCAGGCGCAGCTACTGTTCTGTAAAGAATAATTAAGGGATACAGAACGATGTCCGTGGATTCTGCCATGGCAATAGTTGGAACGTTGTGTCAGGACTTGGTACTTGTCTGCCATGATCAACCATTTAATTTATTATTAGGTGTACAAATAAGTTTCCGCCGTTTTTTATCAAAAATTGGGCATTTATTGTGAAAGAACGGAACCTCATGTTTTATTCGAAGTATTGCCCATCGCTTGCCACTACCTTTTCCCATCTTTCTGGCAGCATACGGATACAGCGTCGGAAGAATGCTTCATCTTTTGAGGCTATCCACGAATCGACCCAATTTTTGGTATCTTCATATGATGTGAAGTGCTGCTCAGACAGGTCATGCGTCATCGATCGAAACAAGTGAAAATCAGAAGGAGCGATGTCTGGTGAATACAGCGGGTGGGGTAAAACTTCCCAATTGATTGTTTCCAAAAAGGTTTTGACCGGCGCCGCAACATGTGGACGAGCATTATCATGCAGGAGAATAATTTTGTCGTGTCTGGAGTAGCAGTGGGCGCGCTTTTCCTCGAGTGCTCGACTCAATCTCATCAATTGTGCTCGGTAGACAGCCCCAGCAATGGTTTCGTTCGGTTTGAGCAACTCATAATACACGACACCAAGCTGATCCCACCAAATACACATCAAGAGTTTTTTTCCATGAATATTTGGCTTAGCTGTAGATGTTGAAGCATGGCCAGGGGTTCCCCATGATTTCTTCCTTTTTGGATTATCATAGTGGATCCATTTTTCATCACCAGTGACTATACGGTGCAGAAAACCCTTTCGTTTATGCCTGGCAAGCAGCATTTCACATGTGGAAAATCGGCGTTCAACGTTTCTCGGTGTCAGTTCATATGGAACCCAATTTCCTTGTTTTTGAATCATTCCCAATGATTTCAACCTATGTGAAATTGCTTGTTGAGTCACTCCTAATGTAAGTGCAAGTTCTTCTTGCGTTTGGCACGAATCTTGATCCAATAATACTTCCAATTCCGCGTCTTCGTACACTTTCGGCCTTCCGCTACGTTCTTTGTCTTCGATGTCAAATTCACCGTTCTTAAACTTTTGAAACCACTCACGACAACTTCTCTCACTTAAGGCAGCCTCACCATATGCTTCTACAAGCAATCGATGTGCCTCAGCTGCAGATTTCTTCAAATTGAAGAAGTAAATCAAAAGTTCCCGCAAATGACGCTTATTCGGCTCAAAACTTGACATTTTCGAACACAAAAAAATATGTTATACTGATAAAAATTCACTAATATTTCAAGGTCATGTTGTTGACAGATGTCCAACCTTACGATAATGACATTTTACATCTGACAATTTTAACCATAACTTACTGGTGGCGCCAACTTTTGTCAAACGGCGGTGACTTATTTGTACACCCAATATAATCATAAATAGCTATTAAAAACTCAACTCACAGTATTTATCGTAAATTTTAGTGTTTCGGTGGGAGGGTGTCAGGTTTTGGTACTTGGTCTCCTATCATCAAGCATTTAATTTATTATAGTCATAAATAGCTATTAAAATTTCATTCATGGTATATATCGTGAGGGTGATGTGCATTTTTATGTAAACAAATTTTAAGAGAACCGTGTAAACTGATATGACTAACGTGTTCCCATCGGTCCAGAGCTATTAAGTATGCCTTATGTAAACAAATTTTGTAATTTCTGATTCGGTTATAGTTAATAAATTTCGTAA
Source organism: Odontocerum albicorne (assembly GCA_949825065.1). Lineage (NCBI taxonomy): Eukaryota > Metazoa > Arthropoda > Insecta > Trichoptera > Odontoceridae > Odontocerum > Odontocerum albicorne. The sequence continues at coordinate 36,814,207 of OX463840.1, forward strand.
AGGGATTTTTGAAGCTGTAACAGCTCTTGGGGGACTTTTTTGGTTCAAGTTATTTTTTTACGCTTTCACACGGTTGGATGGCCATAAATTTTAAGAGTCTACGACCGACATTCTATAAGGAGTTTCTTTCTTTGTGACGTCAGACTCTAATGTACTATATAATCGATACATACCGTCCATAGCGCCCCTTCTCGGTTGTGATTTCGTCCTGTTAAAAGCTCCTATACTTATCATTGGTCGCTGTAACTTAATTCCAAGTTTTCTATAAACTAAGTGTTCACTTTATTTCCATAAAATTGGCTGGGCAAATCCTATCCATACGAGGATTTTCTTATTGCCGTGCGTTTATAATTGAGTAAATTCTGGTAATTTACCCATGTGACAATCTTGAGATTGACGTACCACTTTATCTCTGGTCAAAATCAGCTGATTCTCACAGAATATCGAGCGCACTAATTGTCGTGAAGTCTTCAGGACCGGGACGAATCTCAAAGAGCCCACTCCAAATTCCGTTTCGTCGCGAATGACTGTACTACGGCACGAGTTGACGCCCACCAACCATACTGGGGCGACTTCTTCATTTCAACGGCCCTGTAGCCTGATGACCCTGTAGTCTTGCACCTGATGTCGAGCATTGGAAATACATTGTGTCAAGTGTATTGAAGTAAGATGAATTTGTTTGTTATCTTTGCTTGTCATTCAATGGTGATATCTGAGTAAATTTAGAGATTGGTGGTATCAAATTATTGAGAATTGGCACAACTTTGCAACGAACTGTTGTGAAATTACCCCCAAATAAAAAATACTTCGACTGTCTGTCCATCTGAAAGGATAGCGGAGTATCAGAAAGTAATCTGCCCAATTTAAGTTTTCTGACGGGCTATCAGCTCGTCAAGATCAAATATATAACTATTTAACAGCAAATATGTGTTTCATTGTATATTTCTACCTATCCAAGCACTGACGACTGACTACTTCTTCCCACTATACCTTGAGATCTAATAGAGGCTTGCCCTATAACCACTGACTGAGCTACCGGATTAAAATACATACATTGTTACATCTAGGGTTTTATTAATGCTATCGAAATGATAATTTAGGGAGAAATTGAATAAACCTATTAGTTGACAATATACAAGAAAGGTGACAAAAGCGATATTTCAAATTATAGACCGATTTGTATACAATCAATGATTCCTAAATTATTCGATAGTCTTATCTTAGACAAAATTGTTGATTCGATTCGCAGTGTATTATCACTCAACAGCATGGATTTATTTCAGGTAGATTCACACTGACAAATCTACTCAAATATGAAAACTATATTTTACAAAGTTTTGTATTTTTTGAAAATAATTTTAAGTACTTGTATAACTTGTAATATGTTCATTTGTATATAAAAAGACACTGTTGTGTCGTAAATTAAATAAATATGTGATGTTAAGACAGATAATTTTTTGCTGTCTATGGTCGCAAGGTGAAGACAGTTAAACTGTCAAGAAGTAAATTAAGTTATTTCACTAAATATTGAAGACTCAATATGGAGGGAAGTAACACAGCTGACAGAGTTTTTAAGACTGATATGGCGTCATTGGAGGAGATGGCGCTCATTCTCCCGACCTAATCTCATTGACAGGGGACTTTGAGGTTTAAAGAGCAAATATTGACCCTCATGAAGAAGTTTCTTAAGATCCAACAGGATCTCTACTCTAGAGTCCACAATCTTGAAGCAGGGGCGCGAAAGAACACTCCTGTTTCATGGGATCAAGGAGTCTGAGGTTGTTTCGACTATGTAGGCGTTAATAGCCTGCGCTCGAACAAATCTGGGATTGGAGCTCTGTGAGAACGACATTGTCATTGATGACATTGTCAGCCACTGTTGCTTGGGACGGGAACAACGGGTAAGCGCCCCATTATAGTTAATTTCTGTAACCTTTTGAGGCGGCAAACGGTTTTTAACAAAAAGAAAGCCTCAAAGGGAAGGAGATACTCATTAACGACACCAAGTGGCTATGTCGTTATTTCTTCCGTAAAGGTGCTGGAAGGATTATAGTTCCCCACAGAGAAAAACCTTTTCATCTCACAAGCATGTAGGAGTTGCGAGAAGTCTCCTTGGATTGAAAAACCCAAGCAAGAGCAACAAGACGGAGCTTTAAGAGGCGAAAACTCATTGATCCCAAATTATGCAAGCTCTTTTTTTTTGTGTGCTTTAAATTGGGGTAACAAACTGTCAACTTTTGTGTTATGATAGTGCGTGTTGCTGCTGTATGGGAAGTAATATTCCATTCCGTTTTCGGTTGTCAAATCGTTAACACTAAAATTATAGTTACTCTGTTAAAAGTTACAAAAAAGCAACAGTTTTAGTCGACTTTCTTGTCAAAAATAAAATAAACATTAATAGTAAAACAAGTGAAGCACGTGAAATATTCTTCAAGTTGCAAAAGTTGTACGTCAAATCGGCTGATTTGTTCCCGCTGTAAATTTTGACAGGTCAGTATGAATCTACCTACTTGTTTGTATATTTATAAGAGATAAATTTTGTGTAGCAAGATTAACTAGCTTTAAGTGCGAAGAGAACATTAAGCAAGATATGGTGCTCAGATGTACTACTTGCGACAATATTTATCATTATTCCTGTCAGAACTATACGATAATAACATTAAAAAAACTCATCAAAACTCAATTGTCAACATGGCAATGTTGCCAGTGCAAAAGTAATGAGTACTGTCAGCCCGAAAAAAACAAAATTGCAACAAAAATCTGAGCAAGACCCCGTTAGTGATGGGAAATGAATATTTGTCTACTGAACTGAATAAATTGAAGGACTCGATTATTGATCAAGAGATTCGAGGAAATCAACATTTTATATTTGGGCATCAAATGGCAAAGTGAGGAAGTAATGAAATCAGTTTCCTTCTTATCATCAAAATATGATGAAATTTGTGATAGGGTTGCCTTGTGTGAAAAAAAGACTGCAGATATTGAATCGCTTCAAATAAAGAATGAAAAATTGGAGATGAGTGTTGAGTTTCTCGGAGGCACGGATTAACCTGCTTGAGTCGAAGAATTTTACAAAGAATGTCGAAATAAGGGGATGCCCTGAATCTCCCGAAGAGAATCTTGATGAAATATGGAGCAAGGGGATGAGCACAATAAACTTTAGCTGCCTCTCAGAATACATAACGGAGATATCGAGAGCTCCCGTCAAATCCTCCCAGAAGAATCCCCAGCCAATACTTGTGACTTTCAAGGACGAAGCATACAGGAACACCATGCTGAAAGTAGTCGAGGCTTATAAACAAGACGATGTAAGCGTATGCTGAGTTTGACCAAGAAAGTTTGTGAAAGTAAGGGATATCAGTATGCCTGGATTAAATCGGGTCGTGTGTGTGCTAGAAGGGATGATGGTTCTACAATAATCTACATAAGCAAAGAGTCAGACCTATCTAAACTCTGACAAATGGATCAGATCTCTTTCTTGGCGCACGACAAAATGATTGAATCTGGACTAATTTTTGTTGAGGTATGGCTCTGCTTTTTCAAGGATGTTTTTCCTCCTCCAAGGCTGTAAACTTCTCTCTCCACGTACAATTTCATCTAATTAACATCCCTCGTACTTCTGATGAATCGTCTTTCTTGATGGTGATATTTCCTGTAAGTTGTTTTAAAATTTCTACCTCTGTATATCTGCATCAGTTTCTTTATTATAATTACAGTAATTCATCTGCAGTAAGTACAGTAGTTCATCTAATCAACATAGCAAATAGGTGAAGGATGAAAGGCGAATCTCTAGCGCCTTAAAATAACGAGAGCAATCCGGCTAAAGGAAGGAAAACCTTGAATAAAAACCCAGGTCCTCCAGGATGGGAGATGGGCAAGAGGCTAATAACCTCTTCCCATAAAAAAAAGTTAACATTACGAAACCAGACACTGAGCCTCGGATTGGAGGCGAAGATTGACGGAGGCCAAAGTTCGATATGGGCTGTAGGACTATCGAAGATGAAGAATTCATCTGCATACACATTTAAAATTTGTAAACACAAAAACTCAATCTGTTGTCTATCAATAATTTTCATAATCACCAAACTAAGCCACTTGCTTGAGGTTAAGTATGCTGGAAGAGAATGAAAATGCTGATGAGATTATCAGCATAATTGGCTATCATGCGAGTAATGTCTCATCCTTTAGATCACTGTTAGTGTTATTTTTGGTTTTCCAAAATAATGCTCTCAGGTCATAAATGTAGGAGCATTGTACTTGAATTTAGTATCGTTCCCGCCTAGCATTCGCTAGACGTGATGAAGCTTTCCGAATTGCCGCTGTAGTGTTAAACTCGCAGAAAAATCTAGAATTAAAGATCAGTTTTCAACTAATTCACTTTAAACGCAGCCCGAGTTTTGCTTTTTCCGGGACGCGGACTGACACAGCCGGAAGCTGGTCAGTCGCTCATAGATTAGCCAACAATATAGACTGTGTTGCTAGCTGTCCCCAAGTTTGGAGGGAAATTGTGCGTCGTTCTGACCGTTATACTAATGTCCAGAATTGTGGTTAATCCTAATCGGTATGTGGGCGTGATGATATCTGAAGGTATTTCAGTACCATGGAAATGGTTTCCGTTCTAGGTTGTGCTGGCTGATCCAGTATACGCCAAAGACGCGTCATGCACAGCAGCTTAATTTCCAGCATTCAGTAACTGAGGAATTGCTAGCATCACTGGCTACATCGAGCCACCTTTGATCTAAATCTTCGCTCGAACGCGGTCTGTTTACGGAGTAAGCTCCTGGACCATGCCTTTCTATTAAGGCGCCGATCGGCCGTTGTTATCCGGCATCATCTGAGGATCTTGGCTCATGAGATCCTGCCGGCCTGTAAAGGCCATAGCTGTTGCTGGTAGTCATGACGTCAAACGTTGTGCAAGTAGAAAACATTAAGTGTTTTAATAATAATAAATCTGTGTTCTGGATGTGAGCTGAGATTGACTCACCCATCAGGTATTTATATTGTATCTCCATTCTACCTGTGATATCTATGGTGATAATCCGATGTGGTGAGCCTTCTTAGAACGCCTTTTGATGATTTTCCTTGTGTGAGTTCTATTTGTTTTGTCGCCACTTGGGTGTGCGAGACGGTGCTGGTGTCTCTAGCGTTTCTAGAACAGCACTTTCATATTAAATATCAAGGGAAAGTCTCCCTCGTCTCCGTGAGACAAGTAGAAGCATAACTGCCTTAACCTCATTGAAGCCCTCTGGATAATTCTAGAGGATGATTTAAATATAATACTTTTAACAATCCATATGTTTCTTTATAAACCTTCCTATCTCTAGGCGTCATCATGAGTAACCAAGTTTCCAGAATCTAACCATCTCCAGAGATGTATAGAGCCTTGCTTAAACATAACCGCTGAGCTAGTAGAAGGGTAAAGGGCAATGCAATTTCTGTTGTTGGAATATAGACAGCCTTTGTAGAAATAATTTTGTAAACTTCTAAAATTCTGTTACATAATTTTGAATGTTTCTGAGAAGGGCGCGGTTGTGCGCGCATACTTTCCAAGTGACCAGATTACAACTAGCGCTCTCGTGATACATAATTTTGGATGAAAGGCTATCCCAACGAGAAATGAGCCTGACATCACTTATAAGTGATTATCGGTGACTGAAAATTATTCATCTGAACACACGCAGCTACGATAGATTGTAGATGTTATTGTTTTTCTATCAGATCTAAATGCTGATTTTGACTTGATTATCCTAACGGAGTGTTGGATCAAGGACAAGTTTCTGCCAAAACACTTACATGGTTATAATATATATAAATCTATACATAATATTACTCAGAATGAAGGAGTTGTGGTATATGCGAAAAAAGATCTTGAGATTACTGTCACTGAAATAAGCCTCACTGCTGCTAATGTGTTGAGGATCCAACTGAATATGCAGACTATAATTGCTGTTTATCGTCCTCCACATATGCATGATATTGAGTGCTTTTTGGTGGCTCTCGATCAATTGATTAAGCAGTTCTCGGGAGGTCGTGCTTATGGGGGATGTGAACATTGATATATTAATGGGAGATCAAAGAAATACCTTGAATTACCTAGAACTAATGACTTTTCATGGATTGATTCCTTTTATCACGATTCCTACACGCGTGACTTTAGGTTCGGGTTCCTGCATTGATCACGCAATGGTAAGAACTCGACAGAAGGCTAGAGCAGTAGTGTATGAGACAACAATTACTGACCATTACGCAATTATATTAGGGTTTTCAGAGGGGGCAAGTAGAAATGAAGGGCATGAAAAGTAAAAGAATTACGAACATACCAGAGCTCCTGCACTCACTTGATTAGGAGAAGATACTCTCAAGTCCCATAATGTAAACGAAGCTCTGGAGAGCTTTATAAATGCTTTCAACGCCCATATCAACTCAGCCACACAAACAATACACATTAGAAACAGAAAGTACACAAAAGTCAAACCTTGGATCACTGATGGATTGATTTATTGTATACTGCACCGGGAACTCAATAGATGCAGTGATCCACACTCAATAACATTTTACAAGCAATACAGAAATACATGCAAAAAAACTCATCCATAAGGCAAAGGAAAATTATTATAGAGCAAAGATTGAAGCCTCAAACAATGATCAAAAGATGATTTGGAGAGTTATCAGGGGCATCACCAGTACAGTGAGAGAGAAAAATGCCCCTTCTACATTAAACATTGATGGCACAAAAATATCATTGACACAAGAACCACAAAAATGTTGTAGTGGCATTAATGAATATTTCGCCAATGTAGGTAATAATCTCTCACGTAACATATTTGATAGGAACAAAACGACTGAGCAGTTATTGAATGATGCTATTCTTCATTCTTTAAAAGTACTCGAGTATACTTTGTATCTGAGGCCAACGTCGGAAGGGGAAATTCTTGCTACTATTAAAACACTTAGGGTTTACTAATACTATTAACACTGTACCGGACGTATGCGTTACCATGAAATATAATTAATTTGCTTGTAACCTGTATAAATTAATGTGTGTATTTCATAATAAATTCTAAGTATATTTTGATGTTATTTGGTTTGTATGTAAAATTTATGTTTGTTGAGGTCCGTGCTGTGTCGCGACCGTAACAGACTTACTTATGCGCGGCCACCGCGAGACTATATCGCAGGCCGGCCAGCCTCTGCATGCGCAAAACTTCACCGATCACCTTTTCCCTGATCTAAACCTTTGAACGTAAGCTGAATTCTCCGAGTATCGAGCAGCAGCCATTCACCTATTGTTACAGTTCTTTGTACCAGTGGCGTACAAAGTGGTCCTTCGAGCCGGATCCTGCTGCGATTCACGGAGGATTGAATCATCATCGTCATCACAAGGATTGAATTATCATCGTCATTCACGGAGGATTGACTCATCATGGTCATCACGAGGAATGAATTATCATCATCATTCACGGAGGATTGAATCATCATCGTCATCATGAGGATTGAGTCATCATCGTCATCACGAGGATTGAATCATCATCGTCATTCACGGATTATTGAATCATCATCGTCATTCACGGAGGATTGAATCGTCATCATCTTGAGGATTAAATCATCATCTTGAGGATTGAATCATCATCATGCCTTCTCTACGTTCCGGCAAAACCTCCACTATGGAAGCGAGGGTTGAGAGCGACCATTTGTCGGATGCCAATCCAGTGGCGTCCTCACATGCCGACACGGAGGACACCATCAGGAGACTGCGGAGAGCTTCAGGCCGAGAAAAGGATAGCGCTACAGGATAAAGCTGCGACGGATGACGCCGTCCCTGGACCATCAGAGGAACGCATCCCTGATGATATACCAACAGCTGATTCGCTGCGGTTCACCGAGGATTGGGTGAACCAGCAGCAGAACCCAATGGTGCAAATAGCAGCAATGATAGCAGAGGCCATCCGATCTTCACTGGGAAATGGAAGCCTGAAGCCACCAGCCAGTGAAGAGGGTGCGAGGATGACTGCGCTAATTGCGAGACAAACTGCAGCCAAGGACCTGCCCATATTTTCGGCAAACCCCCTCGAGTGGCCGACATTCAAGGCATAGTACGACCAGTCCACAGAGTTATGTGGGCTAGCAGGGGCTGAGTATCTTCTTCGACTGCAGCGCGCCCTAAAGGGAAGCGTAAGAGAAGCAGTTTCCGCCCTGTTGGTGGAGCCGAGGCAGATTATCCGCACCTTGGAGATGCTTTTAGGTCATTCGGAGGTGATCGTAGCCAATGTTGGAGACGGTACGACAACTGCCACGCCTGACAAAAGGTGCCTGTAAAGAAGCCGTCGTCGAATACGATGTAGCAATACGGAATGTAGTTGCTACAGTGGAGGGTTTAGAGGGAGAGTACCTGGCATCGCCGCAAGTTGCCCTTGAGCATGTGGTTTTGCAGAAACCCCGGCGGGATGGCAACGTGATGCTGTAATCTACGGAGATGAGGACCATCGAGAACAAGTGTGTGCAATGCGCATATGATCACACGCTGACGGCGTGTCCAGTATACCGGAGCAAGGACGTGAAGGAGCGTTGGGAGTGCGTGAGGTCATCGGGACTTGCTTCAACTGTCCGGAGTCTATGCATCGAGCCCCTAAGTGCACGAGGCAGAGATGCGGCGTCGGCAATTGCAAGCGAACGCATCACCGCACGCTACATTACGAACCATCGGGAGCCGGTCCAGCCTCGAAAAATATGTTCCACCACCTGCGCTTTGGACCAGTCGCAAGTAGTGATGAAAGTCGTACCAGTGACTGTGACAGGGCCAAAGGGGCAAGTGAATGTGCACGCTCTGCTGGACGAAGGGGCTTCAGTGACCCTGATCGACGCCGCCATAGCCAACAAAATTGGAGCTGAGGGTCCCGTTTGCAGCCTACGAATCTACGGCGTAAAACGGATGTGCTCAGCGGACAGGACGTCACGCCATATCAGGATCCAGATATGCGGGAAGGGAGACGTGTACACTGTGTCAGGGTACACAATGAAGAAGCTGGATCTTCTTCGGCAACTAGTGGAAGCCTCTGAAGCCAGCTTGAAGCGGATGCAGGAGGTCAAGTCCATGATCTTGATTGGGCAGGACAACGTGCACCTGATAGTGTCACGAGAGGTGCGGGAAAGGAGCGAGGATGATCGCGCCACATCGTACACTGCACTGGGGTGGATCACCCATGGGGGCATCAATTTGCCCACCGAAGCAACCACTCTGACATTGAGTCACGCAAAAGAGGAGGACTCGCGCCTGAGTAAAATGCTCAAGTTGAATTTCGCTGTCGATGCACTAGGAATCCCATCGACAGCGCGAGTAAACAAGGACGCAGAAAGAGCGGAAGGATCATGGAGATGACGAAGGGAAAATTGCGATTGCGGCGGATATTAAAGAGATGTTCCTCCGCATCAAGATCAAGGAGATTGATCAGGCCACGCAGTTGTTTCTGTGGAGGCACTCGCACACCGAGAGGATTTTGGGAGTCACCTGGGATCCCCAAGTAGACCAGTTTGTCTTCACGATGGGAGACCTCAAAGAGAAAGGGGGTTTGCGGCCTACCAAGCGGCAACTGCTGAGCACAATAATGAGGATATTTGACCCGATATAGTATGATGATAGTCTTGATGAGGTACAGCCTTGATTTTGTGTTTGTTATATTTTTTAATTACGAAGAAGATAAAGGACCCATGTTTGATGATTAATAAAGACTTAAGTATGCGTTTTTTGATATTTCGTAAGTGGGATATTTCTTTCGATAAATTAGGTGCATTAAGTGTCATAATAAGAGAGCTGTCTAATATTATAATCCCACATTAAGTGGATGGGATGCTAACCTAATACTTGTCACGCATTGAAAGAGTTAACCCTTAAATGCATCTGGATCAGGGATGTTGCGGATATTTGCATCCGCAATTGCGGAGCTTCTGCATGGATTTGGACATCCGCATCCGCAATCATCAATGCGGATGCAGATGTACCGCAGGTCGCGACAAGAAAGAAATTGGGTGGGGCCGGCGCGTGCCGTCTCGCAAGGGCCGTACCACCTCATCTTTGAAAAATCGCCAGAAGAGTGGAAAATCATTGAATGTTGTATTGAGTTATTAAAACCTTTCGAGGAAGCCACGCGGGAACTAAGCAACTCTCATGCCCTTATTTCATCTGTAATTCCAATAATTCAAATGCTTGGAAAAAAACTTGATGACTATTTAACAAGATCACACGATTTTGATCCAATTCAACTGGCCGTCACGACTCTGAAAACTGAACATTCAGCAAAGTTTTCTACTTTGTTGGAAGAGAACAATTTATATGTCATTGCCACCTACTTAGACCCTCGCTATAAGCACAAGTTTTTTACACCAGTGATCGAGAAAAGATTAAAGAAGATATTTGGAAGATGAGAAACACTGAGGATGACGCTTCAGGTTCTCTTAATTCCGAAGGGGCTAAAAGAATAAGAATGAGAAATTCCTCGGAAAAAGATACGGAACAACCAGGGACGTCCGGTACGGTCAGAAAGCTATGCTTAAAAAACGATCTTGCCATGATGCTGGATTCGTCAAGTGAAGATGAGAGTCAAGAAACACCAGAAAATGGTAGCGCTGACGCTGTACTCCAGAAGGAATTGCTATCTTACCGCAATAAAAAAAGGGTCAATATAAATGAAAATCTAATTAAATGGTGGAGCGTTCATCGAGAAGAATTGAAAATATTATCAACGCACGCAATTGAACGCAATTGAAAATAGCACGCAGATTTTTATCGCCACCACCAGCCAGTGTTCCTAGTGAACAATTGTTCAGTAGCGCGGGTTTAATTTATGAACCTCTGCGAAACAGACTGGAACCTGAAAAGGCGGCGATATTACTTTTTATTAAATATTATATAATGCACCAATTTTTAACTTAAATTACTAAATATTTAATTATTTAATAAAAATATTGAAGATTACTATCTTTTTATCTTATTTCTGCACCCATACGAAGTTTCTTAAAAAAAATCTTAAGATCCGCGGATGTGAGTGAGCTTTCAAAAATCCGCATCAGCGGATATTAAAAAATCTGCATCTGCCATATCCCTAATCTGGATGCATATCTGCAACAGTTTATTCTGACATCTATAAATGTCAGTGGGAACTAAAATTGAATGTTTGAATTATTGATTTATCTAAGACGCAAACTGATAATAATTTTTTAAACATTTTTTTCGTCAGATGTCACTGCCTACTTCAAAAAATTCATTTATAGCTATTTTCAAAGTGAAATATTTTGAGTATTTTGTGACTTTTCAAAAAAATAACATCTTCGGCATCAAAATAAGGTAAGTTTTGCAATGATGCATATAATGTTATGAAATATTTTGTAATCAAAAGAAATAACGAAGATAATCCATATGTGTAGATCTGCATCATCATGCATTTACGCCACTTTGAATAATGCTTGCATAGTGAGGCGTTTTCCTTTATATGTTCTAATAAATTGATTTTTATTGTATTACATAATGGCAAAAAGAGACATTATACCAAATGAAAAGCTAGAGGAGTATTTAAACCAAATTTTGGATGAATCTGAAGATGGATTGGACGATTCGGATTGGGATTCTGATAACAATGATAATTGTGAACTTCCTACTCTCCTAAATATCCCAGAAGAAATGGAAATTGACGATTTTAACGAAGAGACTGACCCACCAATCATCACAGGTACTAAATCGGATTTGCGAGGAAATATTACGACACTGAATCTTGAAGTAGGAGCTGAATCAGACCAAAATATAAGGGATGGAGGTGTATCATAAACTCTTATATACTTTATAAAGTTTCCAAGGAAGAAAACAATGAAAAACCGATGACACATTTGAAATTTGTAAAATTATTGGTTGATCAATTAGTAGATTATCAAGGAGGTAGTTGATTTCAACGACGCTCTACTACTCCCTACAGAAGACTGACTTATAAATAAATTGCATATTCTACGTTCTGGAACTAAGGACTGTGCAGTATGTTCCAATAGAAAAATTCCGGGTGGAAGAAAAGAAACACGATTATATCGCGAAACCTGCGAAAGTAAACCTGGACTTCACGTTGGGGATTATGTAAAATACTATACAATGAAAAACTTCAAATAATCAATTTTCATGTCCATTCTATTCCTTACATACCTATTTTACCAAAACAAAATAATAAAAAAAAGGTTTTTTTATTTTTATAAATTTAATCATATTTCAATGTGAATGTTTTTTTTTTTTCTTAAAAAATGCTTCGAGTTGGCAGTATGCACATAACAAAAACTTTTGAGTGCAAAGGGTTAAATATCACTATCTACTGCCGACTTTTGACGTAATAATTGACTTCTCAAATTTTAGTACTGATAATGAATAAAATAGAAATATGTATGTAAATAAATAAATTCTAAAAATGGAATAACAAAACATGTTACAAACTGTGTATTACAAAAATCTTGGCTCGAAGAGAACTTGGCCAGAAGAGGTGTTTTGGTGAGGGATTTTCAATTTGTAGAGCTGATATCTTGTGTACTCCTGAAAAAAAAAAAACCTTTATGGATTCTCTTAAAGTTTCTGTGACCAAAGTAATTGATTGAGGTTAATGAAATATATTTTTTTAAAATAGCTATGACCGAAGTCTTATGTATTCTTATATCCTCGAATACTAGGCGGAAAAAGTGCCTGTGTCGTCCGAGGGGAGTAGCACAGTGCGTGGTTCGAACCGATGACCTTCCGCACGGAAATCCAGTGCATTACCGTGCGACCATGCACCTCATTTGCAAATGTGATTTGTGAATTTGGCAAAAATAGATTTAAGTACTTATAAATAGCTAGCTAATATAAAGCTATTTGAAACCCTTATGAACGGTACGTCAAGATCACACATAGATTCCCACATTACTGTTGAGCAACACGACTTTCGATGTGGCAAAACAACTAAGTCTTAATGATATTTACTGATTTTGTTTCTAACACTCAGGTTGATCGCTTACGAGTATATCTGGACTTCACAAAAGCATTCAATTGAGTAAATCATCGAATTCTAGTAAAAAATGGATCAATTTGGTATTTCAAATGGTATTTTAGAACTCTCGAATCCGAACCTTATGCTACACAATCAGGTGTTCCCCGCAAGGTTCAAATCTCGGTCCAAGATAGTTTTTAATTTGATATCGGTCGAGTCATCACGCATTCCAAGTACTTACTGTTTGGGGATGATATAAAACTGTTTAAATAAATTGATTTTCTCCAAGACTGTATGGAACTCCAGATCGATTTGATTGGTGTCTGGAAGTGGAGTGAGACAATAAGCTGGTCTTTAACATCTCAAAATGTAAGCTCATGACTTTTTCCAGAGCTGGGGACCTAGCGATACTTAAGATATTGAATCCATGATCAACCCATTGTGCATGTCAACACCGTCAAAGACCTTGCCATAATGTTCAACAGTAAATATACATTCGGTAATCATTTTGAGTGTGTTTATCTGCTAATAAACTTCTGGGATTTATGATATGAGTCTCTAGGGCATTTGATGGTGGCGCTATGGATCAATCATTTGGAACCTGAGAGGAATCCAGAATCTCTGATTATTAGTTGAGTGAGTTCAAAAAAGATTTCTGCGATAACTTTATGGATTTAACCCATGGCTCTATCCCACATTTTTTTAATGGGTATGCCTGGATATTACTCTTTACAAAGTGTTAGAAGAGATCTATGCATCTGTTTATACATATACAAATTGCAAACGGGCAAAATAGCAAACCCTTTATTGATTCACAAACTTTTGTTTAAATTTACATTTACACCATCCTGAATTAAGATCGTTTTCCGGTGCCATATTCACGAACTGAGTTGTTAAGGGCATCACCACTTGCACACGGAATGACCTTGTTGAACGAATTTTCTTATATCTATATCATCCACATCTCGATGGATCAATTGAGGAAACTCCTTAACAAATTTTGTAGGTATAACTGAGATACTTCACAGGAAAGCATGAGTAACATTATTCCTGCTGTTATTATGCTATACTTAAATTTAATAATTTTTATTTTTGTTATCTGATATAACTGGGTCAAACCTGTACCAAATGTAAAATAAAATAAACGTTAATGTTATCCTAACGATGTCTAGTTGTGAGCAAAAATGTCTTAACAGTGATGAAGAAATATATACAGACTCAAAAAGGTGTGAGCATAATGAAATAAAAAGAATGAAGTTGTTTATAAATTAAAACAACTTTATCCAATCTCTCATTCAGCAAGCACGACCCTAATTTTTTGTCTGCTTTTTGCATATTACCATGATATGCAAGGTTTGATAACAAATTATAAAGAAATCAATTTTCCAAAACATGAAACATGTATTGGAAAATTGATTTAAAAAAATCAGCATATTATTTCTTACATTTTGACTATTGTCGGATAATCTGGAATATTGAATATTCAGAGGTTGGATAAATCGGGACCCTACTGTATTATCTTTTGAATCAATAACATTGCCACACTTTTTTATGGCTGACTATTAAGAATTTTTAAGACAATAAAAAAATAGCACTGTATTTTTTTTACACCTTAATCATTAAAAAAAGATTACCCAATAAATTTATGAAGTCTTCTAATGTATCTTCATTTCTAACAGTGCACACCAAGATGATTTTTGTCCTAGGATTACTTTTGATGAAGTATTCAAAACAACTGCATAGTGCCGAGAAGACTGAAGAATCAAAAACCACATCAGCTGCCAACACAATATCAGGAATAACTATTGTTTTAAGATGGTTACCATTTGTTAAATCTTCCCAAGGTAACTTTAAAACACCTGAAATATTGAATCATTTTAGTTGAAAAACATAACTCAATTTATAAGCCCTGGTAAATATGCTAAAAGAGCTTGGTTGTGATATTAGTGCTATAATGCATCTAATTATTTATTTGAAATAGAAGCAATACTCGAATCAAGCAGTATCAAAATCTGCTAAGATGATAGTTCACAACAGTAATAACGTACTAACACTGATCTATGGGAATGAAACATTGACATAGAAAAGTGTGAAAGGAGCCGAATAAATGCTGTACTAATACGTGCACTAAGAATAATTCATGAGGCAACAGTGTATGAAAAAATACGGAATGAAGTAATTAGGGACGAATGGAAACTTAGGCTGATGTGTTGAGTAAGATGAAGAAGAGCACTCTGAGATGGTTTGGGCATGCAGAACAAATGAATGAAAAAACATTAATAAAACAAATATACAGTGCAAATGTGAGTGGAATGCAGGGTGGTGGAAAACTAATTATGGTTGGATCAAATGAATATTTTGAAAGAATGTAATTTAAAGACAGAGAAATCGTACGAGTTAATAAAGTGTATGGATATAGAACAGACGAAGGTGTGTTGAGATAAGTCTGGCACTCTGTCCTTTCTGCCTACCTTGACAGGAAAATGGTATTAAAGCATATAGGTACCCATTGTATAAACCGGATTTAAAAAGTGATCAATAATTCACTACAAGATTATTCCAGCAAGGGTACCAACTATGTGCTGTTAGGGGAGTATTAAATAAATTGATTGTTCTAATATTTTCTTTTAAGGGCGTTCAGCCCAACAAGGGCGTTCCCTCAAACGTTTGAGGGGAACACCAACGGTCCTGGAATCATATTTGCGAAGATCTACCTGACCTACTCAGAAAATAGTAGAGGTTGTATTCTCCTTGACCCGTGAAACCAAGATAATGTATGCTTAGATAAGTAAAAGATGAGCTTTTTAAGTTACAATAGATTTTTAAAATTGATAATACATTTATATAAAAGTTTCAAGTAGATATTATTTTCAACCGTATATTATATAAACAAATCTTTTCACAAAAAAGGCATCACTTTTGTAAGAAAAATTAGGTCGAGAACTCCATACACAAATGAAATTTTTTATGATAAAGTACAATAATGAATTGGTTCGACAATTTCAAAAGTAGAAGAAAGATTTATTTTACAGTTGAAATTTTTCATAGAAATATGTCCATATAGACATGAATGTTTTAAATTTAAGTAATGTGTAAGATGGTGTAAATAATATTTTTAATTCACTTTTCCATACCGGAACGGGGTAAATTTTTGCAATAAAAATAAGCTTTGTATTTGCGAATGCTGGCAGAAATAACACAAAAGTGGAAAAAATCATTGACAATTAATCTTTCGAGTTATTTATGTGTATACGAAAAAATAAATCAAATTCTTACCAATTTCAACATCTAAATTAGTTTTTAATTTGCATAAAATATGTTCATTATAGTTTATTTCATTCTTTCCCTCAAAATTGAGAAACAAGTTATCTACAAGCAAATTCAGCACATTGGGATGACAATCTGTAAGCCATATTTGTTTTGGATCACAGCATTTTCCTATTATTAGACCTGCTAAACCAGCTCCTGATCCCAACTCCAATATATATGTGTTCTCCAATTCCCTTCTGTTTTGCAAACACCACTCGGAGAGAACCAAAGATGCCTGGAATATTTAATGAAATATAGAAAAATGCTGCTTATGTTGACAATTTTTTAAGAAATTCATATATCTTATAAAAAAAATAGGTAGATAATTCTTCCTTGACTATGTTAAATTTAAATGTGGAGAATATGGTCACTCTTTGTTCCTATAATGATCACAACAGCTAATACATGTTTCTTTTTTGGTTGGTGCACTGATTTTCAGAAACATCCAGGCCATAAGGTATCGAGAGTTTATGTTTAAAAGAAAAACTTATTTCAAATACAGATTTTACATGTACAAGCTTTAGGTGTAAAAAGATTCATTGGCAGTAACTCTTGCAAATTATTAGGAGCGATAAGGGATGAATGTGAACTTATGGCTGGTGTGTTAAGATGAAAAAGAGCATGTTGAAAATATTTGGGCAAGTCGGACGGATGAATGAAGAAACTCGAACAAAACAGATATGTAGAGCAAATGTGAGTGGACCAAGAAAAGTATGGTTGGATGTAGAAGAGGCTAAAGATGTATGTTGAGATAGGAAAATCTAGCACTCTGCCTACCCAGACAGAGAAATGGCGTGATGTATGTATGTATAAAAGACAATACAAAATTGATTATTTTATTACTTTTTGTTATTGGAAGATGGAAAAATTAAATTTTAACTATTGATAATTTTTCATTTATGTTTGTTTCTAGGTTTATAAAAAATCACAGATAACCTTACTTAGCTAGCAACCAGGGACTATAAAACTTCAGGGCCTACACAACATGCGGTGCTGGTGGGGCATGCTATGTATGTACTGTCGATAGTCGTGCTTATTATTGCTTTTATCGTTAGAATAATGATTTGTGCAAGAATGTTACTTAAAAGATATGTAAAAAAAACAAATAGAAAATTAGCAACATTTTTAGATTTATAATATGTTATGCAAGGGGCTAAGTAGTAAAAATAGAAATTGTTAAATTTTCTACTTTTAAGAATAATTATGTGATGGAATTTATCATTTAATTCCATAAAATGTGTGATGTAGCCAAATTTAAAAAAAATGAGTTTTTGTACTATTTCTGTAAATGATTAAACATTGAAAATGACATATTTTCTGATCCTGATTCATCATTAAAAATCTTATACAGTGGAACCTCGGTTTCCGAACTTAATCCGTTCCAGAAGGCTGTTTGAAAACTGAATAAATTTTAAATGTAGATTGGATTAATCAGTTCCAGACCCCCAAAAATACATAGTGAGGCCACACAATAAATAGATCAAATAAATGAAAATTTAACTGCACTACCTGTACTGAGAGCTGATGGTGTAAGTGGAAGGTGGTGAGGCAGGCGGAGAGGAGAGATATTGTTTGGAAAGGGACCTTGAATAAAATTGCTAGGCTTTCTGGGGTTCTTTCTCTTTTCTGTCTCACTAAAAACCTGTTCAATGTTTGTTTTTGCCTGCGTTTAAAAACAATCTGTAATGAGACATGGCACTGTCATTGAAAATGTATATTAAAAAATGGAATAAAACAATATGTTCGAGAACCAATTTTTTCGAGATGAGACATTGGAGAACCGAGGTTCCACTGTATTTACACTCATCACAGTTAATCTGGAAACCTGGTTCGCATTAATAGTGTCAGATAAGGGTGCATTTTGAATTTCACCCTTTTTTTTAATATTGTTTTAAACTTGACAATAATATTTCATTTTATGGCGAATCATAATATTAGTCAGCTTATTTCTATATGTACGAGTATTATGTTAAAATATCAAAATTTGTTAGGTAGGGAAATGACCATTCTCTTTAATTTTTAAAATATAAAAAAAATTACCTCCCAACTGTGTAAGCCTGTTGTCCCATTTGATATGAGATTTGAGCTTTCTTTAAGGCTTACTGTAATACTATCTGATATCACATAGTGTTTATAAGAAAAATGACTATTTTTTTCAAATGTTATTGTTTTTCCAGTTTCCATATTAAGACGACAGTAAGTATTGTAGATGTCATCGTGTATTTCAGCCTTGTGCTTTTCCAAATGTTTGATAACTTGTTTTAAAAAGTTGATTTGGTACGACGAGTGTAAAGGATACTTGAGAACCAAAGGATGATGAACTGTCATTTCCAAAAACTTGACTTGTTCTTCCCATGGTAAATTATCTAGAATATGCTGCAAATTTAAAAAAATATAATTTTTTGTTAGATGTTGCAAATTATTTAGGGTTTATTGCACCAATTATTATCTCTTTTTGTATAAAAATAATTTATTAATCACTTGCATATTCAAGAGTCGATACTTATTAAAAAAAAAACAATATAAACCATTGTCATGTTGATTTATGTCCCATTAAAGGCCATTTCCAAAACCAGTGAATATAAATAACTTGGAATTTTCCAACACTGGCTCTGGCCTCTATTTATACTTACATAATACTTCTAAGTCTAATTCTCTAATACTTCTAAGTCAAGACAGGAAGATCCCATTTTTTGGTATTTTTTAATAACACCCATGGGTCAGCTTTTCAAAGCTTGCTTTGTGGAATTCTCTCTCATCTTCCTTCAATAATTTCAATTTCTTTAGTCATCATAAGCAGAGGACAAAAATAGTTTATAGTATGCACCGTATTGTTAGATAATTATATATTTTTTTCTTTTTAAAGGCCTAACAATATTTCACACTCAATAAATGAAAGTTCAAAGATAACTGAAAACAAACAATTTTTTTGTTTTATGGTGGGAGTGAGCCTCGTATTAAAAGAAGACTTGATATACGAGGCATATCCAGAAAGTAAGTGTACTGAATTTTTGTAGGTTACAATTTTTTTTATTTAAACAAAAAAATTACGTGGTTACCGTAGTACATATGTAAGCTATTTTTCGACATAGTCGCCATTCCTCTCAATGCAGGTGGTGAAGCGGGGTATCAACTTTTTGATGCCTTCCTCGAAGTAGTTTCCCGCCAACCCCTCCGTCCACTTCTCCACCTCTTCCTTTACCTCCTCGTCGGTTGAAAACCTTTTTCCACCCATGTGCAGCTTCAGGGAGGTAAAGAGATAGTAATCTGAAGGTGCTAGGTCAGGGGAATGCGCGGGATGGTTCAGGACAACCCATTTAAACGAGGCGAGCAGTTCCGTCTGGCATTGTCGTGCAACAGGCAGACACCCTTTGTCAGCATGCCTCTCCTCTTGTTCTGAATCGCCCTCTGCAATTTTTTTAGGGTCTCACAGTATCTTGCAGAGTTGATGGTCTCCCCTTGAGGCATATATTCAATTAAAATTATGCCTTGACAGTCCCAAAACACGGATGCCATGATTTTCTTGGTTGAAATTGTGGTTTTGAACTTTTTGGCGGAGGGTGAAGAGGTGTGACACCATTGTTGAGACTGCCTTTTGGTTTCAGGCGTGTAGTGTGCAACCCAAGTTTCATCTCCAGTAACGATGGAGCGGAGAAATTCATCTCCATGGAGTTTGCAGCGCCTCAAAAACTCTTGCCCGGCCTCCACTCGATTCAACTTGGCGGGAGATGGGATTGACATTTTTCACGAAACGTGTTGTTGCGTCGACACTTCTCAACGTACTGACCTCGAACCGGTCTCGTTGCGGAGGGGAAGGGTCAGGCTACACGGAAGTGTAGCCAACATGTCGAAAATAAAATCCATCCGGTCGTGAGAGCCTCAGTACACTTAGTTTCTGGATACGCCTCGTATATTGTATTATCGATATAGATTTAAAATAATAAATTGTCCCATGTTGCGATCTGTATTAAGATTCTACATTGCTATCATGGTTCATAGTCGGTACAGGGTCGGCCCGAGGTAGGTGCAAACGATGTTGACACACCTAGCCCCGCACTTAGTGAGGCCATAACAGATGAATACAAAAATGTAGTTTATTGATTAATAATTTAGTTCTAGTCTATTAGGCGGCTTCTAAATGTTGGTGAATTTTAATTCACCAACTTAATGTTTTTTGGGTGTCATTAAATTGTGATACACTCCGAAAATGACAGAGCTGATTCCTTAAAAAAATTATGACCAAGATATAGCATACACCCATTCATGACAATATTTTTGAGAAATAAATAAGAACATTTTAAATAGGTATTATATGGGTGAAATATTTGGACAATACAAGACCTGTTTTTCACCTTTACATAGATGTAGGTATAAATAAATAAATGAGAAGGCCAATCACCCAAATTTTGCACCCAGCCCTACAACTTTCCAGGCCAACCCTGATGTTATCTAGTTTTTTATAAACTCTTTAGCAGTTACTTATATTTTATTTCATGACAGAATATTAATTAGTATTACGAGAGTAGCCCCAAAAGTACCCGACCTAACAAAGAAAACACAAAAAATTTGGGAAAAAATATTTTTATTTCTCAACATAGTCTCCTTTCAGCTCGACACACTTTTCCCAGCGATGTTCAATAGCTTCGATACCCTGTTTATAGTGAGAACCGTCGAGCGCCTCAAAATAGCCATCAACCGCAGATTCCATCTCTTCATTGTTGGCAAATCTTTTACTACCGAGCCATTTTTTCAAGTTTGGAAAAAGAAAATAATCCGAGGGGGCTAAATCTGGCGAATAGGGTGCGTGAGGAAGCAATTCGAACTTTAATTCATTGATTTTGGCCACCGCGATAACGGATGTGTGAACTGGTGCATTGTCTTGATGAAACAACACTTTCTTTTTCGCCAAATGCGGCCGTTTTTTCTTGATTTCATCACTCAAACGCTGCAATAAGTTTGCATAACACTCGTTGATTGTTTTTCCTTTTTGAAGATAATCAATGAAAATTATCCCACGCGCATCCCAAAAAACTGACGACATGACCTTGCCTGCAGATGGAACTGTCTTCGCCTTTTTTGGAGCCGATTCTCCCCTTTCAGTCCATTGTTTTGACTGTTCCTTCGTCTCAGGTGTGAAGTGATGGACCCATGTTTCATCCATGGTTATGAATCGAGGCAAAAACTCGGCTTTATTGCTGTGAAACATCGCCAAACACTCAATTGAAACATCCTCACGACGCTGTTTTTGTTCCATTGTGAGCTAACGCGGCACTCATCTTACGCACAGCTTTCTCATGTCCAAATTTTCAGTCAATATGCGATGTACAGCACTTTTAGAAATGCCTACCATGTCTGCTAGCTCGCACACTTTCAGTCGACGGTCATCCAATACCATTTTGTGGATTTTCTTTACGTGGTCACCTCATTTGGTCGACCACTGCGATGTTCGTCTTGGCAGCTCGTACGGCCTCGTTTAAACTCTGCCACCCAATATTTTACTGTCGTAAATGAAGGAGCAGACTCCCCCAGAGTAGAATCTAGCTCGGCTTTGATATTGGTTGGACTTAGACCTTTCAAATGAAAGTATTGTATCACATAATGACGAACAATTTTTTCCATGTTTACAAATTCACTGAGAGCGTTCACTATTGATGGCTGCCAAACAAATACTAAACAACGTAGTGTCTTAAAACTTGAAACTTAAGCTTTATAAGTTTAGTACTTTCTACCATAGTAATTTTTTAAAGCAACAACCGCCATCTATACGTCAGGTCGGGTACTTCTGGGACCGCCCTCGTAGATGTCTTGACTATAAATAGTTCAAATAATTAGATTCATAAAAGTCTTCCAGAATAGAGCTTTAAATATTAACATCTATATAAATAAAAATGTAAATGTCTGTAATAAAAATAAAGTATTTTTGAAAGT
The DNA here is from genome assembly GCA_949825065.1 of Odontocerum albicorne. Taxonomy (NCBI): domain Eukaryota; kingdom Metazoa; phylum Arthropoda; class Insecta; order Trichoptera; family Odontoceridae; genus Odontocerum; species Odontocerum albicorne. The sequence continues at coordinate 36,836,430 of OX463840.1, forward strand.
ACTGATGATTTGATACAATTCAATTTATTGTCGTAGAACTATTTTAAAAATCTGATTTTCAAATAAATTTATATGATTATGTATTTTGAAGGAAAGAATAAAAATACATAAATAACGACCTACTTAGCCTAGTCGGTAAGACGTCTGTCTCCTAAACCAGGAGTTACGGGTTCAATTCCCGTTGGTACCCAGTTTTGTTTTAAAGGCTGGTTATTAATGGGACAGTCTGGCATAATTTAAGGCCTCTTGAACATATTTTTTATTGGTTTAATGAGATTGCCAGGTTGTACTGTATATAACAAAAGTATAATAAAATAAGTATAGATGATTGGTCAGGTTATAATAGAAGTGGGATTGACTAAAATAAACATTTATGTACATTAAATTAAAAATCGAAATATATTGTATATTCATCATACACGTTTGCCTAGCTTCAAAACAATTTCCTTTCAACTTTTAAATCCTCCCGTGAGAAAGCAAAACAAAAACATAATTTTTACTCACCTTCCAATCGAATTCTTTCAAATTTGCGCAACACATGAAAAGTTTAGAAAGCGTGTTGTAATCGATCAAATTATCCATTGTCAAGTCTTGTGTTTATAAATCATCCCAAAACTCGTATGAATACAGATCAAGATTTTCTTGTTCGAATTAAAAAAATGGAATTAACAAAACAAAAAAGCATCGTAACCTAACTAATGTTTATCATTCATAAAACTTAAATTATACCAACTTTCAAGACAAAATATTACAAAATTACAAATTTAATTGTAACAAATGTACCAATAAATAGTAAAATATGAAATCGAAACTAAAATATGAAAATCAAAACACGTTTCACGTGGTGTTTTAATATTGACAGTTGTCAAATTATGTAAATATGTATGTAAGCAAAAACAAATATTATTAGGCTAGTGTTTCACTAGCTGGATGAAATGCAACCAAAGTCATTTGAAATATAAAGACCCTTTGGAATGCCACGAACATCCAAAATTTTAGAGACACCAATTAGCAAGACGGTGCAATCTTAAAATTGAAAGATATTGTGAGTTTTTTATTTAAAAAAGTGTTAATTTTGTGAAGTAAATTTATTGTGTTTAATAAAGTGGTGGGGTGCCTATTTGATGAGGCGACTAAACGTTATTATTGGAGCTTCAAAGATCCTTTTCTTTTGTGTTGGGTAGTTGATTTTATTGAGGCGCCGCCTGTGTCTCCTCACCGAATGACGTTATTGTTAAAACAGAAAGAAATTACTTGGTTCGATGGGCAAGGACTTTTAATATTTTCTCTCCATAATAGGAGAAAAATACGAGGGATTATATTTCCATGCCATAAATTGTTATTTATAAAAAAAATTCAAATAACAGGTCTCAAGAACAGGATTTGGATAAAGCTGATGTATTATATGTTATATCTATTTACACCAGTATTTAGCCATGTGCAACTATCTAAATGCTAAATATTTGTCTTTTGGATAGTTGCCCATGGCTAAATACATGTCCAACCAGTTTAGTCACCCCGATTCCAAGTGATACGATCATACTTTCTCAGGTCAAAAATAAATCTCAGACAAACATTTGAAAGATGCTGTAATTAGTCCAACTGTCTCTTCGTAATATCCAAATAACAGACGTCCGCATAGTCTAAAATTGGAAAGAGCCTACACGAGTAAAATTTTGATTTGAGTAGGTAGGAACCTTTGCTACACTTTAAGAAAATGAAGGCTGAAGAAAATCCTTCGACTTATCTCGAAGTGTTATCCACTAACGTTTAGGTTTTAAATTATTTTATTTAATTGTATGATAAAGTTATTGAGTAATATTGAAGAAAGTAAATAAATATGGAATTCGTAAGTCAAGTCAACTTTTGTCGATAAATTTCCGCAATATTGAAACCTAATAACATAATGATTGATGAAATTAATAAAAAAAATACGCACTATTTTTCGAGGGCAACCAACGCTTATGAATTTTAAAAATAGTATAATTGTTATTTGTTTGATTTTGAGATGGTCATATGTTTATAAAGATTAACTTGTTCGTGTTTTAGCGCGGAATATAACTGATAATGTCACTGGTTTTTATTTGGTCGCGCAATTGATTACAATATTATAATCTACGATTCAAAGTTTATGACAAATTAACGTTCACAGTTTTGAAATGATTAAAGGGTAAAATAAAAAGTAATAAAATACGTTACTCATATAAAAAAAACCCTCAAAATCCCATATTTACGATAATGATCTTGAGATATTTTGATACTGAATCTTTGGATGTATAGGTAGAGGGAGTACCGTCAAATTAATCGCTCGCTGGCACATAACACAACCTCAAGGTAATCTGTGCTACAACCTGCCGCCGTAATACGTCCCACCGCCAGGGCCGGCTACTATTTTGGTGATTTCCGTGGAAAAAATCGAATTTTTAGAATTCATAAATACTTTTAGGCGAAAAACCAATACGAATTATAAAATACGTGGTTTTTCGAATTAACAGTAGAATTTATTACGAAAAGTCGATTTCGAGAACAAGAAAATTTCAAAAAATACTAATTATCATCGTTCTATTATAATTCATGGACTTTTACTGTATTCTCGAACTTGACAGTATCAAAAGTTAGTTAAGATGATAGTCTACAACAGTAGTTTAGTACTAACTTTGAGTATGGGAATGAAACGTGGACAAGGAAAAAGGCGGAAAAGAGATGAATAAATGCTGTAAAAATGCACTTAGATGACAACAGAGAGTGACAATGCATGACAGAATAAGTGATTAAGGATTAAATGTGAACTTAAGATTGAATAATAACACTCTGAGATGGTTTGGACACGTGGATGAATGAATAATAAATAAATAAATATACATAGGTTTATTGATAGCAACATAGTATGTACATAATACATTAAGAAATATTTAAAGAACACATTAAAAAGAGAATACATTAAAAAAACAGAAGCTATCAAAAGGCTTATCTAATAACATCCCCCCGGCCAAGATACACCCCACCAATATGTAGAATAAGAAGATAAAAAACATCTGGTGTAACCACGGGGACACCAAATGTTTTTCAGCCCACACCCTTGAACATGTAGAATAAGAAGATAAAAAAACACAGAAAATAAATAGATGACAAAAAAAATACATTCAAGAGAGAAGACATTAAAAGGTCCAGGCTCATCCCACAAACATTCCCCTGGCCGAGATACACCCCACCAATGTAGGGCGAGCCCGACCGCAAGGGCATCGGGGGGCTTCCAGTCAGAATGATGAAAGACTAACAAAATAAATTTACAGTGCAAATGTGAGGAAATAAAATTTGAATGTCCATACATGTTTCAAGTGCGGAAACTTTAATTTTATTAACTTTTGGTTAGTCCCGTTCAATCTCTTTAGATTTTTTTTTAATAATTACTCATCTAGTAAGCCAATTTCTAATTCACGGACCTTAACTAAATCTTCTAAGTTTGTATAGAAATAGAAATTAATAATACTATCGAACTCATATGTATGGAGCATTTATCAGTGTCAAGTGATGATGGAAGAGCTCAGAGATAATACAAAGAAAGGATGGAATTAATTAACTTGATTATTATTTACTTAGGAGAATGGTACAAACTTGCACATATATTGGGGCTGGAACTACAAATAAATTTTTCCAAAGAGGGTGGATGAAGGAGGGTATTTATTAGTTTGGTATTTTATTTATTTTTGAAGGGGATATGCCAAATAAAACGTTTTATAATTATCAAATTACTTTATTGGAACATAAAAAAATAATGTATAAATTTTTAATAGTCTATTATATTTATATTTTTGGCATATCACACATGCATATCTGCCAACACTCATAATTGTTCAAAATTCGATTATAAAAATATGTTTTATAAATAATTTTTCAACATTTTAATATAAAATGTTACTTGATGTTGAGAAAACCAACATAATAATGGCGGATTTTTGTTTTGGAAAGATGACATAAACCAACATGGCTGGCAAAGATCACAATATAGGCATTCAATTGAAGAGCTAAGATAAAAAAAATGTTCTCCTAGCAAAAATAAACAACCAAGTGCTTCTATATAGTTCCCTCCTGGACCACCCTGGACATAGATCCTAAATCAGAAACATTAGTTGCTAAATAGCTTTAATGTTACTTTCACTTGCAGATGATTTGTATATTATTCTATCAAGGACAGAAAACATTATATATTTATTATCTCTTCCTATCAATCACACCAAAGTAAATAAAGGAAGTTAGATGGTCATTATAATTATTCAAATTATTTGTAAAAAAAAAACATATTTCAGTATTATATACAACAAACAAAAAATACACAATTTTTTTTACTACTCTGGTGAGAGTTCATTTGGTAAGAATTATCGTGCGTGCTAAACATCTGCAAATGTTGTTACCTCTTCTTGTGCGGTAGTATTGCTAACAGGTGCGATTACAAACTACGAGTTCCATACTAGTGGTTTTGATCCCGAAGTTTCAATCCATCACCAAAAATGATGCAGACATGTTAAAGAGCATGACTGGAAGACAATATTGTCGTCAGTCCCAGTAATTAAGGCTTCGGATTAAGAACTACTGTAGTAGGCAAGTAACTCACAGTTCGCCATTGCACATGTTGTAATTACTACAGTACGTGGTAAGTAACACACACCTACATGTCTTACGCATTTGAGTATTGTAACCAGATAAATTCTTTAACCAGACAAGTACCCTTTTATTATTCTAGTTTTTGGCTACCATCAGGAATCGAACCCGAAACCACCAAGTTGAAAACCAGCATCTTACCAACTAGGCCATGGAGGTCCCGTTCGGATAAGTTTAAAGGCACCATACAAACTAAACCTTGTGTTCCTGATGAAATGTGTAGGGTCATGATGACTTGCAATTTAAACTTTCATAATGATAGTAGTGTGATCTGACAGTGAAGGTATTGAATCATGATGACATGTGAATGAAAAAAATAAAAGCATTTACCCCGAGAGTGCTCCAAGAATGAATTTTAGGCAGCTGCTAAATGCCAAGAAAATATTTTTTTGGTGAAAACCAATTCTGAAATTAACCTCTTCCGATCAGAAACTGAACTAGAAAGAGTTTTTATCTTTTGTCATAATCAGATATCTGGGAGAAGAGCGAAGAGTAGACTTTATTTTGTTATCTATAAAACAAGCATTAAAGTAAAGGTTCTCAGATGCAATCTTCTACAATTAAAGAGTTAAGATTAATGTTTAACTTGAAATAACAACTTTAGATTAGACAGTGTTTGAGTGTTAGGGCATATTTCAATGTGCAATTACTATATCCATGGAAATAAAAATGTTAAAATTAATGTTTGGTGTTACAAGGCAAGATAAGATCAGTTTTTATTTATTTTACACATGACAAGAAATAAACACAATTAGCGAAAAAACAACAGGTAATTTAATTTGGACACAATTATAATGAATCTGGGTTTGTTGCCTTTTTTCGTGTCCCCAGTAAACTAGGCTTTTGCCTGTATCTCACTGAGGATTTGAATGTGGTAATTTTGATTTCTGTTTGCTGCATCTGATAATTTCTGGAAGGTAGGTTTAGATGATATGGACACATACAACACAGGTTTCTGGAGTAAGTAGCAAAGTATGTCCATCACTTGAAGCTTACTGGAAAGAGAGGAAGGGGTGCCCTAGGATCCCGCTGCACCAAGTGGTGTATTGAAATAAAAAAGCCATCAGGTGACAGACGAAGGCCAACTGGAAAGGCTTGGTATAAAAGATAGGAAAGGTGGACTTCAAAACCAATTAGGAGTTATTGCAATAAGAAAAAGGAAAGTAGGGATAGAAAAAAACAAATTCATAATCATTTTCTATTTACTATCATAATTAACTTGAACAAACACTATGTAAATTAACAATACTCTTAAAAATGCTTCATGACAAATGACACTTATTTTAAATATTAGGTAATATTTGCAAATGACTTGATTATAATAAACTATTAAAAAAATTATGTGTGTATAGATATGTATATAAACATACATACATACATATACATAATCATAAGAATGCACCCCTTGAGAGCTAGAAATATTAAGTTTTAATAAGTAAAACAAATTTAACGTAAATCATCCACAAAATGAATATTCAAACAAAAAAATACATATTATGTAAAAATCTTTGTAATAAATTTTGAAATTTAAATTTTCAATTTACTATCTTTATCACCAATTAATGGTGAGGATATATGAAATGTTAATATGATAGATTTTAAAAATCCAACAATTTCTGAGTGTCCATGATATATCATAAAGAACACCCTATTTGTAACAAATATTAACTTTATTTTATTTATTTAAATTAATACTTCTTGCTTTCAGAGTTTAAAACTATATATTTCAGCAAATATTGTTATACATTCTCCAACTATTAATATGTAAGCACTGATCAGCAGTAAAAACACTTCAAAAATTATGAATACTTCATTATACGCTATATATCAGAGCACATGTATTTTATAAATTTTCTACAATCTGATTTTTCAATTATTTGGATTTAAACAGTTTCATAAGTATAAATATCTCCAAATAAACTATTTTATTTATTAACACTAAAGTAAAATAATAATATTCAGAAGGTATAAATTAAAATTATTTTTAAAATAAGTCGAAGTGTATTGACAACTAACATTGGGAGAAATGCGCATCATTAATATTGAAATCAAATTTATTCAATGAATTTGAAGTAACAGAAAGCAGATATTTTAAGGAATTGTTTTTATAAATACAAGAGGATTGCAGGAGAAAAAAAAAATAATTATAGTTAATTGAATGCGTGCCACGAATAAGGTGGTAACTAACATTTTTTCAAAATCCAGTTTTTTTGTGAAATAATGTACTATGTGGCTACGTCCTTCGTCCCCTCTATAAAAATATTCTCTATCTCTTTCGTTTCTATTGATAAGCCAACATTGCCATTGGATTTCTGCGTGCGCTCAGTGGAATAACGTGGTTTTAAGTATCAACATGTCTGGAGAGGCGCCCGTCGTTCACTCTGCTAGTGTAGAAAATAAACATAATTTCGGAAAAACAACAGACAAGGGTTGCAGAATGGTCAGATAATAAACGGAAGAAACTGAGAAACAGCAGACAATCCTATATAAGCAGAAAAGGCAAAGAAGTAACGGGTAAAAGAAGATCAGAAGAGGTTAGTGGAATAACGTGGCAACTAATGTACATGATTGATTTTTCATATAAAAGTTGTAACCACACAACTTGTTTGTTTTATATAAGAGTTGTGGAATAACGTTGTAACTGTATTTGCGGACCACGTTATCCCACATGTTCATAGCGGTTTTCATGTTTTTTTGTTGTTTTGAATAAAGTTTGGTAATTTTTTATTTTGAAATAAAGTGTGCTTATGAAAATATATCTTTTGATTTAAAAAAAACTATCCAAATGTTGATACTTAATCAAAAAAGTGTTTTTCTTGAATACTGTAAAATACAAGTTTGTTAGTTACCACCTTATTCGCGGCACCTATTCAATTATTCTAGCATAGAGTTCCAAAAAATTAGAGGCCATAAAAAAACTTAGTAAATTAGTACAATTCAATAACAAAAATTGCAGAAAAGGTACATTGAGCAAGAAAATATTAAAATCAGAGATGCAAATTGTATTTATAAATATGAATTAAGAGAAAAATAATGGTAAAATTTTTAGAATATTAGATTAGATAAATAGAATATTGTTTTTCAACATGTAAAATTTATTCTAAATCCCATATATGATGAACGGCACTCTTATAAAGTGTTATCACAATCTAGACAGATGTCACGAGAATTTCATGTGAAGTGTATTCTAGTAGCTGCAATAAGCTAAATAAAATACATCTGTTATATTTTGTTGCATTTTCATCTTTCACAGTGAAGATGTTAGGTTTATAGTTGAATTGTTTTTAATATTTTTTTAAGAAAGCACAGTTTTCATTTGCTATGAAAAATATTCTTTTTGACTAATTTAAAAAGAAAAAATTAAAACTTAATTATATTAATCACCAATTAATTGAATTTACATCTGATACTGTAATAGTCTTTGAAAATGAGAATAAAAAGTGTTTTTTTTTTAAATATTTTGTTGTTAAACGAGTTTCTAAAATTAAATGCAATAAAGATTTAAAAAATAAGTTGAACAAGAAACAGTGTTTTATAATAATTTTAATTTAAAAAATCCGAATTTAGTTTACATGTGTGTTTCAACAATAAATGAAAACTGAAAACATGACTAGATTCACTTTAATCTGGTCTTGACTTTGATAGTTCAAATAGTTATTGAAAATATGGTTTTATAATACAGAAAAACATGTTATTGCTAATAATTTTTTTATAAATAGTATCTAAATAAAATCCCTTCTATTCAATTTCTCACATTATTAGCCAAGCAGAGTTCTACAAAAGATAACATTTTTTTTAATATGAAAATACAATAATTTTTCAAGGCGAAAAATATATTAATGCTTTGTGCGTGCTTTATTTCTCATTTTATAAATATTTTTTGTCTAAAAAACATTGACTAGTCAACTTATGACAGAAATGCACGAAACAATTTTATATATTTTCAAGAAATTCTAGATTTTTTGTAAGGAAAGTTTAATAAGCATTGTAAATTTACAATTTTGATGTTTATTAAATAATTTAGGGGATTTTTAATTTTCAAAATCTAACAAAAAAGTCAGCAAAACAGTAATGGTTTGCTTTGCGAATTTAAATAAAATTCTTTTTTTTTATCAAAGAGTAAGCAATTTTTTGTTGTTATGTATGGTATCTGTATTGATACCAGAGTAATTTATAAAAAAAATCTGCCTGTAATATAATTAAAATTAATATATTAAACATATATTGTACATAATAATTTGTTTGCATAAAAAAAAATAATAAAAAAAACTAAAACTAAATGTTTTCATAATACTAATAAAACTATTTGAATATATTTTACTAGTAGATATTTCGAAATTTAATATTTATTATGTACCTTAAAACTGAAAGCCCGTAAATCACATTTTCACTAAATTAATTTAAAATAAAAAACATGTGAAAAATCGATTTTGGAAAAAATTGTTCATAAATTAAAAAATGACCAATTTATAAGTGAATTCCCTGCTGAGCAAATAGTTAATGTTATGTCCAGACTAAGGTACAGAATTTATTATTTAGTGCTTTATTGAATAATATCCAACATATTTTATTTATTAAAATTTTTATATTCTAGATTCAAATTTGAGATGTTCTAGTTACATTTGAATTAAAAAATAACAATTAAGTGAGGTATAATAATGACATGATAAAATAACTTCAAAGATTATTTCTAAGGTTTTTTCAAAGTAGATATTTTATGCCTCACAAGCCCTTCCATTGCAGGAATACACTTATAGGCCTTAGGCCTTTTTTATCTACATAAATAATTTCTATATTACCCAAAAAGCATTTCTAAATATATTCGTAACATTTAACAAATATGTATTAAGTTCCAAATGAATTATTTGAAAATATTTAAAATATTGTTATTTATAGTCTCCTTAAATCGTATATCTTCAGTAACTGAATGGGTGTTTCAAATAAAAATAATGTAACTCAATATTCCTAAAGTTTTCTAGATGTAGGTATGATCGATGTTTATATTTTAATACAACATAATTTAGGCATTGGATTTAGTTAAAATATATATTCATTACTACATTTTATGTTAATGTTATTTCATTTAAATTATATAATAATGATATTTTACATAAATACTCCAATGAAACACCATTTTATTTGATAAATATTTGAAAAAAATATTACGAATATATCTAATAACCATGCTATCTGGTGTTTAGGATAAATAAGATTCGTTAGCTTTTAACACTATCAAAAATACACATGTTTTACTTAAATATATATATGTACTTAATAAAAGAAAACCAAAATAAAGGATGTAGAAACATTCAGGACATTAATATCGAGTGAATGTCTAATATACTCAGTTATTACTCGTTCCCCCCACAAAGCATTTAGTTCCATGTGCAATATGTCAAGATCTACATTAGAAAACATTGACATATTCTACTTATAATATTTATTGAGTAATTGCTTCCTTTCATAAGGAACAGTGATAAATACTGGGTACCATTTTGCTATATTCATCTTCATTCCTTTTCTATGAAGTCTAGATATTCTAGATATCCAATTTTGCCTTGTACATGGGATGCTTACTAAATTCTTGTTGGAGAAATTCCAATACAACATTTGTTCTAATCGAATATACATTTTACTATATTTTTCATTTGCTTCATTATTTCAATTAAAATAAACACCGATGAAAGCAAACCTTAATAAGTACATCCATTGTATGGTATTTAATTTATAATAATTAATAAGTTCAGAGATATCTGCTTATTTAAGCCACAACACATTATTGTTAAAGCTTTTCTACTAGTTACAACCCTCGGAAGATTATTTTTCAAAACTATTTGTCATCATCATTTTCCTCTCAGACGGTCTTGTAAAAATGGTCTCTGTACAAACTTTGAAACAATTTTTTTATTTTGATTAGTAATAATTTTAATTATTATCCATCGATGGTCGCATTTTAATTTTAGATGCTATGAGGAATGAGATTTTTTTTATTAAAACTTAGGATAGACGAACATTTTCTGATTTAGTATTGAAACAACGTCTCCTCAAGTTTGATATAGAAGTTTTCTGTTTTTTTTTCAAATGAATTCATTTCCTACAGTGTTTATTTTTTAAATAAAGCTCTAGTGAAATTATACATAGCCGTACTTTAAAATTGCCTTTCATAAGAAGAAAACTTTGACGTATTCCCAATACATACATCACAGTTTTCTTCTTATGAAATTATTAAATCAGTAATAAATTGAACTTTACAAATAACGTAACCAAAAGATGCTTCACATACGTTAAATCAATTTTTTTTTATATATCATAAAAGAAAACGAATTTTCCCAAAAAGTTAGTTTTATAAACATGATATATTTAAATTCCAATAAAAAATTATAAATCTGTAATCTCACACAGGATAACTCTTCTTAATATTTTCAAAAATATATAAAGTCATCCATTTTCTACTAAAATGATTTTATTTCTTATTAGAAATGTCATTCTATATTATTAATTAAATTCAATCTTTTCTTCTAAAAAATCATGGAAGAATTATGTGGCTCTTTTACAAGTGTAATTTTTAGGAATAGTGGAATGAAAACAAATATTAAATCTGTTTTTATTTTGAGAGAAATGAAATTGTTTAAATTATTTATCAAAAAACATTCAAGATGACCATTACCAGTCTGATTTCGATTCATAAATGCAAGACACATTCCAGACTGCTTCTAAATAATCGCACATTTAATATCTACCGTGAAAATGCAATATTGCATACAAATATCTATTTTTATATACAAATAATGTCATTAGACTATTTTAGATAATACAATACCCTATTTCTTAGTCATTTTATGTTTAAACAACATATACGCATTTTAAAATTTAATAAATACTTCTATAACACTCGACTATATAACATTCTACTCAGTTTCCCAATGCAGGAAATACTAAACAATGTTACATTTTAATATAAACAATGTAACAATATTTCATTCTTGCATATATAACATTTCTTACTATTCCCTGCTACAGGAGGTTTACAGTCGTTTTTTAATATTTTTTATCATAAAGTGCTTTATCTGAAAATTTTTAGGTAAGGGACATAAATATAATAGATGAGATTTTTAAGTTAATTCTTAACGTTGATTCAATTATATATATGGAGGAATAATAATTTAAATGTGTTATTTTTAAAAACATCGCAAATTCCGCGATTTTAATGGCAGCTCTAATTGATACAATATATTATGAATTTCTTTTTTGACACGAGCATGAAGCGAGAATGAATAATGTTCAGTGAAAATAGTTCGGTTATTTAAAGAGGAGTATTAAAGATAATCACTATCCAGAATTATTCTATAAAGTAATTCTTCGTAAAGATATCAATCTTGATTTTCGTAGGTGAATGTCGCTCTATAGTTTAAATATTTTTATTATGTAAATAGATGGAAAGTTTTCCTTTCTTGCTTTTTCAATCGGATCATTCTTATAACCATCAATTATATTTTGTAAAAACTTCATCCTATCCCTATTTACTTAAAAAGTAAAATAATAACAAAATTACAGTGTAACTAAAATTAACATTTCATTATTTTGTAACTCAGTTTGAAAAAAATCTTAAGTTTTTTTTTTGTCATACATATATCTTAACAATCTCAAAAAATGTAAAAATATCTATTCTAATAGACAGAAACAAAAAAACTAGATTTTTTTCGCAAATTATTTAATTTTAAATAGAATTCATAAAATACATATATGACAAAAAATGTAATGATAGCTAATCAGATACTGCTATACATTATGTTTTTATAAAAAAAATATAATTAATGCAATGAAAATTATTTTCAAATTCAATAAGATTATGTTTTTTCTTGATAACTTTTCATTTCCCAAATACAATAACTTGACATTCATGGAATTTAAGTTCTTTATTTCGGTGAATTTTCAAAATTTAAATATAATATCTACATAACTATTGTTTTAAATAAAGAAACAAATTATATAGAATATCAGGTAAATGTATTTAATAGAAACACAGTTTTTGCTTTTAAAATTGCATTGAAAAAAGCAATAACAATTTTTCTTCAGTTGTGATTTTTCATATATTTTGCTTTATAGGTTGGTAATCTTTCAACTTAGTTTATGTGTTTACCAAAACAAAAGAGAATAGTTCTTTTAACAAAATATAATAAGAATTTTAACAGTTTACGTGAGGTTTCTGTAGATCATCATGTAAACTTATTATTTGAAACCTTTACCTATAATCCAAAATAAAATAATAGCATTAGAGATATTTGTAAAAATAAATCACTGCGAAGTTCTTATCATAGACAAATTGCAATTTTAAATACATTTTAATTATTATTGATTTTAAAAAATCTGGTTTTTTATTCAATACCATCTACACATACTTGCACTTGCATTTTATTCTATACCATCTACACATACTTGCACTTGCACTTTATTCATTTCGATGATAAAAAAAATTTCAGCATTGTCATCATTAAATGTTCATTTATTTTATTTTGTAAACATTTTCGGAATGGATTTTTTATAGTTATTTGAATTTCCACAACATGTTTGTGCCATTTTTTTCAAAATATATATGTATTTTAATTAACATTATTACATTTACTCATATAAATTTAAAACATTTCTTAGTTTCAAAAATTTTACTATAAATGGTTACCTACAATTTCTGGAACATCAATTTTAAATTTTATCTATAACACGATTACATTGCAACAACACATTACATAAAGAAACATATATGTTTTTTTTGTATTTTTTAGTATTTTTTTGTGTGCACATAAATATATCTTATGTTAAAATATTTTGAATAATATTTCCCCTAACAAGGGCATTAAGTGGTGCATAACATTAAATATAATATTTTAATAATTTAATAAAGATAAATATAAATCATCCATTGCTTCAACAGATTTTAATTTGCTTTCTTCACATAAATTGCTGATGTCAAAACATATGCCAATAATACGCGTGATGTGAAAGATATTAACATGCTTCAAATAAAACCAGCACATTGATAGTGAATTCCAAGAAACCATACGAATATGTGTTTCTATAACTCCCTATTAATTATTGAATAGATTCTAAATGTATAAGCAATACAGATTACAAGCACAAACAAGGAAGCATAATTGTTTTTTAAATGTAACATTTATAGACTCTGACATTAAAAATCTTAAAGGTGACCCTCTTAAACATATAACGTTAATATATTGGCTTTTAAATGCCTTTAAGTTGTTTTTAAGCTAATTAAACACATATTTTAATCCATTAAGCACATTTTAAGATATATCAAATCCTTTCAGGGCTATATAACTGTATAAATTGCAGTTTATACAGGTAATATTTCATAAAAATATTATGAAATGAAAAGTAGCTACAAGTAGCTAAGGGGAAAATATACTATCCAAAAAAGTTTTGCACGGCCGTGCATTAAAATATAATCAAATTCTATCTAGATAAAATTTTTTCACTGGAAAATTAAAGTTTTATATTCCGCATTTACCTAAAAAAACAAAAATTGCATACTACATTATCAACAAATTATTTTCAATTTCCTACTAATTTTCATTTTAAAATAAATGGATGCTGAGAATATTTTGTGAAACAAAGAAAAATATGTTGGTTTTTAATTGCTGATGAGTTTTAGATTTATTCTACACCGTAAAGCATTGAAAGGATTGATAGAAAAAATGGCAACATGAAAATTGCGGTAGCTACCTTTGCGTGACAGGGAGGTTAGGAAGGCAAAGGGATCGGCCGACAAGGCAAGGACCAGGTGAAGGGCTCAGTTCACATCCCCGACCATCGTCTTTTGATCTCCAATGCCATCGCCCGCACAAGGCTGTCCATAACCGAAAAAGAGCATTACTTTTACGCTCATTTTTAATATAATGACATTGCTGAAACAATTTTTTTCAATACAGAGCTTCATATATTATAACAAGTACACGTGCTGTCAAGCTTATTTTATTCACATCTTAATGAACGAAATTACTGAAACTTTTCAAACCTAAATCGAACTGTACCATATACCATATATATGTAGTATAAACATGGAACTTTTTTAGCTACTGTAAATTAAGAAAACCATCTATAACTTGTAAAAGACACCTTGATAATACATATGAAATTATACAATTTTGCCAGTATATTCCATAATAAATAACATTATAGAAATGCACCATTTTGTTAATTATTATAGAAAACCTTGAAGTTTTGTTTTATTAATATGGTTTGCTTTCTTCTTATGTGTTAAAATATCAATATTTATAAAATCATCAAATTTGATATTTTAAAATATTTGAATAGCACAAGATGTCTCAAATGAAACCCGAGATTCTATTTTTAGCACAATATAGCACAAGACAATCTTTATTTAATATTTTGATACAAAAAACAAGAATAATTCGAGTGATACTCGTAGTTTAGTTAGTTCTTAATTTTTTCACATCCGACCCGCTATTTTTATATTATTACAGTAAAAAAACCAGCTTATATATGCTTTCAAATCAAAGCTTCCTAAGCTTAGTTTGCGGTTTAGAATTTTTCAATAATATATTTTTAGATGAAGCTATTCACTAATGTAGGTATATAATGTTTCCATTATAATTAACAATGTAATTTTATTTAAAACCAGAAATGCAATAAGTAGTTATTTCTGTTGTCGGAAAGTCAACTTTTGGCACATTTTTTTAGTGTACTATAAAGTTTTTCAAGTATATGCATTGTGGTCTCATTGTTCTCTTAATTATTTCTTTATTTGTGTATTCCTTTTAAATTAAGCATGCTTACTTGACTGGGTTAAACCATGTTCAAGTGGGCTTTTATAAACAAAATATGAAAAAATAATTTAATGAATGTCAAATTTACATGCATTTACATACACCTACACATCAGCAATAAACACATATTCATAAATGCTTCAGTATTGTGAAGTGACCGAAGCCGTACAATAATCATGATAAACTTCATATATATCATTTTTTCAATGCTCATTTGAAATTGCTTATTTATTTTAACTCATAATAACAAGAAACTATACAAATATAGATTCTCTCTCCACATGAGGTTATCATTCAATTGTTAATTTTATTTCAATATTTTATTAAATAAACCATGACCCGATGCTTCATTTCCCACAGGGACAATGCAAAGTGGAAGTTTTTGTTAAATATTATAAATTTGCTAGTTTTTTTCATCATAGATTTGAAAATAGCTTTATTCTCTCTTTAATTTAAAAAGAAAAAAATCCTAAACTTATGCACAAATAACATTTAAAAAATCAGCCTTTCATATTATTTTCTACATTCTATCCAAATGCACATTGTCAATTTATTTTGATATTCAACTTTTTTTTATTTTCATTATTGCGTCAAGAAAAAACATAATCTAATAAATTGAGATTTTATAAAAAAGATGAAATAATTTAAAATTATGTTTAAAATAAATTTATAAAAAAGATGAAATAATTTAAAATTATGTTTAAAATAATGTTAATGGAATTTTAAACAGTCTTAAAAAATAAAAACTGGTAATTATAAGTATCCCAATGTTGCATAGGTCTTCACAAAAGGAGTATCCATCTTACACGTTTCCCTGGAAAATTGAAGAATAATTATATTAAATTTATGCCAGATTTTTTAACACATGTAAAGAATAAGTTTAATAATACTATCATCATTCACTGTAAAATAAAACATAGTTGTTGAGTTAATAACAATGTTTTAGCAATAACTGAAATTCAAAAGTCACAATTCTTTCACATAATTATGCGAACCAGACATCTTACACAATGATGCTTATTGTAAATCTAGTTCACAGTATTGCAAAGTGTTTAAGTGATTTGTTAAAACTAAACTCGTTGGAGATAGTATTATATATAAGTGGATTATATACAATATAAATGGAAAATAGGGCAAATTATTGTAGATTTTTTCGGTGCAGAACTGCGTTACATAAAATTCCAGCATGTGATTTATTTGTGTCTTTAAGTTATTTTCTTATGAAATATTTCTATTTCGGAGCAGCAAATAAATTATTCATTTTAAATAAATTTTTTATTTAAAAAAAATATTATTTAAATATACAAGTAGTATTCTGTGCAAGGTTTTTTTTTTTAACCTGACGAGTTTATTGCCAACCAGAAATATATTTTTATAGGCCCTAAGTGTTACTGGAATCCTATTTAAAAAAATCTGGGTTCCAGCGGGGATCGAACCCGCAACCTCCGGATCGGCAGACAAGTGTCTTACCACCAGGCCACGGAGGTCGTCGTTTTTTCATCACGTGCTAAATTTTCTTAAGATAGGATGGAGAACTTTTTAATTTGAGTCGTCTTCTTATTGAACTGACAGAGGGCAGAAGAAAACTCGATGGGCAGCACAAGAGATATAAGGATATACTGTATAAGATGTTTAAAAAATTAATGCTCAGCACAACTGGGAGTAAACTAGAGCAGCAGATAGAGCCATATGGCGTTGAACTATTGCAAGCTAGCAGGGATCCAATGGAGAAAGAATTCGCAGACAAGCTGCAAGTACTAAAGCTCCTTGCCCTATACACAACAGGATATGCCTATCACCACTCATCACGGGCTATGGGCTTTTACTTATTAAATTTTCTTAATAAACATACATTAAAAATAATGATACAAAATTTATTAATTCTTATCATATACTGTATTCATCACTTTATGATAGTAAAACTTTGCAAAAAAGTTATATTGCCTGCCCTTATTCATAGTGTATTGGAAATATGATAATTTTCAAGATTGTTTTCAAGGGGTAGCAAAATAGTAAAAAATATTTTAAGAATCAATAATTAAAAAATATCCATGGAAAAGTTAATTACTGTTCAGTTTTTCTAAAAAAAAATGTCCTGGTCCTCCCTATAATTTTCTTCAAATTGATCAGTTTACAATAATTTCTATCTATATTGGTAAAGCTTGAGAGAATATTTCATGTCAAATGTTATAAAAAGTGGTAATATTGTATTAAATATTTAAATGATATATGAACAAACATATTTTTACTCACTCATCTTCCCAAGGACAAATATCATTTCCTTTCTCATCTTTGATAGGCATAGTTTTTTGGGTATCCGTGGGGGCCGGAGAGGCCAGGACGGCTTGCATGGCACCCTGTGCCGCACCAGAAGGGGGTGTCGCCATGGAAGGGGGCGCAGCCATGGATAGGGGGGCAGGGGCCGAAGACAGTAGTGCTCCGTCACAGACCTCATCATCCTCTTCTGCAGCGTCCTCGCCTTCAGCTAGCGGAGCGATGGCGATCCGTTCCACCTCGTCAATGATCGCGGTTACGCCTTGTTCAATGCTCTGAACCAGAGTCACCTCCTCTATGTCTTCCTTGCCTATCTCCGACCTTTCATCCACATCCGGTAATGACGGCACCGAAGATGTGGCCAGGGGATTCGAAGGTGACATAGGCGAAGGGGAAAGAGACTGTGAAGAGACGACTCCAACGGTGGACGGCGAGTCGGTGGTTTCATTGGACGGGGGCACGTCCTCAGGGAGCGGCGAGCGGGGGCACTCCGCCGCATACTCGCTGTCAGAAGGGTCGTCAGAAACAGAGCTGACGCTGATAACCGGAGCAATGGTAGTGGCCGCGGATGACACAGAATACGATTTCAATAGACCCGATTTTTTGTTTTTGTGTGATTCATCGGCACTTTCCCCGCCGTTATCGTCCTTATCGCGGGAAAAAGGCGGAGTAGTAGAGGAATCAAAGGATCGGTGAGGGAAAGAAGGGGGGCTCAGGCCCGGGGCTGCAAGGGGGCCCCGGCGGGGTTCGAAGGCGGAGAGGCGGCGTGCCGGCGCGGGGTGTTGGGGCGCACAAGAGCGTCGTAACCGTTCCGACACATCTGCCACTGCCACACTGATGTCGGAGGAGGAAGAGCATGAGTCGATAGCGGAATTGTTCCGGGAGCGGGAGGTGGCAGGCTCCAGTCGCTCAGGACCAGTTTCCCAGGGGCACACTGCGGCCACCCCAGCTCCGCCCCCGGACGTACCTCCTGCGGCGCTTGTCCCTCCAGCTTCCTCGCTGCTGCCGCTAACCTCCACCCTGCACACACAAAGTCGTCACTTTTCTAAGCAGCATTTCTTCTTGGTGTAAATTAGAAATATTTTGTCATATGTTATATTATTATTTTGACTACCTGTATTTTATTGTTTTTCCCTAAAATCAACGCTTTTTATATTAATTTGGTTTGAAAAAGATGTATTTCAGAAAAATGTACTAGAAAAATTAGTAGACTTAAATGGCTTAGTCAAGTTTAACTTCTTTAGACATATTACCATTTAGGTTGGATTTTCACTTGATCACGGTGTTACTGCCAACTGCTCCAGACTTTTTCAACCATGAGCTGACTCTAAAATGCCTATAAATTGACAGGGCATGCAAACAATTTTTTCTGATAGTTTTCAATTTAAATTGTTATGTTGCTTACTTGCATGTTTCTCAACCCTTGATTGATCGTTGTGAAATTCACCCAAGCAAGTATGCGGTCAAGTGAAAATCTGGTATAGTTGTGAATATAGGGTAGAATACTAACAGGTAAAATCTAATAAGTAGGTCATTACCAAGCATTATTGGGATAAGAAGTAAAAATATTAAAATGTAACTTGAATACTGTGTATAGTATATATATATATATATATTATATATATATATATATATATATATATATATATATATATATATATATATATATATATATATATATATATATATATATATATATATATATATATATATATAACAAAAACAGAGAACCATAGATTTTAATCAATAATTAGTATCATATTAAATTATTAGAAAGTGTATTTAAAGAGCATGCACAAGCAAAACATTAAACAATTTAGAACATTTATTAGAATGTGCTTTACGTACATAAGTATTAAATACCAAAATAAGAACTATTTTACATAAAAAATCCACTTGTTTTAGTTAAATATCTGGAAAAAGAAATATATTTTCAAATAAAATATGACAACATATTGAAAATAAAGTCCTTAAATCAAATGAAATTCCTGGAAATATTTCCAATTTTTAAATATACAATGTTTTGTCAAAATTTTGAATACAATTGAGCTAATTGCATTTCACATAAAATCAGCGTAAGTGATAACATTTTAAAACAATTTGCGTAGATAAGTAAAAAGGAAAAAAAAAATATTTCCAATGAAATTTCTTCAAAATCGTTTGAAGATATTCATTGGATGTTTATTTCAGTTATAAGATAAAACATCTCTTCATATTTCATGAATGCAAATAGGTAACAACTTAATTTTTTTTTAGTGTATTGTTAACAAAATTAAGTTCTTAACTAAACTCGATAAATATGTCAATCCACAAATGATAACACTAATAATACATAGATAACTTGTAGAGTATTTTTATTTCGTAATATGTAAAATATCACTTTAAGAGGCTTTATTTTTTAATTCATAAAAAGACAGGTTTGAAAGTAAAATTAAAACCATGATAATGAATATTTATCAAGTCTATAACTAAATTATTGACCCCATCAAAATTATTTCTTATGTTTGGTTTTTATCAAGTTTATCAAATAAAAGCATAAGTCCAATGGGGCAAGTATTAAAACCTCGAAGCAGTTTTTACTAGCCCCCAGCTTTCCTTTCTAGCTAGGTGAATTTATAATTTATTTTGATTTTGAATACTTAGTGAAATACTAAATAAATTATTTTCAATGCAATAAAGTCTATGAGTTTCAAAGCCGAATGTCTTCCTTTTTAGTACAAAACCGAGGAAAACTTACGCAGTTATTTAAAAAAAAATATTAATTTTATTCCATTTAACAGTTTACAAGCATAATTCTTTTTGTTGAAAATATGAAAGAATATACAAAAAGATAAAATGTAAAGCAAATCATATAGGTATTTGTTGAAATTAGTCAGTATATCATATAACTAATATATCATTTATACATATAAAATAATAATATAACATTTTCTGTACACTTTTTTAGGCTGGTTGCCCTATACTGAATTCCCACCTGTTGTCAGATTAAGTGAAACCTGATCAAAGTGAAATTGACTTGATCACATATTCCCCATCAATAGTATGATATAGTGATCACCAACTGTCATTTTGTTAATTGATGGTGTTTACTTACACGTAGCATATCGCTTTAATATTATTTGGAAATGTCTGATCTTGTCAACTTTACATCATTCAATTTTTATCAATATTATGTGAGATGTGGATTCAAGGTTATGGTTGACAACAATTGTACATAATATAACACCACTCTAAGAGTATATTATAGAAAAGTCATAAAAATCCAACATTAATATAAAAAAAACATCAATCCAAATTGGTGGTGGGTACAACATCAACGGCACACTTGGTGAACATATAATACTTTTCAAACAGGAGTTATTATTTATATATACGCAAAAATACATTCCCATTTACATAAGTTTTAATGATAAATTTTAACTGGTATTTTTATACTAACTTATCTATAATAGTATTGCTGTTGTTTGTCTCATATGTAAAAACATTATTTTAATTATTTTGTTTAAGGGAAAATTAGCTATAATGTAACTGAGAAAATAAAACCTTTTTTATGCTAAGAAAATACATTAATTAATTATTGAAAGTTGTATGTTATAAACATTTTCTTAACTTGAATAGAGCAGAATAGAACTAAAGTAATGTAATTCCAAGAGCGCCCTTCAAATTTATATAAGACAGTTAAGTGCCAATATAACAATAAATTCGGAAGAAAAACTGTCTGAAAAAATGAGTGTAGACAGTATAGGATGTCAGTTATTGCTAATAATTGGCCGCCTAGAAATTTATTAGAAGTTGGGACCTGCTAGTAATCAAACCCTGATGCCAGAATGCAAAGCATGCATAGTAAGCATTTGGTAACCAGCGTTCAACCATTTGTATAGTTCATTAAATAAACATTGACCTTTTTAAAGAAAAATAATGATTTAACCAAAAATAAATCAAAATAACATATTTATTACAAGGTATTTCATGTATTGCACATGATCATCTGTATTATTAAGAATTCATCTTACTTTCAAAACTTAATCAAGATTAAATTAATTTAAGTAGTTGTTTTTGATAAATTGATTTTGATTTAAAGCTGTAGAATGAGAGTCTTTGGTGGTAAGTAAATTAATATTCTTAGTATTTTGAAATATTTGAATCCAGTTAATGAAATACATTTTGCATATATATAAATAATATTAAAAATACAGGATCCATAAACTGTTTTTTCTCTTACAGAAAAGTAGAAGAGTTCAAGTTTAAAAGTGAAGTTGAAGGAGTCTTCAAGTTTCACAAATATGTAGAATGCATATTAAGTTGAAATTGGGATTATTTATAAGTGGAGAACAAATATAACTTTGAATGTAATCGTGTTTTGTTATATAAATATAACACAAAAATATTTATCACCAAACATATTAATTAAACTATGATATAAGCAAAAAATTGCTAAGGGTACACTTTGAATTTATTAAGAATGACCTGATGTTTGGAGGCGGAATATACAGAGCATTTAAGTTTCATCACATACTGGTATATTTAATTCCTTTTGTGAATGGTAGAATCTTAAAATATCTATTCAAAATGATTACGGGGTAAAAACATTCGGAAGTGACTTTACCTGATTACATAATGCGGAATGTGAAAGAAGCAAAATCATTAAGTAAATTGAAATTTTCTAAAATAAATTCCTTCTATCCACATTGCAAAAAACTAGATGGGGTTAAGTCAGGTGAAAAAAAAGAATTAAAATTATCATAAGCCAACGTAATTTTTTCTTTAGATTAAATATACTTTGTTTTTAAAACTGATAATCAATTCGAATATGAAATTTATATACCCTTAAAAAAATTATATGCTGAAACAAATGGTATAAAATTGTTAATAATAAATCGAATAAATTATTTTTATAAATATAATATGACAAAGTATAACAAATCAAAATATGAAAATATTAGAAAAGTTAAAAACATTTAAAAAACTCAGATAATTGTTTAAGTGATATACAATATATATCGGAATACCAATTAATTGATTTAGAGTTTGGACACTAAATGGAAAAATCTTTTTGATTAATAAATATGTTTGTGATTAAATGGAGACAGAAAAAAAATTATAAAATTACAATGACAACATTCAAAGTTTTCAAGCTCATTTACAGGGAACAATTATCAGCAGAACATACAAGTGTCAGAGGAACATCATCAAGTTAAGATTCCTTTTATTTCATGCTTAAATGTCTACGACTCATTGGGTCTTTATATTTTAAAATCAATCTAATTTAATCTTTGTATTCAAAGGTCCGTATTATAAAATCTAACTCAAGATCAAGTATGAGGTTAAATTTTAAACTAGTTTATCATTACTATACTAATATAATTTAACTCCAATGGATGACATAAGTATATTAACAAGTGAATTTTAAACTTAAGCTCAAGCTGCAAATTTTTTTGAGAGCTTTTCTTGAGTCACGATTCTCACTTGACCGCGATCATATTATGATTTGTTCAGAGGCTGCATTTAGATTGATCATAAGCTAATAGCAAAATGCCTGCATTACAACATAGAATTTTGTTTTAAGTCAGATTGTTAGGTTGCCAGTCTAAAAAAATTATATAAATTCAAAGACCTGAATTGAAAACTAATATGATTGAATAGCAATTGAAATTGTTTGGAAATTTGCTTCAAGATAATGCTATTAGTTTAAGTAAGTCTGTCATATAAAAGTAATAATAATATAAGGATAATTGACCATCTTTAAGTTATAGTTGATTTGATCATGAGTTCAATTCGTAACACATACCTAAGATTTTAATGTATAAAGCCTTAAGTATTTCTGACATTTTGAAAGACACTTTCAAGGAATCTTCGCAGGAAGATATGTTAAATGCTATGTAGTCGAAAATACAAGGTGTCTTGCAATGAATTGAACGACTCGTGTGGACTTACAAACTCTGTTCGGCTGCAACAAGGTTCAGTTTTGATTGGCACGGCAGATCGCCCCTGAAACGTGTAATGTCACTAACATCACTACTCACTACTTGCACGGTGTACACTTGCGATATAGCCATATTGGGTGTCACTAAAATTTCTAGAATACAGTGGAGATTTGTGTTTTATTTTGTGTGTGTGTTCTCTTTCGCTTCGCATTCTTCAAATTTAGTTTTGACAAAAAATATTAATGATTTTGAATATTTTTTTCCCTCTGAAATCAATAAAAGTTGACATAAACAATTTGATATCATATTTTTTTCTTTGACGTTTTCATCTGAAAATAATTGGCCGAAGTGTGATTTTTATTTAAAATCTCGAGTTCTTAATTTCCAACCAAGGGGTTTCAGGCACGAATACTGATGAAGCTCAATAAAATGGTCCCCAATGTGGTTTTCACATCTATGTGAAATCATATGAAATGAAAACAAATACATATATGTGAAAACCAAAAGGCCTCACATTTTTCAGATTTGTTGAAGGAAATTCTCTTATGGCAATAACTAAAGGTTGTAATGGTACAACAGAAGACAACCAATGGTTGTAATGGTACATATGGATACAATAGAAGTGTAATACAACCACTGGCAAGATGATTAGGAAATATCACCAGACTCTCTGTATAAGATGAAGAGAATATTGAGATGTTTAATTAATTTGTTTTTATTGAACTTTTTGAAATCCCAACGGTGGTCACTTTTCATAAATTTTTTATGGATACATTTATCTTTGTTTCCTGCTGTAATTGCAAAATGTTTATATTTTGTAAACTTTGTTTCATGTGATCAAATGCCATGAATTTAATCATAACTAATATTTTGTTTACTATTAAAAAAATACTTTTTTTGCGTTGAATGACACATGCCAATGTAAGATAGTTGATAATAAGAAAATATTTAAGTTTTGATTTTTTTATAAAATAATATTTAAAATATAACTATGCACATTCAGTGTGTTAGCTATGAGTATAGTGTGATGTGGTTTGAAGTTATTGATTATAAATATAAAAAAAACTTCTTAAAGTATTATTGATCTTTTGTTAATAAAAACTAGAAAACATTTGTTCAATAAAAAAGCTAAAATTGATCATTTAACTTTTTCTTGAATATTTTGATAATTGCATTATATAAATGAAAATGATATGTTATCCTACAGATAACTAAATTTGAAGAAAACATTAATACGGAAGGCGTAGATCTTTTGATTGTGCTTGTTGATGGCGAAAGTCAATTGAAAAAAGCCATGCTTCAAATTTTGCATGACAAACATGAAACTGTGACAAGTAGTGGTCAGCAACGTTTAGTAAGCGAACTGTAAATTATAATATCAAAACTAAGCTAATCTTTTATAGAAATAAGATATGAAGTAGTTGGTATTCATCTCAATTTGCATACAATATGACTTTAATATATTGTGATTTTACTTAAAAGTAAAACATCGTAAATCAAATATTTTTATGTATTCAACATAACATCCTTTCACTAAATAGTTTTTGCCTGTTTTTAATACAATTTAGTGGAAGTACGGTTCTTTGTTTTGTAATAATAAGTTACTGTATTGGCCCGGCTATAGGGTGACTGATTATAAGGTGACTCATATTTTTTTAACTGTTTTTTGTAAAAAAATCACCATTTATAAGGCAAATTCAATTATTCAATTCGCTTTTTGCAAAAATTGTAAAATAGGGAGGATTCTTCTCATTGTGTTAGGCGATGCTGAGAATATATCCACCGTGTCACTCAATTGGTTCAAAACTTCTAAACCGCATGTTACAGTGTTAAGCCATTATATTGGTTCTGTAAGTTGGTATATAGAATTGAAGATGACCTTTTGTATGGTTATAACTGTTAGGAACAGAAAAACTAAGTGCCTCTAATATTTCGGGACAATTGAAATTACATTGCAGTACTTTTAATATGAATAACACGATGGACTCTAGCCTTGTTGTTTCAAGGTTTCTATATTTACATACCATCAAAAGTTCGATACGGTGTACATTTTTTAGATAATCACCTTCTGTTCTATACCATAAATATCTCGAGAACTTTTTTATATTTGTTTCAGCATATTTTTGCATTTGGTGAGGAGCCCAAATTTCTGAGCCACATTTAGGGTCAGAATGAATTAAATAATTATAAGAATTTCACAGGATATCGGTATCTATGTCTCGAGATTATAAAACCTAGCAGTTTGTAACAATCTGATTCTACATAGTTGTGAAATATGGCTATTCACAACTACATCCAAAACTCTTTGCGAAGACATCTCACAAGGAATAATCACCAAATCTATTTTGAGATTTCTTGTTTATTTTTTCACAAGGTCTGTAAGGTGACCTCTGAATGAGTCAAGCATTAGAAGTGTTCTATTTTTAGTGAATTAAACTTGTTTTCCCCAAACTGTTTTTCTCCAATCATTAACAAGATTTTCATCATCCATCCTTTATACTGAACCTTAATGATGATTCAATATGGTTATTTCTCTTTAGGTAAGGTTTTTTGTCCCAAAATAACATAAGATGGAAGTTTTGTGTCATCTTCTAATACAGATGGCATTACCGTTCTAGATTTTTTATTCCCTGTAGTTTTATTAAAATAGATTTTTCCCCTTTCTGGTTTACTATTCAATTTGTAGACATAAACAAATACTAGAGTTTGGTTAGCATTCTGCACTCAAGTTGTATGTTTTGAATATTTTGATGCTTCATCCGTTTACATAAACCTTTCCAGGTTTTAAAATCAGTTTCCGCTATATTTTTGTTTCTTGCAATTTCACGAGCTTTCAACTGCAATGTTTCTATTGTTATAGGGAATTCTCTTCCATATATATCCTTGATGTACTCAACTACTTTTTTATAAATTAATTTAAAATGCCCTTTCTTAGGTCCTGAGAATGTCTTTCTTGTAGAATATGCATTCATTAGGTCTTATTTCTGTGATTGCTAACATCTGACATTGTTTTCAGTAATGCAAAATTTTCAGGCTGCCGCACAGTTATTTGTTGTTTTTGCAGTACACACTACCATAACTGAAATTTGAATCATATCTTTTGTGAATTCCTTGATTGATTAGGTTTTTTCAAGCTTCTCGTGTTTCAATATGATCACTCATTACATTTTCAAGGGTGTAAGAAAAGGGACGAACACAGTACAAAAAATGAGATAAAAAACAACTGTCAGAAACAAGTAGCATGCCATCATTTTGTAAACAATATTGTCTCTTGAAGGAGATGATTAAAAATATTGTGAGAGAGAAATAATTAGGAGTATTTGGGGAAATATAGCCATCTTGGTCATCACACGGTAGGGAATTTATTATTCATTTGTTTGAAACATTAATATAAGGCCACCCCCCCATTTTTGTGCTGGTTTTTTAAATATAAACCTTGCCTTATAGTCGGGACAGTACAATACTTCAATCACTTATACCATTGGGGATATTTGTGAGCTACTGGTTCTAGTTTTTTTTATTATCATTTTTTTTCCTTTTTATGTTTAAGCTATAAATATTGATAATTTAAATACAATATTTTTGAAAATATACATCAATGTGAATCACATAAAAAGCTTTGTAAAATTTATGCAGTATAAGAGGCACTTTTTCAATTTATAAAACTGTATTTAAGTGATGCTTAAGATTTTTTGGCTCTATAGGGAGACAAAGGAGGCATAAATCATGCATATAATGTAACAAATTTATAACTGACTGCATAATTTTCAATTATAACAAAAGGTTGCTTACCACTGATTAATATTTCATAAAAGTACAATGCAAAATTGAATTTTAAATTTTGTTTTTTTGAAAAGCGTGCAGTTCTATAATAATCTATTTGAACTTATTTTTATTAAAAAAATAGTAAATTAAGTAAAAAGTAATAAGGCTTTGTATTTTCTATCAACATTGGTTTTATTGATATAATAGAATTAGATGGATACTCTTAGGGTGTATTGTGCTATGGAAGCAAATTTATGTAATTTTAAGTAGATAACAAAGCTAATGAAAATAGAAAAACTAGCTAAACTATAGTATTTTAAGAAAAGTTGGTCTACCTCTACCACACCTTTCACTCACATTTACACTGTATATTTGCCTTGTTAGTCTTTCTTCATTCATTCGTTTCACACCCCCAAACCATCTCAGAGTGCTCTTCTTCATCTTGCTCAACATCAGCCATAAGTTAACATTTTGTAATTTATAACCCTACCGGTTTCAAGGCTTTCACTTCATCTTCAGGGGAGCACAAAAAAGCACGAAGAGTCTTGTTTGTGCTCCCCTGAAGATGAGGTGAAAGCCTTGAAACCGGTAGGGTTATACTGTTACAAAAAAGTGGAATAAACAGTGTTTGATAAAATAAATTGCAGTGTTTGATAAAATAAATGACAATGTCTTGAAACCTCCGCAACGTTAATGCCTTAACTATAAACAATATAAAAGTTAACACTCATTCCTAATCACTTTATTCCGTATTCTGTAATTCATTGTCCCCCCATGTATTCTTCTAAGTGCATACATTTCAACAGCTAAATGCAATTCAATACCCCTCTTAACTCTTCCACCATTTGAGAAAATACTACCAAAATAGCAGAATTTCTCAACTTGCTCCAATCTTTCGTTACTAACCCATATGTCGCATTAACTTTCCCTTTCACACTTTTCTATCACCATGACTTTGGAGTTGCAACATTTATTTTCAGATCTTTCTCTTTACATCTCTCATACAATTTGCTTATCGAACTCTGTAATTTATCCTCATTCTCCACTAACACATGTTATGTCATCAGCATACAGCAATCCGCACACATTCCCATTAGACTTTTGATTGCCACTCATTAACCTCTGTAGTTCCTTCCCACACTAATCAATGTAAATATTAAACAACTAGGGTAACATGACACATCCTTGCTTTACCCTTTTTGAAATATTAAACCACTCAGTAAAGGCACCGTTCACTTTAATATATGCTCTACTTTCAGCATATAATGACGCAAGACCTCATATTAATTTACATTTAATATCATATTCATTCAATATTTTCCATAGCTTTTCTCTTATCACTCAGTCATAGGCTTTTCCAAGTCCACAAATTCAATGCTTTTACTTATTTTTTGTCATACATTTTTTATAACCATACGTAAAGAGAACATTTGATCCAATGTATCCACTTCCACTTGAAAAGTCATCTGGCGCATCCCACACTTTCTTTTCCGTCTTTCTTATTGTTCTTTCTATCAGAATTTTTCCGCACAGTTCGCTAATATATTCAGCAAACTAATGGCTCCGTAACTTCCACATTCCATATTTGGACCCTTACCTTTATAAAATGAAATTATTAATGTATTCCTCCAGTCTTTTGGTATTTAGTCAGATAGATACCCAACATTTATTTAAAAATTGTCTCAGTCACTCGATCATTCGCTCACCCCCACACACAATTAGTTCCGTGCTTACTTCGTCACAACCTGACACATTTCCTTTTTTCATGTTTTTACAGCCATACATACTTCTTCTAGACTAATTGCATTCACATTTTCCAGTCGCTCATCTTTTTCCCCTCTTTCAGATACACCTACTACTATCTACGACTATTACCACTCTCGTACAATTCTTCAAAATATTCCTTCCATCTTGAATGAACCATTCTTTCTTCTGACAAAATCTTTCCATTCTTATCTTTGACTCCACTCATACAATCAGTAAATTTTATAGATTTGATATGTATCTATTTCTCAAAATATAGTTCTTAAGGTCAATTTATATGTGTAGTGTTGATGTTATAAATTTTATACAATTATTAACCCTTCCTTCCCTGTGATGTCTAACTAGTGCACATTCCTTCTAAAAAACTTTAATATCTCTATAAATATAATAAATACTGGGCTCAGATTTTAGGTATTCCTCCATAAAACATTTACGCATTGGATGAAAAAATAATATTAATAATAATTGACACTTATCGGCCACATTAGAGACATTTTGTGAAAATCGGGAATAAATTCACCAATACAATCAAACGTGTGCCAGTGTGTGACGTAGGTATATTCATTCTAAAAAACCGCTTAGGGGGAGGAAGCAACACTATTCACTTCTCACTCTCACTCTACTTCGGTATATGGGAACACAAGAAATAGAATCTCAGTTCGCTCGCTCTCTCGCTATAGTAACTCTCGGGCATCCATTTGAGGTGATCTCTTCGTTTTATGAACGTCAGCCGATATTTTTTTCATGTTTTCAGCAATTAAATTTCAATTATCACTTTGGACTTCAAATTAATTTAGGTTATGAATATTCTTATTTTTCCGATTTTAAATCGCTCATTTTTACATGTGTATTGAATACACAGCACCGGAACGCACGGATTTTTTTTAGCACAGGAAGGGAAAGGTTAAACATGGTTTATTTTCATATGTTTTAAATGTAATTTTAGACAGAATCAAATTTTCGATGTTTTGTTTCTGTTGAAATAGCCGAAATGTTGGTAATGATCTTTTTTCTGAAAGGAAATTATTTTGGTGTCTCTAGTCTGCTGCACGCTTTTTTATTTCACAATGAAAGGACTTTATAAATATTTATGTGTAACTTAATTCAGTATAACTATATTTATTATCATTTGTTAATTTATTTTATTTTAATTAGAAATTGTGTAAAATAACTTGTGATAGTGTCAATAAGTATTTGAGTGATAATTTTCTTAAACTATACTAAAATATAACAATTATTGAAACATAAAATTAGTATCAAAATAAAACAAATATAAAAATGCGTATCACCAAGCATTAAACTAAAAGGAAATGTAAAAAAATTTGCATGAAATTAAACAATGTTTTTATGTCATACAAAATAAATTTTTATAAATTTTTTCTGTATGACATAATTTCACATTTTTACAGTTGAAATTTTGATTATTTAAAAAATATCTTTCAATGTTTTATACTCGTACAGAAATTACATCATACCCATTATATTTTAACTTTAAAAAAAATATTCACTTTTAGTTTAAGAAAAATAATTTTCCTTAGTTTCGTTTTAAATTCTTTGGTGATAGTGTGAAAGTAAAATATCATTAGTTTTGAAATTACTTACATTAAAAAAATGTACAATACTAACACTATTTGACTAAACCTTATAAAAACAAAAACTGGTATTATTTATTATGTTTTCCATAAATATTCCTATTACACAAATGTAGAAATTCCTTTTCAATAAGTCCCTTCCTAATATTTTCAAAAGGTTTGTCTCAATACACGATGCAAATATATCCTAGTTGCTCTGATAATATTTTCCATTAATAAATAATTAGGTGCAAAAAAACATAATATTCATTCCCCATTTTGTTCGCTTTGGGGCAGAAGAAAGAACATGATTTTAAAAACTTGTATAGGGTAATAGTTTTGTATGTACGTAGAGGATTTAGTTATGTTAATTTGATATTTCAAATAATAAAATAAAAAATCAAGTAAGTTGGATTTTTTATGTATATATAATGTAAGTTTAATTTATGTATAAAAATTGACTGACTGATGAACGGCAACATAAAAATTCAAATAAGAATTTAAATTGACCTAAGTAATAACATCTGACCTAAAATAAGCAGACCCATCGTATTTTGTTCATAAATTCACGATAACTTTTTTGTTTCAACAATAGTAACATAATGAATACAAAATGTAGACGATTGTTTTTAAAAAAGGCATTCACTTAACAAAAACACTTTCATGGGTCTACACACAATTGACATGCATTTGCATTCAAGAACTCTTGATTAACGTACGTTATTCCAAGGATAAACATACAACGAACATGCGTTCGTACGCAAACCCACACTGATCACGCAATGATCCACGGGATACACATATTTAAAAATAACTAAAATTGATATGAAATTTACACAAAAATGTTGATCATTAAATCGATATTTAAATATATTTTTAAAGGATGAAGGAAAATGGAGTTATAAACAGTTTGAACTATCATTTTAAGCTATTTGGTGCATCAGTTGACAAAGCTTTGTTAATAAAAATGTAAACTTCAAATAAGAATGATTTTTATCTAAGACTCTCAGAAGAGGTTAGTTTAAAAATAATATGATAACATATATAGAATATCAATAGAAAAACCTTGTCATGTTTCAAACAACTTGTTTCATGAAGTGTTATATTACGCTTCATGAAATTATTTAAAAAAAAAGTATACATACTCGTATATTTTTTTTAAATAATAGACGACTTCCGTGGCCTGGTAGTAAGACACTTGTCTGCCGATCCTGAGGTTGCGGGTTCGGACCCGCTGGAACCCAGATTTTTTTAAATATGATTCCAGTCTGGTTAACACTTAGGGCCTATAAAAACATCTTTCTGGTTGATTGGAAGAGATTGCCACATGGCAATAAACTCGCCAGGTTAAAAAAAAAAAGTCTGCATGATCAATTGATAAAAATGATCCAAAAAGATATTGGATAAAAATGATCTAAAAGGAAAAGACCACAGAATTAAATAAAAACTATCCAAAAGGAAATGATCCAAATACATATTGGAGAAAATAGCTTTCTTGATACTTCCTTCTTACTTATGGAATTAAATAAAGCCATCTCAGAAATGCTAACTAATAAAGCTGCAGGTTTGGATAACCTGATAGGGGAGCAAATCCAGAAATTTAAGCCAAAAGCCAAAACATGGTTGCTCAACTTATTCAACAGGTGCACCACTGATATAGAAATCCCCAAGATATTGAGGAAAGCACAGGTTGTCGCATTGCTGAAACCATGTAAAGAATCAACAGAGCTGAAAATCTTTTGGCTTGTTTCACTTTTTTACCACATCTAAAATTTTTTTTTGTGAGGATGATTAGGAACTGTTTAAAGAGGTTTGTGGAGGATAAACTAATAAGAAAAAGGTGGTTTCAGACCAGGGAAATTGTCTAGTGGACAAGTTTTGAATCAAGTCTTGCCCAGAGCATGTAGTTCATTTACTGCATATAATTCATTAAGACCTGATTGATGCAAATGATAGGGTGGATACCTCCTACTGGAAACATGTGGCATACTTAAAAATTTATGATCCAGACACGGAAATTAATGAATGAATCTTTTATTTCATTTTTTTCTCAGATTTCAGGAGCATAGCCACTCAGTTAATATCGCTGGACTTATAAACAGAAGGTCGTTGGTTCAAAGCTCACACTGTGTATTCATTTTCTCGAATAGCATGGTTTTTTTTTACCGAATTTTTGATCGTATTCAAAAGAGTACCAGTGACTTTAGTAATATTATTGTGAAATAACCATTACGTAAGAAACTGATAATATCATCTTCCCTAAAGAGTACCAGTGACTTTAGTAATATTATTGTGAAATAACCAGTACGTAAGAAACTGATAATATCATCTTCCCTAAATTGTTAGTGCATTGATCATAATATATGTAACCAAACTATTTAACTAGTCACTATTTTTATGAAACCTCGTATAATTTTCTCAATTTTGGAAACAAGAAGAAAATAGGAATGTAATTAATAATAGAAAGTCTCATAAAAATTATGACGATATTTCCAAGTGTCTACTATATATTTAATAATTTTAATTATTAGTTGTATTAGTAACTCCATAAGCCTTCATTTAGTTACGAGTATATTTTAAATGAGGTTTGTTTAACATGGTTAACAATAATAAACTGTTGAAGATAGATCACCTGTAAGGAATGTCGCTGAGGTTAGACTGGCTGTGGGAGTGTGGGACCTTTTGGTGATGGGCATCCCGCACTCCAGAGACAGCAAGTTCGTGAGCGGAACCCGAGAGGGAACGGTCACTGCCGCGCCTTCGCCCTAGGGGAGCACCCGCTGTCCCTGAGCCTGCTGTCCCACTCTGTTGAAGAAGGGCGGTCACGGGAGGCGTCGTCGTTGAAGACTTCTTTTTTGCAGGACCACCGAAACCGAAAAATCTGCAACATAGGTTAACACGTGATTGTTAAACATACCATACACCATATTGTGGAAAACACCTTAATTATCTATATTTTGATTTGCTAGAAAATACTGAATTATTCTATATTATTATTAGACACGAATATAGCATAAATACTCGTATATTAGAAAAAATACCCAAATTAATGTAGTACGGAATTTTTTTTATACCCTTTTTATTATTTATTCGTTAACATAAAGACACTTATGTGTGCTTTATTTATTATAGAAATAATTGAAAAACAAACGATAATGTATTAAATTGCTTGCGTTATTCCATCCTTTCTAAACCGGTGGGGTCGTAAGGTTTAAAAGGTTGAGAAACAATGTATTATATTAATATACATTTCCAGCCTACTAAGAGAAGATCAAACTAAAGGACTGACTTTATCTCATAATAATTCTGATTGCTCAGCTTCAGCAAGGCTTTTCAACATACATAAAGAAGAAGCATTTGGATTCACATCTTTCATGAAGAGACTGTTGGTCTTCAAAATGAAGATTATCAACATATCCAGACAAGAGCGAATACTCACTTTTTCCTATATATAGG
This sequence comes from Odontocerum albicorne, assembly GCA_949825065.1. Lineage (NCBI taxonomy): Eukaryota > Metazoa > Arthropoda > Insecta > Trichoptera > Odontoceridae > Odontocerum > Odontocerum albicorne. The sequence goes on from OX463840.1 coordinate 36,870,645, forward strand.
GTGCTTACTTTGAGTCAGCAAAGATTTCCAGTTCACTAAGAGAAGATTAAACAAATGCACATAACCCTTCCTGTAGTAAAGCTGACTTGTGTCAACAAAACCATCTGGGCTAATAAGATAAGATTTAGTGAGTGGACTCATATTGCTTGCCTTGTTTACAGATTTTTGCCTATTAAAATAATAATAAGTGAGTGAACTTATCTGGAAGCTAAGATTAAGCAGTGGAGTTATCTGGAAGCTAATATAAGCGAGTGGAGTTACCATGATGGCCTTGCGACATCTTTCAAAGAGAAGAAAAGGGGAAATAAGTGAACTCACCTTTTCTTATGGAGAGGTTGCTTGCCTTGTGCCAACAAGGACTTGTAATGCTCAGAGCGGATGAAGCGTGGGTAGCAGTCCTTTTTGAGCAGCAGTGCGTACACATGTTCTGCGGCCGAGTCAAATGTAAAGCGAGACGGGCTCTTCAGCTCATGTTGCACGCGCTCCTGGGTCTTGCCATCGATGTTGATCTCACAGGGAGCGCCGGCCGCCAAGAACTCCCTAGAAAATGGTAAGAACAACGCAAATTTTCATATCTAATATGATATACCCTCTCATCACAGAATTAGTTTCAAGTTTTTTCCTTAGCCAAATCACTGGATTATAATAGGTCAATTTATCAATCTCCTGCAGACATTCCGTGAATACATATACAGTGGAACCTTGCTATCCATACATAATTTGTTTTAGGAGGCTGTTCAAATTGTGATTTGTATGAATGCTAAATCAATTTTTCAACAAAGAAATAAAGTTGAATCAATCCATTTTTGACCTCCAGAGGATTGTTTTTTTAAACCTTTCCTCCATGATACGATTTCCACTTTCCAGCTTCATAATGAGTGAGTTTTTCAGTATAATTGTCATTCTTACTGCTTTCCTCTTAGGTTTAGTTGAATCAATAATCTTTTTTGGACCCATGATTACACTTATTTTCAATGAAAATATTTAAAAATTACCAAGAATAATATATTTCTCGGAGCTTGTACAAATATTGCTTAGTAAATGAGAGCCAATGCAAGACTGACCAGGTGACTCGGACTATGTCGGGACAGACCGCATGGTATGGTCTAAATTCCGGACTCATGTACGAATACTGAGTTGTATGAGTAGGGAGGCAGACAGATAGCAGGCTTCCACTGTAGACAAAGTCTGCTTGTTGTGTTGAGTTGTCTGCATATCACTGTATTTGCAGAAATAAAGGAAAAATGGAGATGGTACATTTGACACCACATTAATCTATTTAATGTGTACCACACTTTTCGAAACAGGAAAACATAAGAAAATCAAGATCCCAAAATATCAGCTTAATTTTATGAAAATTACACCATTTAAATGTCTATCTTGCTATTGTCAAAAGGTCAACCAATAATAGTCAATAGCTTTTGTTAATAGAAACCATGGTATAAATATGATGGACCAATGAAAGTTCACAACTCCTCGATTGTAAGATTTTTATTGCAAATAGGGTCTACTTTTATCACATATTTTATCCAGTGTGTCCAAATGGATCATTCGAGCTTGTGGTTTGATGGTATCATCTCTTATGAATTCAATTTATAGATTGATTTCTTTTTTATTGAATCATTCATTATCAGGATAGATTAATCATTGTTCTCGATCATAAAATAATTATTATGTCTAGTCAACTGGATGAAAAGTCTGGTTTGGCTTAAAAAATCGTTTATATACTCACTCATATATCTCGCTGACTTTCCGCTGTATCTGCGACTGGGAACTGCGGCGCAGGTCGTTGACGGCCATCCAGAACCGGATGTTCTCATGCGAGTACTCTTTGCGCAGGTAGGCGGTAAACTCCTGCAAACCCGTGGGATCTGACACCACTTCCTCCATAGACACGGCCCAACGCTTCACTCTCTTCTCTGTTGGGATCTCCACCCTGAATGAGTTATTCAATATGTAATAGACTGACATCTGTATGAGGTTTTCAGAAACTTTTTGTGTTTGTTAGTTGTTGAGGGATTGAATGATGATTGAACAGAGAGGTGTTTTATTTAATTTGGCAATTGTAAGCCATTTTGAGGGCTTTTGGAACACTTTATAAGTATTATTGGTAAATATTCTATAATACATTAGAAATTGATAATTTATTTAGATACTTTATTATAAAGTATGTAAATGGTGAGTTTATTGCTAAACAGTAATCTCTTCCAACTAATCAGTTAAGAATGCATATTTGTGCCAAATGCTGGATGAAAGGCTTTAATGTAATTTCCTAAAAGAAAAATGGAAGACTTAAAAAAGCATTAAAAATAATGAAATAAAAAACACTAAATTAAAATATTTGCAAATGTCTCTAAGAACTGGGAAAGAAGGAAGAGAGATTTTTAATCATTGAAAGAATCATTTTGTGCTTTACGATGACAAAATGCTTCTGAATCTAGTCAAATGCTGAAAAATAGAATGTATGTGACTCAAAATATAGACTTTTTCTAACTCCTTCCCTAATGAAGGGAAGCAATGGCTGGGTAGGATGAGTCTATCCTGCCTAGTAAATAAGTTGTTTCTGTTGAGGCCAATATCTGAATATGGGCAAGGCACCGGAATAATAAGATATTTCTTGATACCTTATTGAGAGCTTATTTGTAATAAAAAATATTACCAATATTAAAAGGTTTAATTTAAAAAAAAAACGAAATGTTTCACAATATATAAAAAATATGGGGAAAGTAAATTTTTCCTCAAATTTTAAATCTGGGGAGAATAGATAAGAAATAATCATTTGTTTTTTAAAGAGTTTCCTTAAAAAAAAAATTATTGCTTATCTTGAAAATTTTAAATTTATGTTTAGACTAAAAATAAAACAACATTTTAAAGTGAGTTGAATTTGTCTTATTCTCAGAAGTGTGTTTAAAGTGGCATTGCCCAGATATGTAGGAATAACTTTAATGATTTAATTATACTGTGATAAATTTTTTACACCGTCAATACAAATTATTGCAAGTATACATAAAATGCTTGTTTACAGTGGGCTATTGATCTGCCAGTAGGTGAGGTCATCAGTGACCCAAGGGTTGGAAGGCTGAGCGGGGCAGATAAGCGGGTCATACTCTGAGAAGGTCTCGGCGTGCTGCAACAATCCGTCCAGCGCTACGGAGACTTTCACCCTCGTGCGACTCAAGCAGCTCCTCAGAAACTCCATCTGCAATCATCACAAATACTTTTTAGAGTGGTGATTATTAACTTAATCGACAGCGTTAACAATAAATAGATGACTATCATCCAAGAGCATTTTGATTTTGAATTTATAAAAGGCAGCTTATAAATTTCAATTAATAATTTAAGGTGGCAAGAATTGGTATGTTAATAATGAATAACAAGTCGACTATATACCAGACTTAGACACCAGGTCTAGTGCCTCTTATGCCTGGGTAAATTATCCCACCTGACATGCTTGACTATGAACTCCTATTAAATTAAGGTGGCAAGAATTGGGATGTTAATAATGAATAACAAGTCGACTATATACCAGACGTAGACACCAGGTCTAGTGCCTCTTATGCCTGGGTAAATTATCCCACCTGACATGCTTGACTATGAACTCCTATTAAATTAAGCTGGCAAGAATTGGTATGTTAATAATAAATAACAAGTCGACTATATACCAGACGTAGACACCAGGTCTAGTGCCTCTTATGCCTGGGTAAATTATCCCACCTGACATGCTTGACTTTGAACTCCTATTAAATTAAGGTGGCAAGAATTGGGATGTTAATAATGAATAACAAGTCGACTATATACCAGACTTAGACACCAGGTCTAGTGCCTCTTATGCCTGGGTAAATTATCCCACCTGACATGCTTGACTATGAACTCCTATTAAATTAAGGTGGCAAGAATTGGGATGTTAATAATGAATAACAAGTCGACTATATACCAGACTTAGACACCAGGTCTAGTGCCTCTTATGCCTGGGTAAATTATCCCACCTGACATGCTTGACTATGAACTCCTATTAAATTAAGGTGGCAAGAATTGGTATGTTAATAATGAATAACAAGTCGACTATATACCAGACGTAGACACCAGGTCTAGTGTCTCTTATGCCTGGGTAAATTATCCCACCTGACATGCTTGACTATGAACTCCTATTAAATTAAGGTGGCAAGAATTGGGATGTTAATAATGAATAACAAGTCGACTATATACCAGACTTAGACACCAGGTCTAGTGCCTCTTATGCCTAGGTAAATTATCCCACCTGATATGCTTGACTATTAACTCCTATTAAATTAAGGTGGCAAGAATTGGTATGTTAATAATGAATAACAAGTCGACTATATACCAGACGTAGACACCAGGTCTAGTGCCTCTTATGCCTGGGTAAATTATCCCACCTGACATGCTTGACTATGAACTCCTATTAAATTAAGGTGGCAAGAATTGGGATGTTAATAATGAATAACAAGTCGACTATATACCAGACTTAGACACCAGGTCTAGTGCCTCTTATGCCTGGGTAAATTATCCCACCTGACATGCTTGACTATGAACTCCTATTAAATTAAGGTGGCAAGAATTGGTATGTTAATAATGAATAACAAGTCGACTATATACCAGACTTAGACACCAGGTTTAGTGCCTCTTATGCCTGGGTAAATTATCCCACCTGACATGCTTGACTATGAACTCCTATTAAATTAAGGTGGCAAGAATTGGTATGTTAATAATGAATAACAAGTCGACTATATACCAGACTTAGACACCAGGTCTAGTGCCTCTTATGCCTGGGTAAATTATCCCACCTGACATGCTTGACTATGAACTCCTATTAAATTAAGGTGGCAAGAATTGGTATGTTAATAATGAATAACAAGTCGACTATATACCAGACTTAGACACCAGGTCTAGTGCCTCTTATGCCTGGGTAAATTATCCCACCTGACATGCTTGACTATGAACTCCTATTAAATTCTATGCACTTTGTCGAATATGCGACTTCGAATGGGTGTTTTTTAATTCAGTATAGTATTATTATTATTTAAGTCAAAAATATATTTTTAATTTTATTTATCTATACATAAAATGACACACCAATACATTTCAGGCATGCGAGTACTTCGCTATTATTAAGGAAGGCAGAAGGCAGTTACGTGTTAGACCCGAATTTATAGTCCAGCCTAAATTCTTATAATAATTTTTAGCTTTAAAATTTCGTAATTTCTATTCATAGCCCGGCTTCATACGCTCCAAACTTTAAAGTAAGGCAATAAAACCGTGCGACTCCCCTTTTTAAGGAAGCTATGACAAATTTGTACGATATCTAATTTTCAATTCTATTTTCTTCAGTAAAAAAAAGTGAAGAAATTTAGTGTTATGGTACGATTTGAATTCGGACATTAATGTCAATTTGATATTTATATTTAACACAAAATGAATTTCATTAAAGTTTTCGAGATTCAATAAAATACAAAGAAGTAAAACTTATTGTTTTTTGCTGGACGGAAATATCTTTCCAGTTTATTTGTTCAAATATTTCTATTTGACATGGAAAATTCACGAAATTTCTGAAACTTTGACATATTTTAATTAGAAAATTTAACTTAAAGCAATTAGAAATGCAAAAGCTTCAAAGTCCCTTTAATGAATTAATTAAATTGAAGAATGCCGAACTCCTTCCTAATAAATACATTGAAATGAAGTCATTAAATTTGTGTTCAGCACTCGATTTTATATCGTTTTCAGAGACAAAATAAAAAGAATTTTAAATTATTTCAAATAAAGTTTATAAAAGTTTTGAAACTCGATTGAAATAATGAAAATTTCGTTTTACTCAGCAGAAAGTAAAACAACGAAACACGCTTAGAAACTTTTAAAATCCAATGCTTCATAGATCACGAATCATGACCATGTTTCAACGAGTAACTTTCTAGGAAAAAATTTTAAAATTCACGTGTATCGAATAATTTATATTGCCTTTCATTGGATATAAACTTTGAGAACAATTGAACATTTTCACATGCAACGTATATGCAACAATAATTCATCCCACAATCCATCTTTTTGTTGTTTCTTTAAAATATCCAATAAACAACCTAAAAATTTTTGAGCTAATAAATGTGAATTTATTAGTTAAATTCCAAATATTTTTTTTCCACTCCATACAAGCTCATATAAAATTACATAATTTTTTCTCAAACATCTCAACTCATATAATATGTGGGATTGATTATTTTTTTGCATAAATACGATTTCTTCCTACCAACCAGCTTTTGCTTACTATAAATCAACGAAAGTTGGTTGCCTTGACCATCTCTAGAGATAATTGAAGGAAAAGAAATTAAAAAAAGTAATTAGTAAAAGTATAATAAAATAAATAGTAAAAAAGTAATGTTTAAACGACCTTCGTGGTCTAGTAACACGCCTGTCTTTTATTCTGGAGATTCACGATGTAATCAATTTGTTTTAAGAGTTAAAACCTGTTTTTTGTTTTTGAACTCCTGTACATATTTCTGGTTGATTGGAAGAGATTGCCAAATGGCAATGAAATCGCCAAGTTATATGTTTTACAAGGTAAGTAAAATATTATATAAATTATATAGTAATTAGGCTTTTCTACAAATATATCTATTGTATAATTGTATAATAAATCTAGGACCTTATGAAATGTATCTATTGCCCTAACAATTTATTTTAGAAAGCTCCTAAGTGCTAGTACTAACATAAATTCAGATAAAAAGGTTTGAAAGTAAAAACTGTTCTGAAAAAAATCCGCCAGGGTTCTAACTAAGAAAGCCTGTTAATCATTCGGTCATATTTTTGGCAAGGTGTAATTAATTTATAATAATGGAAGTCGTATCCCTTAAAAACGATCGCGGAGTTATGCTCTTTATATACCTATATATTTGGTTTATCATTTATTAATGCAAAGTGCTCGGCATAATTGTTCGAACATCTCAAACATAAATACCGGGATCAGTTTGATAGATGGGTGGAACTAATTATCCGTTATTGACCTTTCTGATATTAATTTATTTTGTAGACCATTTTTTCTGCAATTCATAAGTTGTCTTTAGTAAAAAGTAAAAGCGCTTTTGAAATTATACTATCGTAGATAAGATTTATTATGCTTTAACGCAGTTTTTGAACTAGTGATCTTTTGCATAAAATTCCGGCATGGTTGCTGAATGACCAAACCCCTCTAATGTATACAATATGTTACAACTTTGAGGGCTTGGTTACATAAAAAGCGTTTTTCAATCAACCAGTAAATATTAAAAAAATTAACATTAAAAACAATACAGAGACGTATATTATTCGGTTACCATCAGAAATCGACCTCAGAATCTCTGAGAAGGCAAATATTTCACCATTTAGTCATGGAGGCTAGTAAGAATAAATAAGTAGAAAGTAAATTGAGAAGAAAAAGGTCTATGAGTAAAATAATCCAGAATTTACGCTTCCTACCTTTGTAGCTTAGTTGATTGAACGCTTAAAATTCCCTCAGGGAGTTCGAGTTTGTAATGGAATCCAAAAAGGAGAAAAAATGTTTTTGACGAGTAACATGTTTCTAGTTGAGTTGAAAAAAAAAATTATATGGAAGTAGTAAGCTGTCAGGTAGTAATGTATACAACGGAAGTATTAGACAATATCTTGGTGGTTTCTTAACTAATATTTTTTGATTATTTGTCTTGAATTTTTAATTCATATTCATATAAGGAAATAAATCGTTGAATACACAACGAAACAGATATTTTTTCAACAAAACTAACGTTTTTAAACCTGATTTCCAGTATTCATTTCGTTCACAGCTCTGTCCTGTTAGCAGGTTAGTTTTTTAGTACGATACCCTCAAATATAACTGAATTAGTGTTTTAAACACATTAAAGAGCGACTTCGCCTCCAGTAAGCGAGCCATCGGGCTTAAAACTTTTGGAGTAGGCACGGAACTCGAGATTCATCATTGAACTTGTTGCCAAGTTTGATGCTGCTCGGCGCGTGCTAATATTGTTATCAAACGAACTTTATTTACCAAACTGACACCCTTTTCTTATTTTAGGTACCATCGAGAACCTCCGGGTGGAAGTTAAGAATATTATGACTGGGCTACAGAGGTCGTCAGGTTACTGAAAATTATAGGGATAAAGAAGAAAATGCTATAATTATTACTTAGGTGGAGAGAAAAAAACGACACGCATTCTTCCGTCAGTTTAGGTATCATTATCCTAAATCTGAAAACGTTGAATGAAACATTTCCACATCTGAGCTATTTACCGTATTATACTCGCGACACATTGTCTCTTACTGGGTTATAGAATCCTGTGTTATTTCTCAATGTACTCGTAGGTACACTGAATAAAACAAGTCATCTAAGAGAACGAGAGGGAACATTTAAATCATGCGTCTATATGGATGTTAAATAAACAAGGTGATATAACACATTTTAGCGTGTGTCCTAGTAGGACGTGCTGATGATGTTGATGTCGACATCTCTGTATTCGCTTTAGTCGAATTCTGTGTTCGTTTTCGTTCGGGGTCATCAATTTAGCGGGACGCTTAATTTGATACGTCGTGATGATTTTGATTTGTTTGTATTTAAAATAAAATACGTCGATTCAGGAATGCGATAAAAGTGAGAGTGAATAATCGATAAATAGTAAACAGCGATGAATGGTCAAGTGAATAATAACAAGTGCCTTTATTCATCGATAAGTAGGTATATATAGAATTTCAGAACGGGACGCGTGAATGCGTCCGAGGTATATCTCGATCTCACTTCTGCGCGTGTTGAGGTGGTCGCAAGCGCTGCGGATACTACAGTGGGTAGGATATTTATTGTCGAAACGGCGAGACGACGTGATATGTTCTCTTTCTACCTTGGAATGCGATGTAAATATTATTTGCGTGTAAACAGTGTTGACGTTTCTGGTATGTGACAATTGTACATATCCAGAGGTTGATTCATCGGTCGTTGACCCTGCATGTTAACAATATTTAGGGACGTGGGTACCCTACAACATAATGCTTATATTACCTATAATACATTTACTTATTTTGATATAATATATTATTTAGTTCATATTTGATATAGGTTTTCTTGGTGAAACTGTATTTTTCTTTTAAAAATTGAAAATCAAAATACAAAAAATATCATATAATATTTACGAGAGGTTCCATGGTCGAAAAACCAACATTCAATGTCAGTATACATGGTGCTATATATACGTTTGTTATTGAAAATACATTAGTGGTACTAAGTTTAGACTGAATGGAAATTGTTTTCAAAAATATTGCCAGATCATTCTTGTTTACGGCTTTCTGGAAATACTGGTATATGATCAATAGACGGGAAAAATAACGCGATTTTGTAAAAAAAAACTTTGTTTTATTGTACGGTAATGAGAGAGAATTTAAGAAAAAGTTTACACAATTGTCGCCTATTAGCTTCATATAAAATGCGCCAAATCCACCCATCATCATACACACTCCTTCTCCACCTACACAAACATACACACACCTACAGTCTACACCTACTATTATACAATACAACAATGCATAACTACACACATAACTTTAATATGCATTAATCATGAATCATTTTAAAGTAATTTAATATTAGTCTATCTCAAAATGTACAGAAATGGCGCATGGTACTTGCTGCTAGATATATTGTAGTCTAGTTGGTAAGACATCGAGGGTTACGGGTTCGATTCCCGTTGGAACTCAATTTATTTTAAAATATCCAGCCTGATTTTCTACTGAGTGATGATATATTTTGTTTCTACGAATCTAAATTGAATTGTTTATATACTTACTTAATTTTTACATTCATATTTTGTATTGTATTTTATATTTAATAAAAAATAGAAAAAAAAATAGTTCCCATAATTATAAAAATACTTTTAAATTTCCCTAAAGTAATATTATTCAGTACAATACGAAATCTAGTATGTATTAAGAACTTTAACACAAGTCTACCATTTTGTTAATGACGTACGCTGGAAACATAGCAAAATTAACGTAGTCACATGCGTGTCGCAGATCTGGATTATGTCAATATTAGCAGTGATATCAAGGTATTTAGTAGGTAAGGCCTGTGTCTAGTATCCAATAAAATAACACGGACTGAAGACGGATGCCATATAAATATTACAAATCAATATCAGTTTAAATATTTATTTACTGTTGGATTTCATATTGCATTCCTTGACTTTTGATTGTTTTATATGAATAGTACATAGGACAAATGTGTAGGTTTTTAATGAACTGAAACGGGATGAGATTTTATCCATGAGGATTTTTTATAGAGCCCAATATTTGCTATCATATCGTTGTGCAAAGCTCACTCTAATTTATTCAGGTTTAAGCCACAAGAGAGCGTTTTTAAGATTCACTGTTAATAAAATAATTGTTCTAAAAATATTATATTGCATTGCATACCTTTCGTTGTGTGCAGTATACTTGTGTCGATTTATTGCCATATGACAATATATTCCAACCAACCAGAAATATGTTAAAGAGAGTGAAAAACAGACTGACACCTTATTTTAAAAAAATGGGTTAAAACGAGAATCGAACTCTCAATCCCTAAGCTGGAAGATAGGAATCTTACCAACTAGGTTATGCAAGTTATTTGCACATTAATTTAAATAATTCAAAATATTAATCGTAATTTTTATTTTATTTTGGGATGAACAATCTCGACTTACTACCTTGATCAAAAAGTTTTAGGACTTTATTCATAAAATCGAAAATACAAGTGTATTAATCAAAATCGATATGGTCCCCTTCAAAGTACTCCCCATCGACTGCAACGCACTTACGCCAGCGCTTGATCCAATCCTCGAAACACCACTGGTACTCAATTTTCGGTATGTCCATCAGAGTCGTCTTCGATTTTTTCATGACATCCTTTCGGGTGCTGTAACGCGTTCCGCGAAACGGTTTTTTAAGTCGGTTGAACAGGAAAAAGTCGCAGGGAGCCAGATAAGGTGAATTCGAAGACTGCTGAATAGTATTCGTGTTGTTTTTGGTCAAAAACTCATGGAAATCATGTCTTTCGCGATTTCAACGCGGTCCTTTTTTGGCATGAAATTGAGGTCTTTCGGCACCAGTTTTGCAGCGACACGTCTGAGGCCCAAATCACTAACCAAAATGTCTTGAGCGGATCCATAAGCGATGTTCAAGTCCTCTGCTAGCTCTCTGATGGTCAATTTGCGGTTTTCGACCAACATTTCTTTGATTTTATCGATGTTTTCTTTGGTTTTCGACTGCCACTGCGTTCGTCATCCTCGACCGACTCACGATCACTTCTGAAGCGTTCGTGCCACCGAAAAACACTTCTTCAACATTTCCAAGGTCTGCGGACCGTTAAATCCGTTTTTCACACAAAATTTAATGCAAACTCGTTGATGCACAGTTGATGTCATTTTCAAAATTGTAAAAAATCGAAAACACGCACAAAGGTAGATGTACTTAGTACAGCGTAACTTTTACAAATGTCAAGCTATGACGCTGAAATTTGGAGGGAAGTGTCAATGATAGATGTGGTAACCTAACAAAAAAAAGAATTCCTAACAAAAAAAACCTAACAAAAAAAAGATTTCCAATCGGGTGTCTGACAGCGCCACACGCTGGCCGGTCCTAAAACTTTTTGATCAAGGTAGTATATTACCTACATTTTTACCTATTATTTTACCTTTTTTTATCACGTAAGTTCGATATCATAGAATTTATTATTAGAAACATAAATTGAAACTAATATGAAATGAGATATTCTCTTCTGTGGCGGTGTAAACTCCGATTTAAAAGTTGTGATCATTTTTTATTGTAATATATGTTATATATAAAGTTGATGCTTTGAACAAAGGACCAAGTTTTTAATTCTAGCATGTGCGAATGGAAAGCGTTGGATCATATATTTAGTCTTAGTAAGGGAACGTTGGATCATATTGTATATTTTTCGAATGCCTATTAAATGACGCGTATCCGACCTTTTATGAAGATTTGTTTTTGACGAATAACTCAAACCAACTAATATTAGAGCACTCATTACAAACACATCTCGTTCCTTTTAGTGTTAAGAAAGTGTATACTTTCTAATGAAATAAAGTTACGAAATTGGTATTCGTATTTAATAAACGTATTACAATATTTCTAATGTTGATAGCGAAAGCTAACTGTGATTGTGTTTCTAGTACATACTATATTCCGTATTCTCGACAAATGTAATCAACATACCATTGCTCACTGGCGGGATCATCCAAATTTGGGTGAATTGCCATTTTAACAAAAATGACATTAAAAAGTTTTCAGACAATGAAGTGTTTGGAAGAAATAATACAATGTGCCAATCCCCTGGAGCGATCAAATCTACACAGTTAACATAACCATAGAATGAGAAACGAGGCTTTGGAAATCTGAAGTACATAATTAACGTAAAAGTTTTATTATTATTATATTCGTATATAATATGATCCTATAAAGCCAAAGACCGACTAAAAAAAAGTACAAACTAAGAATTTTGAAACAAGCCGTTTTGAAATACAATAAACAAAAACGCATTTCAAAATGCGAATTTTCAAATTATAAAAGTATTTTAATTAAAATTTCTTCAACCGAAAAATAGTTTCATGGAACATTCAAACAGTTGATGCCATTGTGAAACAATATAAATTTTGCACTCATAGCTGAAATTGGTGTGGATTCGCGAGAATGACTCCACAAAAACTAATTTGAGAAAGTGATTATATATTATGCGTTAAATAAAATACACGCAGTTATTTTTATAACGAACTAAATTTACCATACTTTATGAAACCCCTCGACATTTTAATATAAAACAAGTTAAACACGCATGAATAAATATAAAAGAAACTTATACAAATTTTTGGAATAAGATATAAAGTTATGCTAATGGAAAAAGAAAGTTGGAGATAAACCAACAGACCGATACGTCTCAATATCTAAAGTGAACATTCTTCTTTTTTTAGATCTGTGTAAGAATAAAATATGAAGAGGAGTGACCATAAATTGTGTCAAAGTATTCTTTTTGAACCAAAAAGAATCGAAATAAAAGCCTAATCCGGGTTTCGACATATTTAAATAAAATTAATTCAATTGTTTGCACATTTATACTCTATGGTATACAATAAAATAAAACGTTAGATATCAGTTGTTTCATTAGGCTCATTGCCCATCTTGAGACAGCTGACCTACACAAAATTCACATACATACGAGTATAAACAATGCAAAAATCTGAGTTGCAACCGCTCGTGATATTTTATAAATCTTAACAAAAAAATATATATACATATTAGCACAAACAAGCTAAAATTTTATTTTAAAGTCAAATTGTTTCTAAAACTGAAACGTAGTTTTTAAATTTTATTTCACACGTTTTATGATGATATAATAAATGTACTCGTATACAGTGAATGGTGTCTGATAACAATATTGAAGAACGTGGTAGAGGAGTATATGAATATTTGTCGTTGTTGGGCATCGTAGTCGAGGATCTCCTCACCATTCCAACGTCAACTCAGTTGGAAAGCGAAACTGTGTCGTGGAGATTGTTTTTTTAAGTGAGTGAGCCTTTGAACGTCAGCAAACTCACCGACCACACCACTGTATTGGATTCGATGGCACACCGAAGTGAGACGATTGAAGCACACCGGCATGTTTTATTTCTATTTTTCAGTGAGTGAGCCTTTGAACGTCAGCAAACTCACCGACCACACCACTGTATCGGATTCGATGGCATACCGAAGTGAGACGATTGAAGCACACCGGCATGTTTTATTTCTATTTTTCAGTAAGTGAGCCTTTGAACGTCAGCAAACTCACCGATCACACCACTGTATTGGATTCGATGGCACACCGAAGTGAGACGATCGAAGCACACCGATATGTTTTATTTCTATTTTTTGAAATAATAGATATGAACGAAGTTATAGGTATCTTTATACCCCCGAATATTAAGCGGAAAAATCTTGTGTCATTCGAGGGGAGTAGCATAGCGCGGGGTTCGAATCGGCGACCTCTCGCACGGAAGTCCTTTGCGTTGCCCAGCGGCCATGCACCTCATAATATATTAATATTATATCAATTTTGGACAGTTACGATAGTTGTATACTTGCAAATTATCAAGTCTATTCACAATTATCATATATGATTTTGAGAATAGTTGAACTAATAATGATTCGATTCAAAGATTAGAAATTTTATCGCAGAAACATTCAACTGGTCATATGGTTAATATTTTCTGAGAAACGTTATTTTTTAACTGGGTTTTAGAAAATGTCTTTTCATCACACGCTTAAATTAATTTGTTTATCAAACGTGTTTTATCCTGGTTGAATTATTTGCAGTATGTCTCTTACGATGATTCGTACAGATAGGCGTCCTCTCCGAAGATCTAAATGGGAGAGTATTTTATCTGTGAATGACAATAAAGTTCTATTCGAAGGATTCATTCTTGTTGTACCGTTTGTGTATAATTAAGCTGTATCGATCACGCTCTCGATCCAACTTGGGCTGCAACTCTGCGGTGGTTATCCCGTGGCACAGAAGAACTGAAACAACAATGTCACCCACAGAACTTGAGCTGCCCCTCGAAGGAGTCATTTTTCCATGTATTTGAAAAGATGATGGATTCACTCTTCGGTTATACCGCCAATACTCGGTCGTCAGGGAATTACTAGCTCTCGAGCAGATGCACGCGTGTAGGTGAGGTTGACTTTTGAACTGTTGAATCATTGTTAATCCCCTTATACCTGAATGTACATGAAAATAACGATACTAAAATAAACTCATATGTCGTTAATTATTTTCTTGATAGACCCAAGTAAATATTTTCTAAGTTATATTGACCACACTCGCTCATACAGTGTAAGTCACAAGTTTATTTTACGTATTTTAAATTCGATACATTTAATTCTTGAGTTAAGGAGTAAAGTACGTAAAAACAGATATCTTATTTTTTCAATACTTTCAGAATCAGTGATGAAAAAACCATAAGATATCCCATTGGTTCCAGAATTCAAGTGAAAGATACCACTGCTGTATCTAAGAAATACAGACAAGATGACTACATGGCCTCAGTATTGTGACAAATGAAAATGTAATTTTTTAAGTTGACTTGGATGAGCGAGTGAAGCCTGTCACCTAATTTTCGTAGCAACAAAACTAACATTTAATTAACACTCTGTATTTGCATTTAAACCAATAAATGTATGACCAGGTTTCCGGTTGTCTGTAAATTTATTAATTTGCATATTATATCAAAAGACCCAAGTGTATTTTCCAGGTCAGCGGATCAAGTTCCTGGTATGAGTTACACAGATTTCATAATGTGCTGTTCTTAATATAATCACATAAGAAATTTTAAAACATACTCGTACATTAGTAGAAAAAGATCAAGATATCTGAAATTCATTTGGAATTAAGAAGAAATCACATTTACAACGAATTTGAATTAGATAATCCAGAATTATTCTTAAAGAGAAAGCAAAACTTTGTTTTAAGGATTTTCAAAGCCTTAAACGGTTTAACGTACTGCACGTTGAAATTTTGTGATGTCTTCTTTACACATTACGATCGTGCATTCGGTCTACTGCTCGGCCGTGTAACAAATATTCACCGATGATTGTTTACACGTAACGAGTACTCTGCTGTTTAGTAATTTGAATAAATTATATCCATTTAAATTATATCTTACCCACAAAACATAATTTGATGTGGCAAAATTTAAATATCGAATAAGCATGCATCTATCTACCTTGTGTGCAATATCTGAGTATTAAACCAAAAACTCATGGGTAAATTATGTTTAAATTCATTTCATAGAATCCCATAAAAAGCGATATTACGTTGAGAATTTATACATTGTCTAAAAAAGAAGAGAAACTTAATACATAGACGCGCTCATTAACGAACTTGCCACTAATCTTAGTTTATGACAGTACATGGATATTTGATAAATTGCAAAGTGTAACTCGAAGGCCATTGTTGGCCAGTTGGAAGACATCAGAAACGTTGGCTGATGGGTCCCACAATGGGAAGTTATCAGAGAAGTTCATGACCAGGAGTGAAGGAGTAGAGGCTGACGATGAAGAAACAAATTAAACTATTGTAAATGCAAATTTGTATTACACTTTCGTTGTAAAGTACAACCTGTCGGGTTTGTTGCCTTATGGATATTTCTTCAAACCAACCAGAAAAAAAAATCTCACGGGCCATTTTTTTGGCTATTCACTTAAATATGGGTATTCCCAGTCAGTGATCACTGGCAAGTTGATTACATTAATTGAGAATATAGAATATAAGTGAAACCAGACAAGAACGATTTTTAAAAATTATACCAATAGGAATTGAACCCGGAAGATAGTTCGATCCCATCACCACCTACACTATTATGGGGGACAAAATAAATTCTCATCAGAAGACAGTCGTCTAACTAACCACACCATGGAGGTCGTGCATAATGTGAGTAGGAGAGGAAGTTTTGACAGATAATTGGAGCTTCCGCCCTGCAACGAAACGAACAGGCTGTGATAGAAGGAAGAAAAGATAAAGGTATTTCAAAGCTTATATTAGGTATTAAAAGTAAGAATCTTGACTTGGTAGATTTTTGTTCCATACAGAGGATATGTGAATTATCTATCATTCATATTATCTTCAGCTATCAGTGAAAATAATGTAATCTAACAACACATTATTTTTGCGTAATCTTCCCATTCATTTGCAGCATGAATCCGATCAATATTACTGTACAGATCAGATAAAATTATGCTGTTCATTCTGAAAACGCCACTTATCTGGGATCCAATTCTGCCAACACAATTGAAGTCGGAATCTAGATGTCGAAAAATGATAACAAGACGATTAATAATCCGGTCTCATCTCACCATTTCAACTAAAACGTGACTGTTTTAATATTCGGAGACACTTCTCAAACTATTGTACAATTTTAGTTTACTGTTTGTCCTATTCATGAACTGGCGAATGTTGGACAATCATGAAAAACACTAAACCGAAACAACATTCTACAAAGCCGTAATCATACAATTTTTGATATATGGATGCGAATTGTGGGTTCCCTACATACGACACATCTAAGCTCGAAAATGTCAGCAGCACCTCAGGCAAATAATGAACAATCGATGGCCAAACAATGAAGTTTTGAGCAGGGCAAACTACTATAGCATCGAGATTCTGGTGTAATGTGTTCACCTACGTTGGCCTAGACATGTAGCTCATATGTCTGAATCCAGACACCTAAGAAATATCCTCTTTGGTAAGCTGGCGGAGTGCAGAATAAATCACGGTGGACAGCGTAAGAGTTATAAGGACGAACTGAATGGCACATTAAAAATATAAAAGCTCAATAACAAATGGGAGCAAACAGGAGCAGATCGAGTTAAATGGCGTGGAACGTGAATTAGTTGAAGAGAGGACTGTACTCTGCGACATTCTTCTTCCTAGTTGTGTTGACTCATTGTTGGGTATCGAGAACCTCTGGGATAGCTTTTAACGGTTCAACTTCATTTGAACTCTTAACTCCACAATTACGGACAGCAGAGGTAAATGGTAGTATCGTTACGTCCTTCACTTGGTCGGTTTCTAGCGCTTTTACATAACCGATATCATAATAATTATCAAGCTTTATATGGAACGTTCTGAAGTTTGTCCACAGTGAATAAAAATCTATAAACAGAAATAACATATTGTGGTCGATAATAATTTAGATAGTTCTTATTTGTAATAACATATGTATTATTTTCACTTTTGTAAATAATATGAGGGGCGCGCTGTAATAATTCAACATAAAATTTTAATAAATTAAGTTTTAGCCATGTTCTGTTGTAGTATTGAATAAATAATAGTCACGCATGCAGATTTTATAGTTTTGACATCCAGCTAACAGTTGATGTGTCAGGCGGTACTGTTGTGTATAATTAAATATGTTATTAGGGAAATTGACAAACAATGTGTGTATAGAAGTATTAAGTAGCTGAATCTGTGAATATTTTATATACAATCACCGTTCTATAACAGTTATAAAAAAAACTCAGAAAAAGTACATAACACGGGTAAATCGATACTTTCAATAAATACTTTTTTTGAGTGCTTATCATATTCGGTAATACTTGTTGTATTCGATAATCTATCTAAGATAGGTATATTCAGTAATCTTTTTGTGTTCGGTTATCCTAAGGGTTATGGGTTCGATTCCCGTCGGAAACCAGTTTATTAAAAAAAAGGTAATCTAATTTTTAAGGCCTCTTAAGCATCTTTCTGGTTGGATAGAAAATATTGACACATGGCGGTAAACCCAATAGGTTCTACTGTATATAACGAAAGTGCTATATGTACGTAATATGTTTACCTGGTTTTATCAGTAATGCCTTTGGAAAATTATAGACAGAGATGTTGTTTCTCACCTTATAGTGGTTTTCATTAGAAACGTAGACTAAAATTTCCTATAAATCTTTTTTCCGAGAAGGTCAATCCGTTTTTTTATGAAATTTATAAAAAGTGTTTATGATTAGAAATAAGCTTCTTATAGTAGAAAATATATCAAATAGGCAATAGTTTCCATATATAAAAGTTTTATGTTAGTGAAAATTCTCGCTTTACTAAACTTTGAAAAACACTGAATTTCACCCTTTGCAATAGAAATATTCACAAGGCGGATGGTGTATTGAATTATCATGTCGGATATTTTGGGTGGTGCCAAGAGTATTGTCTTCGACATGCCAACTCAGCACCCCCACCCTAAAATGAATATCAGAAAGGGGTGAAGACGAATTGGCATTTTATTTGCATTTCAATTCGATAGATATTGACAGGGGTGAACTGAGAAATTGAACAATGTTAGTTTGTTGCTTTAAATAAACTGTTGAAAGAGAATGTCAGGTGCTTCGATAAAATGATTTATTCGTAGGGCACTTGAATTTCAAATGTTATGTTGAATAGGTAATGGAAAATAAACTTTGTTTTTAAAGTAGAAAAAACACCATAAATCCTTCACAGACGCATATTGAATTTTGATATTTTATATCAAAATTCTTTTAACTCTGATAAAACAGTTTTTGTTTTATTCAAATTGAATCGAGTCAACGTTGGAAGTTTGCTTGAAGAATAATTCAGATATTGCGAACAAAATATATATATGTTAATTTAACTTTTCAATCCTGTTAGGATATGAAAGAAAAATAATCAAATATGTTTTGATATTTGAAATATACTTGAAAATATTGATATACCTAAATAAAATATTACACGAATATTTCATTCCTTTTTTGGCGAGATTTAGTAAATAAAGATAATTTCAAAAATATTATTATTATTAGATACATGCTGTTAATATCCATATCAAGTTTAAATTTTCCTTTCCTCTCCACCATCCTTTCCTTTCCTTTTGATTGATGATATCTCACTTTATATGAAAAATAATGTTCGGGTGATTGTCCGTCTTTGTGGGGTTCGTGGGCATGTTCTCACGTATATGTTTATGGATTTCGTGGGGATGGATAGTCATTTGAATGATTTATGCGACCACGTAACTTGCTTCATTTACTTTTGTCTGGTTGGTTGGAAGAGATTGCCGCCTGGCAATAAGCCCGCCAGATTGTATTGCAATAAAAGTGTTAAAAGTGTTAAATAAATAAATAAATGTAATTTGTTCATAAAGAGAAAGCAAATAAAGAAAAATAATAAAAAAAAATAAGCAGGGAAAACAAACAGTACCTTAGGGTAGCGTGCAAGAATCAAATGATTGATTTTTTTAATAATGAAATATAAGGAATGTTCGCTATTTAAGTATAGACTCTTATATTTTAAGTTATTTACATTGGTCATGGTCACAATTTATCGTCCAGACGGGAAATTGTGGTAAGCGAGCAAGCAAGCGTCAAAATACTGAGGTTGAACGAAACTTCAAGATAATTTAGAACATATTAAGGCCGGCTTGTACCAATGACATTTATCTAGGTAACCTAGGGTTACCCAGTGAAAATAATAAAATGCACTGCATTTGGTAAATGGCTATATAAAGTATCTTTAGATTTCATCCTTAACTTATGCAAACTATTTGAGGTATTAGTTTCTATATGCATTCGTTAATTGTTATATAAGAACTTTTCTAAGCTCAAATTCAAAGATATATTACTTACACAATAAGTAAAATGAGTAGGTGTAGATATCTACGAGAATATTATGAAAATTTGCTTACAAAGAGACAAGTAACAGAGGAGGGTTCCGAGAAGGCTACTGGTGGTAATCCACTCTTTTTAGCATTCATTAGGTGGTGCAATTAACAAAAAGTTTACGAACTCCTGTTCCAAATCAAACTCCTCAATTAGACTTCTGTTTTTCTGTGTGCTGAAGTTAGATTTGTGTCAAGAGCTTCTTTTACCAAGACAGTGTTTTTCACAGCTGAGTGTCTGCTGCTTCTTTGGCCAGACATACTGTCGAGAACTACCAGTTTTCAATATACTTTGGTCTTCTTCGAACTACTGCGTAACTGAAGATTCCAATGATCAGAAACAAACCAATGAGATTTTTTCGTGAATGTTTAGTTCTTTCAGTGTTGATTTGTCTTTATAGTACTCGATATAATAGGCTCTTGTATTTAGTTTGTCAACATGGATACGGCATGTTGGCTCTTGTGGATAACCGAATACTTATCCAAGAGACACGCGGGGAATCGATAGTGGAAGTGTTACCTCTTTTCTGCAGTGCTCGATGTCCCTCCGGCGAGAGCGTGGCCCGTTGCGGCAACGGCTGGGGATGGGGCAGGGCTCCAGCGCGCTGGGCACGCCGGGCGGAGGCCGGTACACGCGCCAGTACGCGCGTTCCTGGCTGTCGCTCACGATCTTGTCGCCCTTCTTGCGCTCCTTGGCCAGCTTCACCTAAAATAAGCATATGAAATTATTGTAATATTCTTATTTGATTAACGCGTTTACTGTATTTGTGCTACGGAATGTATTCTATATTCTCCATGAATATATTCAACTCAACATTGCTCATTGGCTGTGAGCACCCAAATCTGACTATTTACACAAATTTGGGGGTTCTCAGTCATTGAAACACGTATCCGACTGATCTACGTTTGACAAATAACTCAATGCTAACTAATATGGGAACGTTCATTACAAGCATGTTTCGCTGCTTTTGTACATAGAATGTTAAGAAAGTGTATCCTCTTCACAACTGAATTAATTCTAAGGTTTTAAAAAATATCCTTGCTTGTGAGTGTATTATTTACACTAAATGCAACATTATATCGTATAAGTTTAGATAGGTGATGCCCTAAACCTTCAAAGTACAACATACAGTATCCTACACTTCAATTGTTATCATTGAGAATATAAATATACCACAAAGTTGTTTACAAAGTGCATATAAACTCTGTGTCCATTATATTGGACGCTAGGTCTGTAAAGGATACGGTCTCTGATGAAATCAAGTCGTGAAACAAGTATTCTTCTTTAATAAACGTGGCATTATTAAAAATGTTGTTATTGAAGGTTTACTGTGTTTGTGCTGCTAGACCATGCTCTGTATTCTCAATGAATGTACGAGTATTATATTAAATTTAACACTGTGCATTGGCTGGGATTCGGGAGCACCTATATTTTGGTGAATAGATTTTAAAAAATGTACAAAAGGGATTTTTGAAAGGTTGAAAAGTTTCTAATAATAAAAGTCCGAGTTTGAATAAAATAACTAACTGACGACTAAAACGTTCTGTTCGGCTTCAAAATGCTGTACATTAGTTCCATAAAGGGTCAAAATGCTGTGCATCAGTTCCATAAAGGGTCAAAATGCTGTGCATCAGTTCCATAAAGGGTCAAAATTCTGTGCATAAGTTCCATAAAGGGTCAAAATGCTGTGCATCAGTTCCATAAAGGGTCAAAATATTGTAGTTCATTTAGATCAAGACAGAAACTTTGGATGAAAAGTGTTACACATATATTTTCTATTATTCTTGTAAGTGTTCTTGATCATTGAGAAATTATTTGTGGGGGTCTTATTATTGTTTGTAACAAACGTACTTGACGAGCATAAGCTTAAACCACGAGTACATCGATTAAGCCAGTACAATGCTAACGGTCAACCCTCATGACATCGAACCTTCCCGTAGTAATAATAATATATTACTAAATATCGCCGAAAATATGAAGAAATATTGATGTATTATTTTATTTATATCAATATTTTCAAGTATATATTTCAAATATCAAAACATATTTGATTATTATAAAGATGTCGTTTATTGTAATGGATAATTCTTATCGTTCATGTACCATAAATCTTCAAAATTTTAGTGTGGTTATACATATTTTTGTTTGTGACATGTTGCGATTATTGTTATTTTTGTTCCTTAAACTAAGAAAGTGTAGACCTCATCTATTTGTAGACTTTTGAATTTTCTTTTTCAGTGCCCACAGTATATAATTGACCTATGTGATAAGCAAGTTACTCAGCCGGCAGGTCTACAGTATCAAGTACAAAAATTAAACATCATGGGGGATGGGGAATATATTTTTTTACGTTTATTGAAGTTTATTTATTGAAACTGTTACTTTTGTAATTCTTGTATATTTCCTTATCATGATAAAATAGAAAAAAACGAGGGCAAAATTATATTTTATAATGAAAGAAAAAAGCTTCCGGTTTGCTCGGTATACAATGTGAAAAAACATACTGCAATAAAAATAGACACCAATTATTTTTATTGATGTTGAATTAAAATATTCATAAAAAACGTAAGATAATTATTTAAAATAAACGCTTTAATGTCGCTTGATACAGGAAAGGACTGGAATAAATTATTTTTATTACTTATTGTTATCTAAATCTTTAGAACTGCAAATGTAAGCTTTAATTCCAGATAGGGCAATAAAGACAGTATGTTAAAACTGGAAAAAAAAAATTAAAGTGCTTAAATTTAAAAAATGAAATAATATATTCTGGTCTCCAGTAGTTAGTTAAGTCGTCTATCGATTATATTTGCCTGGGACGTTGTTTTAATAGCGCCTAGAGATTGGCTTTTTTTTAGAAATTTTGGTCTTTTGTGTTTTACATGGTCTTTCAATTCGTGATTTACACAGAACTAGGCGATGCCGTATTGCTTTGTTTGCGGATGAAAATACACGAATATCTACATAGTTTAAATCACCGGTCTTCATTTTAACGTCCTTTTTTACAGGTTTTGGAACCAACTTAAAAAAATACATTTTCAGTTACATAGTATACCATATATATTTTTTGAGTTTCTATTACCAGTTTCTTCAACCTTTCCTCGTTTCTTCACCATTGAAGGACGTAGTATTTTCTTAATGAGGGTTTTTTCATAACATTGGTTTGTCTAATATTTTTGTTAGAAGATAAACAATGCTAATCATTCACCAAACACTTCTACCCATGTCTTAATCCGTAGAACGCCCAGTGCTGTCCAGGTGAAAGTGTTTAGCGCGGAAATAATTTAGCGTCTTAGACAAGAAAAGAAGACTTAAAATTGTTGAAAGAATTATCTTATTTGTTGAAATATATAAAAACTTTACAATAAAACCGCCATATAATATATATACACTTTTTCAAAAAAGTTTTAAAATAAATATCAATAACATTTTTATTCAGAACGTAAAGTTAATATTTTGTTTAAGATTTCCGGTTTTCCCAAAATTACTTCGAAATATTTGAACACGTGGTGAATCACCCATCTACTTATACGAGTATGTATCCTTAGGTAAGGTAGATAATATGTTCTAAGGCAGTCCTTTATCGTCTGAAATATTTATTTTTATAGAGCCATTTATTACTTATGTAACATCATTACACGATAAATCGTCCCTGTACGCCGTTAGACCCGCTGAATGACAAATTCTGTCTACCGTTGGCATTATCCCGATGATTTATAGTGGCGTAGTATTACAAGTGCGAGTGTATCTGTTTTCTACAGCACTCGAATTCGAAATGTCTCGCCAATTTCAGGCCAGGAATAGATGTATTTTCAATAAAACTATGATTTTTATTTTCGTTCATTCTTACCACAGGAGACAAAGAATTGCGTTTAATCAATCACACATCGATACATTATTAGAAAAAAAACGTGACGAGGAATCTTCAATACCCTTTCTTGATAGGAGTGGAGGGACATAATTTATATGGCATAAATTATCTAATTATTGATTGAAATGAAAAGTTAGACATGTATTCACAATTTGATTTACATATGATATACTCGTATAATATAATACATACTATATAAGTATACTTTTTAATTTTAGATAAATTAAATAGCAAATTTGCTAGGAATTCATTTGATCAATTGAAACAGGTCTTCAAAAGCAACCTTCCTGCCTGTCAACCTTAAACGAAACAGGTCTTCAAAAGCAACCTTCCTGTCTGTCTACCTTAAACGAATTGCTCTTTAATCGGTGTATAATTAAAGTTTTCTCATACCTGTATAAAATATGTGTACTATTGTTCAAACTCACATAATATTTCCAAACCACCTAAAGAAGCATATAGAGAAGTATGCTGGTTTACCGTATGAACAATATACAGTGAAATTGAGGTATTCAGGTTTTATAATTAGAACAATGGATAATAAATGGATGCATTCACTTATTGAATAGTACCGGAAATGAAAATTAAAGCACAGAAAGTCACTTTTAAACACGTTTTATTACTGTAAAAAAATGGCAATGAATAGGCAATTTTAGAGAGTAAATAAATAAATTTCATTTTAAATTTAAAAACAATTTATGAGTACATAGCGTCGTTAAGATACATTTTTCAAGGCGCTCTGCTCTAACTTGGAACCCAATTTACTAATATTGACAGAATAAAAATATTACAGAAAAAATATATCTACTTTGAGTGTAAGGAACAGGAGGGGGTGACTATGACCATTATATTAGGCACATTCTCACATCCAAATATGTTTAGAAACACATATTTGGTAAGAAAACTGCAGAAAATGATCAAGGGAAGACAGAATAAAAGGGTAACCTTTGTATAATAGATCTTCCGATATGTGATATATGTCTTTCAAAAAAGGTTGTATTCAAGTGCTTCCTAAAGTTGCTTATATCACCCATATCTCTAACACTTAGGGGCAGACCATTCCACGCCATAGGACTAGCAACGGCAAAAATCCTGACATAATCTTTAACATAAACATCCACCCTGTGTGATACTGATAAATCGTCGAGTTCGTGATAATAATCATACATTTAAATATTCATAGTTTCACAGTATTTCGTCTCACAGGGTTAAAGTTATATGTGTAATCATAGCTCAATCCCATGGTTTCAAACTCATATTATACCAAAGCTAATATAAACAAAAAAATCAAGGGATCATGCCGCTTATACTGGGTAAAGCTCCCTCTCGTTTTCAGTTTCAATTTAAAGATTACCACCTAGGACATAGTATGCACTCATTTTAGATGTATAAAATAACAATGGAAAAGCGTATAATATGATCACGTATGATAATTTAATGTCCACAATATGAAAATAAGAAACATTTCAGTGCAAGAAACCTTATATTACCGGTAAAATAATCCCCCCATTCTTATTCACGTGACGAGGAATCACAGTTATAAGAACGTTTAGTAAATGTAAAACAACTAATCAGTATGCTTAATTTAAATCCTGACAATTTTCATTAAATTTATTTTCAGTCTTTAATACCATATATCCCTAAAGCTTTGGTTTCCTAGGAAAGTGGTGTCGTTATATAGCGCACGTAACAAAACATTGTCTATGCAAACCATATGGTGTGGTTTCCTAGAGAGCGTTGGTTGTGTCGTTATATAGCGCTCGTAACAAAACATTGTCTATGAAAACCAATGGCGTTGGTTTCCTAGAGTGCGTTGGTTGTGAGTGTAATTTCAAAAAGCAATGCTGCTATTTGCATGACGGCCGTGATAGCGGAGCAAACAGTCGTGGAACGATTTTTCCCGTGTAGCGAACACCGTTTTAAAATAAAAAATGAGTGCAAACGTAATTTGGACCAGCGAAAATGACGAAATATTGATTGATTTTGTAAGAAATAGTGAAGCTTTATATAATGTGACGACCAAAGACTTTAGAAAAGCCCAGTTGAAACAAAATATGTGGAATCAGATTTAAAGTTTCCAACAGACAGTTGTGGGTTCTCATTTCTGCCGTCTGGCGGCGCGCCAGGCGGATGCGACGCAAACGTAATTTAATTTGGATCAGCGAAAATGACGAAATATTGATTGATTTTGTAAGAAATAATGAAGCTTTATATCATGTGAAGAGCAAATACTATAGAAAAGCCCAGTTGAAACAAAATATGTGGAATAATATCGGAAGCTGTCAGTTTGACATTTCCAACTGACAGTTGTGGGCGGTGCGCCAGCATCACGTCATGTTACGTGGGCTATATAACGAACCCGCTTTCTTAGGAAACCGTAGCTTAACTGATATTTCCTAGAAAAATATCGTTTCACAGTATTTCAAAAACGAAATAAAAAAAATCTGCGAAATATTTCATTAAGTTTTAAAGGAATTTTTAATTTTCCATTAAAAAAATGTATTATTTTGTTCATTGCGGAATTAATAACTTGTTTTGTATGCATTGATCATTTTTATACATTAATTGTCAATTTTACTTCAAATATAATATAAAACGGTACCTTGACTGAGTGGTTTAATATTTAAAAAGGGTGAAGCAAGAATGTGTTATGTCTCCCTGGTTGTTAAATGTTTACATAAATTTATGTGTAAAGGAACTATCGAGGTCAATGGGTGGTATTTAAACGTATAATGGAAATGTACATATATTGTTGTATTGTGATGACATGGCAGTGCTAGCGGAGAATGAAGATGAATTTCAGAGTTTGATGGGTAAATTGTACGAGAGATGTGAAAAGAAAGATCTGAGAATGAATATTACGAAATCCAACCCCATGGTGATAGATAAATGTGGAAGGAAAATGAAATGCGATATATGGGTGAAAATTAATAATTGGAGCAAGTTGAGGAATTCTGTAATTTGGGTACTATTTTCTCAGACGATGGAAGAGTTACGAGGGATATTGATCGTCGTGTAGCGCTAGGAAACAAAGTCATAGGCACTAAAACATATACTAGGTTAGTCAAAAAGTTTTGAAAGCGGAAATGAAAATATATTTTTTTTGGGGGGAAATTACTTTTATTGCTCAGTATAGTCTCCCATAAGATCAATACACTTGGTCCAACGATCTTCCAACTTTGTTGTCCCATCACGGAAGTGACTTTCTGGAAGGCCTGCAAAATACTCTTCTACGACGGCTATAACCTCTTCGTTTGATGAAAAATGCTTTCCACGAAGGAATTTTTTGAGGTGTGAGAACAGCCAGAAGTCAGAGGGAGCTAAATCTGGCGAATAGGGTGGATGCTGCAACAATTCGTACCCCAATTCACTGATTTTCGCGATGGTTTTTTGAGCTGTGTGAGCAGGT
The DNA here is from genome assembly GCA_949825065.1 of Odontocerum albicorne. Taxonomy (NCBI): domain Eukaryota; kingdom Metazoa; phylum Arthropoda; class Insecta; order Trichoptera; family Odontoceridae; genus Odontocerum; species Odontocerum albicorne. The sequence goes on from OX463840.1 coordinate 36,898,133, forward strand.
GCATTGTCTTGATGAAAAATGATTTTTTTCTTCTGCAAACCGGGTCTTTTTTCACAATTTTTTTCATCCAACTGGTCCAAAAAGTCACAATAATAATCAGAGTTGATTGTCTTACCAGTTTGGAGATAATCTATCAATAAAATTCCTTTTGCGTCCCAAAAAAATGACGCTAACACCTTCTTGGCCGATTTCTGGACACGAACTCGCTTCGGAGCCAAAGTGCCTGGTTCACACCACTCCTTAGCCTCTTGTTTTGATTCAGGATCATGGTGGTAGACCCAAGTCTCATCCATAGGGATGAATCGACGCAGAAAATCCTTTTTATCCTTTCGAAATTGCTCCAAATGTTGCTCAGAAAGTCGCATTCGAACGTGTTTTTGTTTCATTGTTAGCAAATGCGGCACCCATTGTGCACACAGTTTTTTGAAACCCAAAACTTCAGCCAAAATATGCCATGTTGTTCCATGTGAGATGCCTATGGTGTCAACTATCACATCCACAGTCGATCGATGATCTTCCAAAACCATATCCTGTATTTACGCTATGATTTTTGGTGTTGATGCACTTTTTGGACGTCCTGAGCGTGGATCGTCTTCATCGCTTGTACGGCCACGCTTAAACTCCAAACCCCATCGGTGAACGGTTGGAAATGAAGGAGAAGACTCCTTTAATACTTTCACCATCTTTGCATGGATCTCAGTACCCGATAAACTTTCCAAAACAAAGAATTTAATCACTGCACGATATTAGGATTTTTCCATTGTTAAAAAATACACTGACACGTCAACTTCAAATGGCTTGTAAACAAAGAATGAATTGACAGATCGAAAAGAAATTTTGAGTACGTTCTTATGAAAGATGAAATATTAAAATGGCGTAGAAATTTTGGTTTTTCTACTGCTCCATATATGTCGCTTTCAAAACTTTTTGACTAACCTATTATAGTCGAACCGGACAGTATCAAAATCTGCTAAGATGATAGTCCGTCCACAACAGTATTTTATTATCAACTCTGGTGTATGGTGGTGAAACGTGGACGTGGAAAAAAAAGGAGCCGAATTAATGTTGTAGAAATACATGAAGTGGCAATGTACCACAGAATACAGAATGAAGGAATTAGGGTTGAATGTAAACTTAAGGCTGATATGTTGAATTATATGAAGAACACTCTAAGATGGCTTCGGCATGAACGGTGTATGGATGTAGAAGAGGTGAAGGGCGTGTGTCGGGATAGTTATCACTAATATACATACAAAAAAAAACATTCAATTTCCTTGCCTACTCTGACAGGGAAATGGCATGATGGTTTGTATGTATGTATATTAGTGATAATTAATATGCTGATTTTATTCAAGAATATATTACTTTATTCCACACACATATATACAGGATGTCCAAAAATATGTACGAGTATACACAATTTTATACCGAGCCGTTTACTTGAACTTGCTGCAGGAATGTGTCTTACGATGCATTCGTGAGGAGTTTAGAGATGAGGACTACTTTAATTTCAGCAATATGCTATACTTCCCTACTACCATCGTACTGTGAGGATCTACTCGTATTTTGATGAAAATTTGTGGAACAGATTATTGGACGTAGATGTAGCATTGAAACCCCCCCCCCCTTCCTCAGACCTTCTGCCAACGGACTTTTTATGCTCACTTGTCAAGTATAAAGTTTATGGCACAAAACCAGCAACAGTTAATGGAGTGAGAGTAGCGACTGAAAGGGAATGCGCCCAAATACCAAAACAAATGATTCGTGATGTTTTCAAACGATCTATCAGCAATGCGTGGACCAAAATTATCATCAATTGGAGCATTTGCGATTATCATAACAAATCTATGCTTGTTTTCTTTAATTTGAAGTGTTAATTTTAGACGTGCCTTAATTAATACTGAATTTATAATCATTCAAAGTAAGTATATGTTTTTGGGACACCTTGTCTTTAAAGAAAATGGGTGTAAAAATATTTTACATAAAATAGTTGTTACAAGTAGGTATGTAACGTGGCTTTAGAGATGAGGCAAAAATATCTTTTGACGATCCCATTTTGTAAAATGTCAAAAAAGACAGACATGAAATATGGAGCACATTTGAGTGAAAGGTAAAGTATTTGGCTAACCTACCTACCTATTCATTAAATTTATATATATTCAAAATTATATTATGACATTTTCGTTAACGTTGAAAACGTGTCACGCCACCGGAATATTATTCAAAATGTGATTTACATACATGACAAACGCTCTTGTCAGCAACAAAGATTTATTGCAAAGCCAGGGCCAAGTGCCGCATTGTTTCAAGTATCGTTTTACTGAAAAAGGTCTTAAAGTGCCATAGCCGTAATAGCATGAACGGCGGGCTAGGAATACAAGCTTTGGAGGACTCTCACTTCCGGGGTAAAGGAGAAGCCTTTCTTCTGGAGCAAAGGGTATAAAAGATGGAACCCTTCTAAATCACAAATAACATCCTTACAGGAATATGGCGAGGGGTTGCGAGATCAAAAAGAAATAAAAAATAATCAAAATCCCACAAAAGAAAGAAAAATCAACAAATTTGTCACAAAAATAAATAGGTACCTTGAAAAAAATGTTACCTCAGCAAAATTAAATAATAATGATACGACCAAAGCTTAAAATCATATTTAAAATGCATTTTTTTGCAATTTACATGTATTACATCACGTCGACTCTCTGTCGGGGTAGGTAGAGACGGGAGACGGCCAGACTTTATCTACAGACTATCGTGACATACATCCTTTGCCTCTTATACATCCATACACGTTTTCACACAACTCCAACGATTTCTTTGATTTTCTATGTTTTCCTCTTTCAAAATATTATTTACTTGATTCGACCATACTTCGGTCTTCCTCTTTCACATTTTCCGTTCACATATGCACTGTTTGTTTGTTTTGTTAGTCTTTTTTCCTTTCTTCGTTCCATCTGCCCAAACCCTCTCAGAGCACTCTTCTTTATCTTACTAAATACATCAGCCTTAAGCTCACATTCATCCCATATCACTTCATTCTGTATTGTGTTATTCATTATTACCCCATGTATTCCTTCCACTGCATGCATTTCTATAGCATTCATTCGGCTCCTGTCTGTCTTTTATACGTTCACGTTTCACTCCCATACATAAAAGTTGTCACTAAAATGCTGTCTTAACAGATACTGTTTGGTTCGAGTATATATATTTTAGTGTTTTAAGTTTTGCTTACTGCTTATACTTTTCCTTTCACACTATTCTTTAATCACCATTACTAGATTTCATAACATTCATATTCAGATCTTTGTCTTTGCATATCTCATATAATTTACTTATGAAACTATGCAATTCATCTTCACTCTCCACCAACACCACCATGTCATCAGCCCACAACAATCCGCATACATTCCTATTCGACGTTTGTATGCCATCCATTGACCTCAATAGTTTCTTCACACACGCCTCTACGTATATAATAAACATCCAGGGTGACATAACGTATCCTTGGTTTACCTCTTTTGAAATATTAAACCACTTAGTCAAGACACCGTTCTCTGTAATGCATGCCATATTTTCGCAATTGTAATAATGATAAATTAATATTTAATATTGTAATAATTATTAAAAAAAAAAATAGGATTCCCATTTTTTTTTGTGAATGTAAATAAAAAATTTAATGGCTAAAATGGGCAATGAAACTGAAGTCAAAAACTTTGTGAATCTTTAATATAAAGGTTAGATGGGAATAATTTGAAATTACTTCCAAAACTATTCACGGCAGGCGTTGCTTTAAAATAGCGTATCCCTAATCTAGACCCATATAACACTTTGACGTAACAAAAATCAGATATTTTTAAAATGATGAAATTAATTGATTAATGAATTGTTCGAGATGCTTGAAATGACCTAGCGTGTGAGTGATATAAAATTATTTCGTGTCGATTTTGACTTAATAATGTTTGCATTCAACGTTTGATCTATGGGAGTGAAACGTGAACGGGAAAAAAAGACTAATAATAAACGAATCAATGTTGTAATATGCGTGCATTAAAAAGAATGAATGGGGGGACAAAGTATGACAGAATACAAAATGAAGTGATAAGGGATGAATCTGAACATAAGATTGATGTGTTGAGCAGGATGAAGAAAAACACTCTGAGATGGTTTGGGCATGTGGAACGAATGATTTAAGAAAGACTAAAAAAACAAATATATTGTGCATATGTGAGTGGAAGACGTGTAAGAGGAATACCAAGGAAAGTATGGTTGAATTAATGAACGATGGAAACGTAGAAAGTCAGAGAAATTATAGGAGTTGTATGAGAAAGTGTACGGATGGAGAAGAGGTTAAGGATGTGTGTCGAGAGAGGAAAGCCTAGCGCTCTGTTCTCTCTGCCTACTTCAACAGGGCATTGATGTGATGATACGTATATACGAGTATCTATTCAATGTTTTTCTGAGTCGTCATATTATAGAGATCATGATTTCCATGAAACGTCACTATCTCTGTGCATAATTCTTCTTCAGTTGTCCCTAGAATCATCTGAGTGAAGTATTGATACCACTGAAGGTATTGTGGCTGCTTTAATTTTATCAATTCAGCATGCCATTGACATACCCTTTTCTATTCCATCATCTTTGTTACAAATCACAACAAACTCCTCTCTCTCCGAATATTGTATTTCACTTTCGTTAGAATCTGGAATACAAAACAACCTGGTGAGCCATGTGACAATTCAACCAACCAGAATGGTGTTTGAAAAAACCTTAAGTGAAATCTGACTGAATTTTGTATAAATCAACTCCTCGAGTTATAAGACTGGCATTTCACCAACTAGACTAAGGAGGCTATGTCAGTCATGTGGCCGGAAAACTGAAAAATATGCCTTAAACAAATAGTTGCGAGTTTCTAAAATGAATATGTTTGTACGCCTAGAGGTCCTAGAAGGATCAGGATATGACGCAAACACTTGATCTCAAATATAAACCCTCAATCGATATGCAGCTTATGTCATCTAGTTTATGTTTGAATTGTTGTTAAGCATTTCAATATCAAGTACTAATCATTCCCTGTTTGTATTAAATCTCTAAATTGCCACGTGTCTGTTGTCTCCACCTCCTAAAATAGTCCTACAGATGGATTCGTTCACAGCATATCTGATGAACTACATCCTTGTGAAAAGTCACCAATTCAGCACTTCTGAACTCAGCACCGGATGTTATATAGAGTGCCTGACATTCTATTGTATTATATTTTATTTCGTCGCTGTTTATTTTGATTATTTCGATAAAACTGTTAGCATAACGATTTAATTTAAACTCGATCTGAATTATCGATATCTTCAGTTTAAAATAAGGGAGGGTATACGATTTTAAATCAACTAGAGTTCGAGAACTATGATTCTAAGCTCCTCAGTTCAAAAACCGCATTGAATTACTCGATTTCGAACGTTGAAAACTTTATCTGCTTAGTTATAGGGGTTATGATAAAACTTATGACTCAAATATATTCTTAAATAAAGTTCCGATTATTTTAATATATGTTGGTGTTATAACTATAATGTCAATTATTCTCAAAATATTCATATTTAATAAAAAAAGATAAAATTATTAGCAACTTTCTCAAATTTACTTATATAAATATTATAATACAATATTCACGGTATACGCCAGTGTCATAAGGGTTGAGGAAGTTCGAATTCTTCGGAAATTTTCATAATATAAGTCGAGAGGTCCTTTCTGAGTAATTTTAGTATCTGAGTCATCCCAATTTCCTTTTATGCCATCTCATTTATTTAAAATCGTGAGATCAACCGTAATTTCCAGAGGAGGTTATTTTCAAAAGAATTTGTTAAAATTTTAACATAGGATTAACGTACTGAAACACTTCTAACACTGCTGAACCGAATAGTCTATTTTATATGTATTTCAAAACGATTAACTCCTTAATCGATTAATTTGAAATAGTGGACTCACTTTGATTTTTCTTAGAATGGAATATTTGAATTGCGAAATTTTACTATCAAGTATTTTAAATATATACTACTCACCATCGGACTCATAAGATCTTAAAACAATAAAATCACAAATTTTTCAAAAATATTTATTTATTTTATAAAATAATTTGCTTTTTCAATGAATATTATAAACATGTTGATAATTTTTTCTCCCCTGTAAAAAGTCTTGATCCATATTATTCTTATGAGTTCATATTGTATTTTATCTATAATTCAGTTTATACATATCTTAACTCAATTTGTATTGTATAGGTATAATTGTACATTTTTTTCAATACAATCAGGTATGGTTTTTGTCACGAGGAAGTTTTATGTGAACCAACCAGAAATATGTTAAAAGTTTTGTGTAAAAAAAAGATCGAGTCCCGTCAAGAATCACACCCTCTTTAAGATGGAAAATGAGCGTTCTACCAACTAGTCTACTAAGATTCTAGGCTATGGTGGTCGTCGTGTAAAGCATTTTTTTAAATGTAACTTTTTTTAAGTAGGTACAGTTTTCCTTTAATTTAAGATCTTTTATTTTTGAGAATTTTTACTATCTACCTATACATATATAATGGTTTGAATTCTTGCTAAACAATCTTTCACTAGATGATAATTCATATTCGGTACGATCTTCGAAAACTTAGGATTTGGTTTAGTTTTTAGACTTTTTCAATCTGAATTATCTGTAGCATTTTTTTAATAAAAAAATAAAAAGAAATAAGTCCATTAATTGTTTTTTTTTGTTATAACATCACTGACACGGGAGGATGTGAGGTAGACATTAAAAAGATAATACAAAGGAATATTATTTGGAAGAATAGAAGCATTGTCATGCAAACAAAAACGCATATGTAAGATTACAGGTATTTTATTGTATATTCTTATACGGATCAGAAACATGGATTATTAAAGTCATGAACAACCAGAGAATCGACACATTTGAAGTGTGGTGCTGGTGAAGGATATTCGGGATATCCTGGACTATGTATGATATATCCACGTGTGTCTACTATTGGATGATTGGGTGTTCGTGAGGGATTGTCAACAAACTTTCTTAAACGTAGTCTCCAAGAATTTGACCATATAGCATGACAAAAATATAGAGAGGATTCTGGTGATTCTGAAAATCTTCTTTTCGATCGACGGACTGAGTGAAGAATGCCACTGGTCTACCATACCTGAATCTTTTAAATTTGACGAAATATGTTTTAAAAAAAACAGCTCTTTTCTTGACCTAGTCCTTTCTCAGTCTTTGGCAACTTTGCAAATATTTCGTTTTACTCTTTTTTTCATATATACATTT
>OX463840.1:36905634-36999652 GCA_949825065.1 Odontocerum albicorne
TTTTTTTATTTTTAGATCAAATTCAAACGCTTAATCGTACCGAATGCTCGTGGACGATGTTTTTCGCTATGTTTAGTGTGTCAGCAATCTCTCATGTCTGAGAACGCTGTTTATTCTTGATCAAAGCTTAGATTTGGTCATCGCCAGTGATTATCAACCTTCTAGAGTGAATTCCATCTTCGAGTGGCATATCACCATTATGGAATTCTTTAAATAATATTTGACACAAAGGATCACTTGCCATATTATCTCCTTATACAGACGTTGGATTTTCCTTCGCTATAGTAAATAGTATCAAGTATTGAAAAAACAATTTATTTTGTTCCATCTTCAAAATTGTGCTAAAAACTCCAAAGAGTAAACACACGTCGAAAAATGCGCTAAACTGTCATAATAATACATTCAGCACGTCTGGAATGAAGTGAGCAACGATTTTTTTCCTGACATCTGAGGAGGTAATATTCAAAACAGAACATGTCCACCAAGTCAGAATGTTGGGAAATCACAAAAAACTGTTTGCATTAAAAATATGTTATATGACATCATAATTCATTGTACTCGTAAAAATATCTGAAATCCTTAAAATCGCTTAAGGTAACTTAATTTGTTGTTTAAAATCGAATCATAATAATTAAAATAGTTATTCTATACTTAAAATATGGACATGATCATTTTTCAGAGAACAATTCTACTTTAATCTTTTTTGATTGAACAGGTCTGGGACATGATGTTTTTTGTTCGGTTTCAAAAACATTTTACAAAAAAATAATTGACTAGAGTAATTTACATTAAACCTCAACTATATTATATTAAACAAAACCACTATATAAAAGCTTTCGAACTATTCATCTGAGTTAAGTAATTCTTAGGAAATCATAAAGACACTTATAATTTCTAATTATACTTAAAAGGGATATGACACACGTCGAGTGTTAGGAGATAATGTCTTAGATCCCACGAATTTTCAGAAATTTTGAAGTTATATTCCTCTCTTATTTGCCTTGAGGTACTTAATTAATTACATACTTAAATATTTGCACACTAATTTACATCTAGTCTATCTATATCTTATATTCGGAACTTAACCTGTTCACCGCGTTAAAAATCAAATTCCACGAATCCTGTGCGCGGCACAATTTCAGCGTTTTTTAATTTCTAAGTTTAAACACATATTTTGTTTAGAACCACTGATATTTGATTACTACACCAAGTAAACATAACACTTAAGTAATTTTCTGATAATAAATAATAATCATTACTCTTAAGGAGACTCATTAAATAAAGGAGATAAACTTAACATTACGTAAAATAAACAAAGGAATGCTACGATCAAATCAATGCTTCATGACACTCACCCAATCAAATGCATATAGCACTAGTAATGTTTATTTACGTTAGAGAGACTTAGTAATGTTTATTTACGTAAGAGAGACTCATCGCAGGACTCGATCCGCGCGACAGGTCGTTAATGCTGGAAATATTGAGAAACCAAAAAAATTCGGCACTCTGTTTATTCAACAATATCTCATAAACTAATATATTATTTGACAAGGTTTTCAGAGATGTCGCTAGAATAAAGATTATTTTAAATTTTAGTTCAATTTTTATTCCGGTTTTGTGTCATTTTTTTTAAGTATTTGTGATTTGAAATTTGGATTGTCGTCAGATCACAGGCGTTTGTGCTCCCCGCGGGGAACAGGTTAATAATTACACATATAATCTTGAATTTCAATTAACTAAGTACGATTCCCATATCGCTCGCAACAAATATGTAGTTATCATTCCATATATTTTTTAATATAAATTTATTGTACTAACACTATCTCCGACCTCTGTGACTTAGGTGATAACCTAGAAGGCAGGCGCCTAACAACCTAGGGGTTGCGTATTCGATTCCTAATGATACCCAATTGATTCAAAATGAGCCCTAATCTCAATCTTTCTGGTTAGTTGGAGGAGATTACTAGATGGCAATAAGCCCATCAGGTTGTACAGTATTCAAGGGAAGTATAATAAAATACAATACGTGTAAGTGTCTCAAAGTAATTAAGGAAGGACTTTTTAAATAAAACATAATACTTGCATATTTCAACTACTCTACTAAGCACAAAAAAATTCAATATTTAAACAAGTTTAATCAATTATGTCAAACTTTGTTTTATGTTTGCTGCTTGCAGCACAATACATTTTTAACCGTTTTATTTATTTATTATATTTAACCCTTATCTTTATCAGTTGAAGAAATCTCAAAGCCTTAGGAAATTTAAGTTGTAGCTTTTTTTTTTAAATCGAGAAGTATTCTCGATTTTGATATATCGTCCTCAGTTCTCCCAATTCTTATACGGAGTATATTTAAAGATTTCGAACTCCTTTGAATCAATTCAGAGCCGAATAGTAATTAATACCTATACGATTTCCGCAAAAAAATATTAGTATTTTGATTTTGCTGTCATATTCTATACACACGCATTTACAAAACGATTCAATAGAGAGTATACCACTTTTGATCTTAATTTCTAATATTTACAAATCTGTCGAAATATAAAAACAATTTAAACGTAATTCATCCCCCGTGTGCTTAATACGGCAGTAAAGCGTCGACTTTAAGCTTGTAACGAGTAGACCGTTTGACAGTGGGTGATTAGAAAAGTAATATAATCAATGCGCTATGAAGGGCTCTATGGCTATTATAATTGTTGATATAAAGGGCGTTAGAGAATGAGTTCAACTGCCTCGATGCCTAGGGGAAACTCTAAGGATGAGATCTCGTCCCATTTGCGAATAGCCTCCTCTTGCAGATTACCAAAAAACAAACTTCTTGAAATATACACATATGCAGAAAGTCATATACAGGTTAGTCGGGTTGAGGCAGAAACAGTGCACAATTAATTGATAAAATATGAACATATTCCACATTCTCCGACTTCTGTATCTCATTGATATAAGAAAGAAGTTAAATTTAACTATTAAAATTGTCCATATTAAAAATAAATGTGTGTAAAACATACGGAAGGGAAATGTTTTTTAAAGTATTAATAATTGATACAAATTTATATTAATCTTTATAATTACTAACCGTAGTGCTAAAAATAAAAAAAAAGTATTGAGATAGTTTGGCCATATAAAAAGAATGAGTGATGAAAGATTTATAAAAATGATCTGTACAAGTAGTAAAGGTATGAAAAGTTTGAGAAAACTAAAAATCGTGGCACGATCAAATTCTGAAAAATAGAAGACCAACCAAAAAGCCTTTATAGAAGGAAATACATGGACAACGAGATACATGAACGTCGCATAATCGAAATAGTACAATATGTCAGGATATAATGAAATGAAAGTCTGTTCTTTCCGCCTATCCCGACAGGGACATGTCATGATGTGAATAATAATGATATTTGACTTAAATTTTAAATGCCAAATAAACGTTAAAAAAATAAAGCGAATGGTATTGCTAGATTTAAAATAATTTTATTTTATTTATTTATTATTACACATGACAAAAAATATACACAATTTGCGAAAAAAAACAACAGGTAATTTGATTTGGACATACAATTTTAATGGATCTGGGTTTGTCGCCTTTCATTTGTCGTATCCCCAGTAAACTAGGCTTTTGCCTGTATCTCACTGAGGATATTTAGCATGAAAAAATAAATCGATACTTCTTTCCGATTTTTGATTACACAAAAACAAAACCCCGTTGCACGCTCTCATCAACTAAATAAAATAAAAGGTTTGAAAAAAGATTTGAAAAAATATTATCAATACGTCACTTTGACAGTATGTTTCAACTAAATCCAACTACGAGTATATAACCAATTCATGTTTCAAATTTTGAATAGATCCGTAGGCTATCTCATTTTCTTAAAAAAATAAAGGAGAATCATTTTAATTTCATTTTAAAAATATTATGACAAAACGATATCACAGGAAATAAAATGGCCAGGGAAAGAAGGAAAATTGCTTAATTAGAATTCAATCGCCGTCAGATGGAATCGAGAGAATATTAACAATTCTTGATTAAACAGGTTTCGGTTTTTTTTTCTGAATTTTTTTTAAATTGTACTTCTAGCTATTATTTTTACACTTTACTTATTACCTTAGTAGAGGGTTTATTTGTTGAGTTCGTTTTTCTGGAAAATGTTTTTGTGATCTAATTAATTTTTTTGTGAAAAAAAAAGATGAGTGCTGATGTAAATATGACTGGAATTGGATAGTCTCACCAATGTTTTCTTTAAAATTAAATATTTTATGATGTGGAATGTTTTTTATAGTTTGGCATTGAAATGGAGTGATAAGAGCAGAATTAATACGGTAGATATGCGTGCATTGAGTAGAATATCTGGATTAACAATGTATGATTAAGTAGGAAAAGATCGGATAAAGAATAACTGTTTATTAAAGATAAATATTATGTTATTAGTTGTATTAAGAAAGCAAATTTAAGATAGTTGAGATAATAATTTGTGTAAGTCTTACGAAACAATTCTAAGGAAGAGCGACGAAGAGGTAGACCGAGGAAAGAGTGGAAAGTTCTTGTTGGAAGGAAGATAGTTGAAGAAATTTTAACTGAGAGAAAAGTCAGAAGTGTGAGAAACAGGATAACATGTATGACGAGGTGTATGAATGTGAACGAGGCGAGAGATGTACGAGTATGTATAGAGGATAAATCTCGACACTTTTAATAGTAATATAATTAAAAGTGTCGAGGTCTATCCTCCCTGCCTACCCCAAAAGGGACATGACATGATGGTATGTATATATGATACTTTAAAACCGAACCACTTTTTTATGTTAAAGGTATATTGTCCTTCACTCAAATATCTTATACGCTATGATGTGAAATATGATTATTTGTATTTAATTGTATTACATTTTCATTGTAAACAGCGTAATCTGGCGGGCTTATTGCCAAGTGGCAATTTCTTACAAACAGCTAGAACAAGTTTAATTCTTGCCACGTACAGTTTCAAAAGTTTTTTTCAACGTTTCTGAAGTGTTATTTTATAAAACGGTGATTAAAAACAAACGAACGAAAAGCGTACGAGTATATATTTTCAAAAACAAAAAAGGTTAAAAATGGTTATCTTCGAAAGACTGCATTAAACACAAAAAAATCAGCTCTATCATCAACCGACTGCAACTGAATGTTAAAATCATTAAATCTTCACCCGTGACTATTATTTATTTAATACTAGATTAGGACGTGGATGAAAAGAAATTATTTTAATTTTGTAATTTCATTATTACAGCGCGTGTCTTTTTTTACTTCCAAAGATAAAAAAAACAGCGCGACATCTGTTGAAACAAATCAGAACTATCAAAATTATTATCGACAATAATGTGCTATTTGGGTGACCTTTGTTATTAGACTTTACATTTTTTCTCCCCTCGAGCAAACTTCAGAACGTTGCGGATAGATCTGGCTAATTATTATTTTTGCACTTTCGTTGAAGTACAGCCAGGTGGCCTTTTGTCACGTGGAAACCAAACTGAAAACCTTTGTTTTAAAATCTGAGAAACAACAGGAATCGAACTCATAACCCCCGGCTTTGAAGACAGGCGTCCTATCAACTAGGTCACGGAGGTTGTCACATATTCCTGGAGATATTAATGTTCTCGGTTGATTTTCTCACTAAATGTTTGAATGGTTCCGTTTAGATATGACAAACAAATGTTCAAATATCATAATTGTATTTAATATTACACAAAAAGTTTAATAATATGTAACAACTGCACCCTCCATGGCGACAACACAATTAAAATAATTGCTTGAGACAATCCATAATTCGCAAACTAAATAATTCGTACATTTTTATAGAGTGGAGTTGATAATAAAATCTCAATCTTCGTGGCCTAGTTGGTAAGATCCTTTACTTCCAATCGGGAGTTTCGGGTTCAATTCCCGATGGTACTCAAAAAAGGACCCCAGTCTAGTAAAATAGTTCATCTGGTAGCAATACTCATACGTGCTGAATGCGTGCGAGTGTTGTTGCGTAAATAGGTGTATAGTATTGCTAACACGTGCGATTACGAATAACGAGTTACGTGTCTGTTACAGTGGTTCTAAATCCAGAATCATGATTAATGGGGGTAAAGTTGGTCTTGAATTACCTATTCTGATAAGTTGAATGGTGCCATACAAATAAACGAATGAATATGCATTAAACCTTTTTTTCCTATGAGGTTACAAGACAAGGAAAATATTATCTCTACCTTTTCAGGTTGTATTTTTCGGTAGCTTTAGAGCTGAAGGAGATATTCACAAATAAGATTCCAGGATAAGTCATCCTTAGGGAGTTTTCAGGCCTCTGGATAGTTGGGTTAATCCTCCAACGCCCTTAAATAAACTATTACAATATCCATAAATTGCCTCAGAGTTGGTTCGGTTACAGTGTTAAAAAAACGAGATGTGCCAGGTTATGGACCAACCTGAGTGAAAATGTTTTATTAGATCCCTGTGTTCCTGATTGAACTATATGATAATAATACATCAGTGAAATTGAAACCGTTAAAATATAAATTGGACGGAATATAAAAAAAATCATTTCTAGCGGGCTTGAGGGAATTTAAAAAATAACTTGTATACGAAAAAGTACGTTCGCAATTGACTGTTGAATATGTTACATCACGATTGAATGAAAAAAAAATCTTTATTCAAAGTAGAGATAAAAATACACATACATATTCTTCTTTTAATTTTAGAAAAAATGTTAAATATCATGCCTGAAATGGCCTTTGCTTAAGCATCTTAATATGAAATATACGAGAATGACACGAAAGCATTAAGGTGAATTAATTAAATAAGAACGCAGACGAGTTGGGTTATTACTACAGTAAGTGTCCTTGTTAAAAAAGGTCCTTAAAATGTTTGCACGGCATTTATCACAGAGCCGGATAAAGTGGTACTTATAAATATTATATAATTTAATTTATAGTATTTGACAAAACGACTGGAAGCTTTTGTTGTAGTTAAAAATTTGAAATGTTTTTTAATGTAACAATTGAAAATGGCTTGATTTATATCAAATAGATAAATAATTTGTAATTTAATTATTTGAAGTGTTTTAATTCATATTTAATGTTTAGTTGTTTCATATATATTCGTCCTATTTTGTGGCGTAACATCGCCTTTTCGACCAAGTATCAATTTCACGTTAATAAATATTATGTCATTTGGAAGATGGCAATTCAGTCGTTATTTAATAAAAATTTTAATCCCTAGCGTTTTTTGTCAAAATTTGAAACATGTCAAAGAATTAAGAACATCTTCGTTACATTAGCTTCGTTATATTACTTGCGAAAAGGCAAACACGCCGCGAACTTGTGAAATTGTACTGTAAAGGTATAGATCATTCAGCAATATCATTCACCATTTTGCAATAGTGTGAGTAACACTCTTTGTATTACACAACTTGTGTAGTGGTATTGGTTTTAGAATGCCACACGATTGGTTCGCGTAGAGCGCACGTTTGTATTGTTGTTAAAATACTCGGTGATTAGAAAAACACTACCATTTTGAAATTAGGAGTGCGATTTTTGTCTAATGTAATGTATGATTCAAACTTTTTCGAAAGCTTAGAATGTACTTTGTTATAACTTAAAGTTTCCTAGAATGTAGTATCACTCCATCCACTATTATTTTAAAACTTTATTATTTGGCATTGTAATTATGATGAATTAATATGTTAAAGAATCTTACATTCATTTTATTTTTATGTGTTATCTTATTAAAGCTGACGAACATTATTATTTTATAATACTTGTACTTATATTTATTTTTAATCTTGAAAAAATTCATTATTGTTATTAAATGTTTCCTAGAATCTATCATGCTTAAAAAATTAATCTATTAATCTATATAAATAAAAATGTAAATGTTCGTATAGTCAAAATGTCTAATCCCCGAAAGTTCTCTATCGATCGATTTGAAATTTTGACAAAAGTTGACATTCGTATACGGAAATGTTTATATATTTTTATTTATATATCGGTGTATATAAAAAAGTTTAGAAATCAGAAAAAATAACGTTTGCGCCTCCTGCAGCGACACGGACGAACTAAACTGACAGTTATGTCACATTGTATTTTCGACGTTTCAGAATTAATATTAAATATTAAATAATTAAATCTATATAAATAAAATATTAAATAATTTAATGTTTAATAATAAATAATAAATATTTCCTTTTAAAGAATAATTCTACGATATATTTATTACATACGAAAAATAGATTAGAATCAAGATGACGTTTGTGTAAATAAGGATAAGTTCCATTGTGTCATAGCAGCTTGAAAAAATCTTAATATGGCTGAATCTAGACTTAATAGCGCAAGCGCAGGAAATATATTTGGCAGAACTAATATTAAATTTGTAAAAAATATCCAACTAACATTTTATCTGTTTTGAAATATTTCGAGTATCGTTTCACGAACTGTGGGTTATAATGAAATATCAGGAGGATCGCTTAAATAAATATAAATTATATGTACAATATAAAAAACAGATGCGTGAGACTCTCGCGCGGTAGAGTGAAACTTCTTAGCTCCTAGGAAAAGCTCATTTTATGCATTGCTTTTTTCCATTTGTTAACGATTTTTATTGATTTTTTTTAAGATTAGGAAATAGTTCTGTGGAATTTAATTCAAGAAAGTCTCTCTTAATTCAATAAAAAAAAAATTTTTTTTTAATTTTTAATAATAAACAATAATAAATAATAATGTTAATAATAATATAATACACTTAATAAAATAAAATTAATATTATTTAATATTAAATATATTAATATTTTTATATTATTATTAATTATTAAATTAATTATTTTTGAATAATTATTTATAACTTTATTATTTTAATTATATTATTAATAATATGTAATTACAAATGTTATTTTATTATATATTTTTTTTGTATAGCGCCATCTGCGCTAATTTATCCGCCATTTTCATTTCGTAATGTGCGTTGTTGACATTTATCTCAAAGAATATCTTATTAACTTAGTTTTTTTAACTTATTTTTTATTTTTCCGTTCAATTAGCGGTAAAATTTAATTGTGTTGATTGATTTTCGTTTGAATTCAAATCATATCGTGAATTGATCTCTTGGAGTGACGCAATCATTTGCTTCACAGAGACAACGTGATACTGGTGTGTAAATTTTTGACAAACGTCATATTTATTTTAAACGAACTGACAAATTTTTGCTAATTTGTAACAAGATGTATTAATTTGTTATTATTGTTAGTTTTTTGTAATGTATTTACCTAAATAACTTGCTATTTATTAGAATCGATATTTATTGTTCATTAATGACGCGTCCAAACATGTCACATTCAAATTAAATTCGTGCGTAGTTTGCAGTGTTTGCAATGTCTTTCCTTAACATTTAATTAATTCCAATAATCTCTCTCTTTGCATAACATTTAATTAGTTTCAATTATCTCTGTATTTCCTTAACACTACTCCTATTGGACAAATATTTGACAAATGCAAAACGATCGATCAGCTGAGATATTCTCACATCAATTGCTGGAAATTGGGAACGGAAAGGTGCAGATTGATATGACTTCAGGACGAATTTCATTGTGTCATAACTTAATATTTCACAATTTCATTCATTTTTAAAGTTTCACAATTTTATTAGGTCCTTACATATGAAATTGGCGTTTTGTTTGGGAGGAACATAAAGTTGATTTTTTTTAATATAATATATTTATTTAATCAAAGTATGTACCATTGCTATCTATGCACTTTTGCCATCTCATAGGTAGTTCATCGATCCCTTTACTAAAAAAACCATTCGGACGGGAATCAATAAAATCTTTGAAGTCGGTTTGGACTGCCCCATCGGAGTTGAATTTTTTCCCTTGCAAGAAGTTATCCAAATTTCGAAAAAAATAGTAATCTGTTGGGGCAAAGTCCGGAGAGTACGGTGGATGTCTTAGACATTCCAATTGAAGCTCTTCTAATTTGGTAGCCGTCTGTTGTGCAGTGTGTGGTCTAGCGTTATCATGAAGCAGCAGTGGCCTAGAGCGATTAACCAGCCTCGGTTGTTTAGCAGCTAGCTTTTCCATCATGGTTTGCAATTGCTGACAATAGACATCTGCCGTAATCGTCTGGCCAGATTTAAGAAAGCTGTAGTGAACGACACCAGCACTAGTCCACCAAACGCTCACAAGTAACTTTTTTGGAGTCAATTTTCGCTTGGGGCATGGTTTGGCTGGTTCGGCAGGGTTCAGCCATTGCGATGAGCGCTTCCGATTATCATACAGGATCCACTTTTCATCACAGGTAATGATTCGATTCAAAATCCCTTCATTATTGTGCCGGTTGAGTAATGCAACGCAGCAGTCAACGAGCGTTTGTTGATTTGCTTCACTCAATTCGTGAGGTACCCACCTTTCAAGCTTTTTCACCTTCCCAATTTGCTTCAAGTGGATTAAAACAGTTTTATCACTAACACCGCAGCCTGCAGCTAACTCGGACGTGGTTTGCGATGGATCCGCTTCCACA
This sequence comes from Odontocerum albicorne, assembly GCA_949825065.1. Taxonomy (NCBI): domain Eukaryota; kingdom Metazoa; phylum Arthropoda; class Insecta; order Trichoptera; family Odontoceridae; genus Odontocerum; species Odontocerum albicorne. The sequence goes on from OX463840.1 coordinate 36,916,147, forward strand.
ATAGCCTTCGATTCTTCATTATCAACTTTGGTCTCCGGCCGTCCACGGGGCTTTTTCTGCAGGTCGAAATTTCCAGAACGAAAACGTTGGAACCAAAAACGCACTGTGTTTTCTTTTGCGGCACCGTCGCCATACACATCATTAATCCTTCGAGCCGTTTCTGCAGCACTGGTGCCACGGTGGAACTCGTACTCGTAAATAACGCGATATTTCAAGTTTTCCATTTTGTAAACTGAGTGACGCAAAGAAAAAAAACAATTGAGGAAAAAACAAATGAATTATAATTTTCGAAACACAAATACTTGAGTAAATAGCTGTATAAATTTTAATTTGGAATTCCTAACCAAAGAGAAGATATTTGAGATCAAAGTTGCCAGTACGGCAAAACGCCAATTTCATATGTAAGGACCTAATATATGTTTTTGCTATAACTTTCTTTCTTCTTTTTCAGTGCAATCGATCTGCTTTAGTTCATCAAAATGTCGAGAAAGTAGCAGAACGACGTGTAGCCAGACTTGAGGATGCACGGTTGCGAACACGGCGATCGCGTCCTGCAGCTTCAGAACTGCTTCGTTCTCAACAGAATGTACGCGACAGGCTGATAGTGGCTGAAATAGGTCAGTAGGAATATCAAAAGTATCTTTTTTATATAGAATTTAATTTTATCTCTATGTTTATATTTCAAAATCTATCAAATCGTATGTAGAAATGGAGATTTTTTTAATTAGTTTGATATTTATCCGTTTGAATCAGACCAAGCTTCTCTCTCAAGGATACGTTCATTTGCGAGATGCAGTTGTAAATGACGGTAATATAACTAACGTTGGAAGACTAACGATTTGGCCATCTTCATATACAGGCAGTCCACGTCATATGCATGAGTACGCTCAAGATGCAATTGCGTATGTTCGTCACTACGGGTGTCCAGATCTATTCACTACATTGTCCAGATTTATTCACTACATTCACATGCAATCCAGCTTGGGACGATATACAACAGCTCATGGTAAAACATGAAGTGTTTGGGTCTGTGCGCTGCTGGATGTACTCAGTGGAATGGCAAAAGAGAGGATTGCCACATGCACATATATAGTACTAATCTGGCTCTATCACTTCAAACGAAATCAACAATGCGCTGAAATACCCGATGCCGACGTCGATAAGGATTTGCATGAAGTTGTGACGAAAAATATGATACATGGGCCTTGTGGTACACTGAATCCAAATTCACCATGCATGATAGACGGAAAATGCTCTAAGCGATATCCTCGAGCATTAGTGTCCAACACAGTTACAGGAAACGATGGATATCCTTTATACAGAAGGAGATCAACAGAAGATGGCGGTAAATTAGCAACCATACAAATGCGAAACGGTGACATCATTGGGTTGTTCCATATTCACCTTTGCTATCAAAAACATACATAGCGCACATAAACGTGGAATACTGAAACTCCGTTAAATCGATCAAATACATTTGTAAGTACGTGAACAAAGGCAGCGAGATGGCAGTTTTTGGCGTGCAACCATAAAGAAGTGATACGAATGCGGTCATACATATCGATGAAATCGCACAATATCAGGCTGGAAGATACATAAGCAGCAATGAAGCTGTATGGCGAATTCTTTCATTTCCCATACATGAACGAAGTCCAGCTGTTGTTCACTTAGACAGCAGTACATCTAGAAAACGGACAACGCGTTTATTTCACAGCTGCAAATGTGCAACAAATAGCCCTGAATCCACCGGCTACAACGTTAACTGCTTTCTTCACGTTATGTCAAAATGACGCGTTTGCAAAAACACTGCTGTATCACTGATTGTGACGTCAAAAGAAGAATTGGTTGAAAAAGTATTTCCCTATATTCAAATCAATTATAAGAATCACGATTGGTTGAGTGAACGAGCTATTGTTGCCGCCAAGAACAAAGACGTCTACGAACTTAACAATATTATTCAGTTCCTTTTTTAATGTTTCACAATTTTATATGTTTTTGTTTTAACTTTCTTTCTTCTTTTTCAGTGCAATCGATCTTTCATTTGAATTCAAATCATGTCGTGAATTGACCTCTTGGAGTGACGCGATCATTTGCGAGCACGGCGATAAACGCGACAGACTGAGAGTGGCTGAAAAACATAAAAAATATTGTATACCCACAAGCATTGTGAAATTAAACATATTAGAAACGTGTGCTTTCTCTTTTTTTTCTTTTCCATTTAACTAGACTTAGCCACAGCAACGCGTGGCCGGGTACAGCTAGTATATGAAATAAACTTACTTTAATTTTATTTTTATGATTATTAAAATTTAAGCTGACAGCATTTTTAATTTACAAAACGTGTATGTTCATTTCAATGTTTGGATATAAAATATTTTTTTTATATTTTTTTGCTTTTTCACTTCATTAGATAAATAAAGTGACAAGTTTTTGTAAACGCACTGTTACTCACACTATTGCAAAATGACTCTTCTGGCTGTACTATCTATAGCTGATACTGTAGATGAATCAAAGTACAAAAAGTGGTTCTGGAAATTTAGAGAGAGAAATGTAGATGTCAAAGATATATCTCGCGCTGGACGAGCAGTCCCCACAGACGGGGATAAAATCAAGACTATGATTGATAGCGACCATCCTTTGAGGACATGTGAGTTAGCAGACGCTAAACTTTACTGCCATTGCTGTTTAGTTCGGTTATAGAAAGCTTGGGATGGTCAACAATTGAGCGAAATAAAATTATTAAACCGATTTTCTGGGTGCAGTACCAATTGACTGAAACAAAATAAATGGACTGATTTTCAAAACGGGGATTATCCCAAACAAACATTAACTGGTAACCAAGAGTGGATTATATATAACAGCGTTAGTCAAAAAGATCATGACGATCGAAAAAGCTGGAATGCGCCCAAAGAAGATCGTACTGTGTATCTGGTGGGACTGGATGGGTATCGTATACTATGAACTACTTACTGCCAACAAACCAAACTATTGATTCCAAGAAATACTATTTACAATCGGTCAAATCAAATCACGCTATCGATAAGAAGACGCCAGGTTTGATCAATAGAAAACGCGTTGTGATCCAACACGATGACGGCAGTCTACGTGTTTCTATGGTCATTCGGAAAAAAATGTTGCAACTTGGTCGGATGTTTTAATACATTCAGTGCATAGTCCAGACTTTGCACCTTGTGACTTTCATTTGATTCAATGTTTTCAGAACTTTCTTAATAGATTTTACATAATTTGAACTCCTGTCAAAACCACTTGGAAAAGTGTTTCGCTAACAAGTCCCAGGAATTCTGCAACAGCGGAATTCAGTTACTAAAAAGATGGAAGAAGGTCATCGGTCAAAATGGTGTATAAATAAGTGATTTAACTTATTTCTGGATTTACAAGTAAGTCATTTTATAAATCGCAAAGAAACGGGATGAATATAAGCTACAGTCCAATTAAAAAAAAATTAAAATGTGATAATTTAAAATGTATTTTTTATTCACATCTAATATAGTAGATATGAATGAGTACTTTTTAATTTATTACATTTGAAACGTTTTTTAATGTATTCGATAAGAATTAATAAAAGTTGTAAATTTGTAAGGTTTTTTTCAAGTGTTTTAAATTTGACTTAATACATTTTGATTACTTACATATAAATATTTGGTTATGTATAGTAATACAAAAAAAAACCCATTTAAAATTAACTAATTCATAAAAAAAAGAACTACTTCATATCTTAAACATAAACATAAAATTTGATATGTAATAAATAAAAATGTATTTTTTCATATCTAATACATATAGGAAAATTGTTATACGGCTATTCTAAAAGAATTTAAAAAATGACTTAAAATTAAACGGTGATATAAAATTCATTGATTTATTTTGGTGGAAAACTATCCAAGTTTGCACGAAATATAAAAAATAACTACTACTCGTATCATGTTTCAGATAGCTAAAGACCTAGAATATTTAAAGTGTTCTGCAAGGTTTTGTAAAGCAATTTAAACCCTGTAAGTACACTCTTAATGTATTGATGAAACTGAGTGACACACATTAATAATACTTTTACCCCCCTTTAAGTCAACAAACTTGTTGAAATAATTGTCCCAACGATTATAACAAACATGAAATTGCTCTGCAGAGCTTAGCTAAGCATAAATAATATTGTTAGTAAGTGTACCTTAAAGCGACTCTGAATTTCCCGAGAGAAGGAACGAGTCTTCAGGCAAGACTCAAGTACACACCTAAATGACAGACGATTCTGCAAAAAGGGCTCGCTAATGACAAAGACAAACGCGGCGAGTCCAACAAAAAGTTATATTCTTGTTGGAATTAAATTGGACTCACTAGACATGGATCATTTTTTCATTTACATTAAAATATTGTGTTAAAAATTCGTATGTGTGTTTTATTTAATTATCATTAAAAGAAAGCGATATAAAAAATCCTTGGTTTGCGATTAAAATACTGTTCTCAATTGTCATGTGTAATAGTAAATAAAAAATTGATTTTTTTGTAAAAATTAGGAGCAACAGAGCATTTTGAAAATTCTTTGATTTAAGTTATTAAATGGGTTACTTGTATTTTTTTTTCATTTAATTATTTGAAATACTCACCCAACCGATTATTTTCGAATTTCAGGATATTTTAGCATTACATTTCAATAAGATAATGTGATTTTTTTCTCATTACTAAGAGAGCGACGCTTTTACTATCACGCTCCATTGATGACATTTTGTGTTAGAGCGAATACTACGGACCAATATTTTGTAATAAATCAGATATTCTCCTCCAAATCATAGAGATTCAGAAAATGATATTGTGTAGTTTTTCTAAATAAAACTTTAATTTCCCATAAGTACCATGATATATAATTTACACCAGTAATTAATAATTTAAAGTCAATTAAAATGGTAACGAAATAAAGCGAAAGTGCCTTTAAAATGTTAAAATAAAAAAAAAAACAATTTTTCTGGTTCCGTTTTAATGAAGGCGGTTATTTAATGGCTAAGAAAGGGTTGGTCCACTTTATGGCGCTGTAAAATGAAACGATGCCGTAATGTTATTTACTCGCCGGCGCATAATTTTGCGCTTTAACTGTTGGTTTCACCGTAAAGTAATGACTGGAAATATTTACAAACAGAGGCGAACCGGCGACATGAAACCAACCCAAAACTTATCTAAGTGGCCTGAGTATTTAAACCCACTACAGCACGGATACATACATTCAATCATGCTGTTTCTCTGTCGGGATAAGCATAGGCGGCGGAGCGTCAGACCTTTAGATCACGACATGTATTTTGTTTCCTCCAGTGAACTGTTTAGCTTTCTTGCCCTTTCTTGCATTTTTATTAATAACAGAGTTTAATAATTGCGTACAATTTTTCATACGTAAGTTTTAACAAGTTATACAGTTTTTATTTATAGAAATTTCAACCAAGGTCAATGTCAACCTCAACATAATATCTCACGTTTTTACGCAACATATCCATGAAATCTAAACTGTCAAATATATTGGAATTCAGAGAAATTTTGAAAGGTGTGGGAAATTAATTATTTAATAAAGTAATTTTTTAACATACGTGGGTTGCTACTTAAGTTTTGGGATATGGCAACACCAGTGTAGATACGTCAAATCTGACATCAGCATCGTAAAGTTTGACGTTTTAATGGTATACGTGCTCAGAAAGTTTTGTCATACGAGTGCTATTTGTGTTGTTTACAGTGACTTGAAAAATCCATCTCGGCCAAAAATGAAATTAAATCGTGAACATTTTCGGAGTGAAAAAAGTGCTTCGAAAATTGATTCAAACGCATGCAAAAGTGTATTGATCTTTATGGAGAATATTTTGAAAAACAATAAAGCCATTTTCGATGATAAATATTTGTTTTTACTTGTCTGTCTCAAAATATAAGTAGCAACCCTCGTATCCGAATTGGTGATTCGAACGTACTGAAGACAGTGGCTGAGAGTCAATTGTATTTGGCCTCATTAATCGAGCCTTCGTGTTAAAAACTACTGGAGTAAATACGAAACTCACTATTTGTTATCGCAGGTGTTTGCAATACTAATCATATGCAGAGGCTCGCAAACGTCTAGTGCGTAGTTTCCCAAACTTTTTTGCCCCGTAGACCACTTTCCGATTTTTTGTTTTCCGTAGACCCCTGGCCTACCTAATATTGAATTTTCCTAAACTTATTAACTTTAAATGTATTTTTGACAGCTGACACAGTACTGTTCACCTTGATAAGGTTTTTTGTAGAGTGGACAATTGTAAAAAAGAAAAACATTTACAATTTTTATTCATACCTTTATTGAAAATATACAAAATGTAAGTAAATATTAGGTTTTGTAACGAAACAAATCAAAACCTAGTAAAATTCTTACATAAAATTAATACACAAATAATACTGTTAATGAGAGGGATGAACCTGATGCTCTGATAGCAATGATTCAATATTTGGCTTCAAATTAGTGAGGAATAGTCTTAAATATCCACGTTCAATAATTTGCCTTCGATTTCTTCACATAAGTATTTTCTATATCAAATATAATTACTCGTATTATGCACACACAATCTGCGTTAGGTGTAATCAGACATTGACGGAACGCCTAAATATTGATGATGATCTGCTTAAATGGGATCCGCTCACTTGGAGCCCCATTTACATCTCATGCACCCCCAATTTCTTTTCTCGCTGACATAGACCCCCTCCAAGTCGAAATCGACCCTTGGGGGTTCATATATACCACTTTGTGAATCTTTGGTCTAGTGCAAGTGAGTATTGTAACCAGAAGAACTCTTACCATATTGGTATCCTTTTTTTATTCTTGTGAAAGTCAAGCGTCTCACCAAGTAGGCTACGGAGGTTGTCAGAGGATGGGAAAAATTAAACGTATTAAAGTTTTTTAATGTTCATAAAAAAATTCAAAAGCTTTTCCGCTAGTACTTCATTAAATAGTTATGTTCTAGCATTATATTTTGGTCTATAATTACAATAATTGAATAGATCCGTCTCTGTAATATGGATAAGATTGGAAGTTACACAGAAGTCGTAGCCTTTAGTCTCAAAGGAATGTTTATTCCCCTTGTTTATTTCAATAATACGGATTTAAAAATACTAGGTATTATTAAATGTCAGCTATAAAAATTATTTCTTGAAATTTTGGCAAAACACATTATCCATTATTTTTTCTACGAGTAATATTTAAATAATAGAATCTTACCAGTGTACGAGTATCATTAAATTATATTTGTTGCATATTCTCATTAAAAATTGAGATATAAATTTGTTTATTTTATTCTTAATTACGTAAAAACTAAATCATATCGCACAGAATGATACTTACTATATTTTTGGCAACAATTTTGAATTGTTCACAATATTTTATAATCAATATTACTGTTCGATTTTGACTATCGTTATCTTAAAATATAAAGTAATCAAAAGATGATGTGTGAGAATTATCATAGATGTTCTTTCAAAACGCTATTACATTCATGCACATTGTCATGCCTTGCGTGGTAGACGAATAGATCCCCATTCCAAATATTCTTCTTTCTCTTTTCAACGTTATACTCGTACGTGTCGTCTTGCTAAATATTATTCATGTTTCTTTCAAATTTTGTTCGACTTGGTCTAAGCCAGAGGTTGGCATAAGCGGCTCGCGAGCCGCATGCGGCTCTTTGCATAGACGTTTGCGGCTCTTCAGGCATAAACTCCATTTTCACCTCATCTCAAGCAGCCTTATAACTTATAACTAATGAGTTTATGAGATAGAGCCGCCGAACAAACTTAGACTCGTACGGCATACTCTCTACCATTCTTAAGCCTGGCCGCACATGACCACACTCGCGTTGGTCAATACAAACCGCGTGCGAGTGGTAGCATTTACATTCGCGAGCAAATAGCAGGTGACACACGGAAGAGAGCTGTTACTCAAAATCAGAAGTCGAGTTCCGTATTTGACAACTGGACACATAGTGCAAATATCGTCAATAATGATAGCTTTGCGGTCTCTCTGGAAACCTCTAAAAGAGGAAAACCGTTCACAGATGGTGATTACGTTAAAGGGTGCTTTGTGAAAGCATCCGAGGAGATTCTTTACGACTTTAAAAATAAAGAAGCAATCACAAAAATAATAAAATAATTGCCTTTATCTGCGAAAACAGTGCAAGACAGAATTGCCAAAATGTCTTCGAATGTAACAACATCGTAAAGGAAACATCGCATATATGGTACATTATTGATAGAAGTCGAGTGCTTTGAAAATAAATAACAAGTTCTCACCGAAGATATAGAGAAATGAACTACTTCACTTCAAGAATTTAAGACAGTATCGTGACGAAAAAAGCACTTGTTTTAATGCGATTTATTTCAGCAGCGTATTAGGAAAAATGAAGAACAGTTTTGGTGAACGTTTTCAACAATTCAGAGCAAATAAGACTACACTAGCTTTTATCGTACGTCCTCTCAAAATAAATGTCAATGAACTTAACTTAACACCGTTCGACAAAGATGCTGGTTCACTCCAGATGCAGTTAATATATTTAAAAAGCAAGGAACTGTGGAGAAACAAATTTACAGATCTGACCAGCCGCTTGGCAGAACTCGAAAGAGATAAATCCAATTTGATTTCTCAGCACAAGTGGACAGCTATAAAACAACTGCCTAAAATAGAAACAATAATATTTGATAAATGGAATAGTTTGCCTGAAATATATGACGCGTTGAAAAAACTAGCTTTTGGTATTCTCACAATCTTTGGCTCTACATAACGTATCAATCAACAATTCCCGGGACTAACCTACATATGGCGCCTATAATAACAAATCCATACCATTCTGAGTTAGTACCAACCTTTAGAAGTTACATGTCAAACTTTCATGACATGCAGACATTGTGTCATTGAGTTACAGTGGTTTTAGTGACGCTACTTTTGCTTTTTTCAAAACAATGGAAAAAACCGAATTTCGTGTGTTGATAAAATATTGCTTTTTAATGGGAAAAATACCGTTCAAACTCAGCGATGGCTTGAAAAGTGTTATCCGGGCTCTGCTCCGTCGAAAACAACAGTTTGTCGGTGGTATGCTGATTTTAAACGCGGTCGTACAGACACCAATGATGCTGAACGCTCTGGTCGTCCAAATGAGGCTGTTACACCAGAAAACATTAAAAAACCCTTAAAATCGAGATGCCAAATCGCAAAGTAAAGTTGCGTGAGATAGCTGACATCCTAAAGATATAATTTGGTAGTGTCAACACTATTTTGCATGAACATTTGGTCATGAAAAAGCTTTTTTCGAAATTGGTGCCGCATTTGCTCACAATGGAACAGAAACAACAACGCATCGATGATTCAGAGCGCTGTTTGGCACTGTTTACGCAAAATAAACAGGGGTTTTTGTGTCAGTATGTGATAGTCAGTATGTGATATGGTCTCCGTATTTTGAGATGCGCATGGCATAATATTCATCGATCACCTTGAAAAGGGAAAAACCACCAATAGCGAATATTACATTGCGTTATTGGAGCGTTTGAAGGCAGAAATTGCAAAAAACGGCCCCATATGAAGAAGGAAAAAGTTCTCTTTCATCAGGACAATGCACCGTGTCACAAGTCGATGGTAATGATGGCCAAATTGCATGAGTTGAACTTCGAATTGCTTCCGCACCCACCGTATTCTCCAGATTTGGCCCCCAGCGACTATTGGCTGTTCTCAGACCTCAAAAAGATGCTCCAGGGAAAGAGATTTGGCTTCAATGAAGAAGTGCTTGCCAAAACTAACGCTTATTTTGAAACCAAAGATAAATCGTTCTACACGGCTGGCATAGACAAGTTAGGAAAGCATTGGAATGAATGTATCGCTCTTGAAGGAGACTATGTTGATGAATAAAGAAGAATTTTGGCAAACAAATGTTGTTTTAGTAGTTAGTCCAGGGAATTATTGATCCATGTGTTATATATGCGAACAAACATTCTCAACTATGAACCAAATAAAAAATAAACTTAGAAGCAGAATAACGGATGAAAATTTACAATAATGTATTCAATTAAAAATAAGTAGCTAACAAAAAGCAAAAGTAGCGTAACTAAAACCACTGTAACTCAATGACACAATGTCGGAATGTCATGAAAGTTTGACACGTAACTTCTAAAGGCTGGTACTAACTGAGAATAGTATGGATTTGTTATTAGAGGCGCCATCTGTTAGTTAGCTCCGGGACTTATTGATCGATACTGTACTCGTATATGCGGCTCAGTTGTACCTTTGTTATCCTGTTTCCATGACAATTTCGCTCTTCTCACTTGACAAACTGCCGACCCCTGATGTAGGCGCCCACTTTTTTTTTTCTATTCTCTCTTGTTTTATTTTAATTACAGTGACACTGTCTTTCAGCTTTATATTCGTGCAATATTTCTTGTTATCTTATATGCTTTTATGGCAGAAGTAGCTATAAATTACTAAGAAATAATTACCGAAAATATTAAAAAAATCCTTTTGTGTGTCACATTATCAGTATATCAAATATTCCTTTATATTCCACATTAAGTTAGATTTTGGAACCAGTTTCAGCTGCCGTAAGACTTTCACCCTCATTGTAACTGAATATTACATACTCGTATGTCTTCAATGTCGAACTGTGTCTCCATAGCTCCTATTTTCTAGTTTTTTCCTATATTCGTTTTACTTAGTAGTATTTATGATATTGTACATTTGCAAATGTTTTTTAGCGTTTTTTTTCAATGATTTAGGTATTTAAAAAAAAATCTTTTTGAAAATATCGTTGCAACCTTTCACAAATAATTGGTACAACTTTGGGTAACTCTTGTCGGTAGGTTGGAGGACGTATGACAATAAAAACGCAATTTGTATACTTTACAATGAAGTGTCTAAATAAATATGTTTGGAATATTTCATTACTTTAATTTACTACTCGTACCCCTCTTTAATTTGAATATGAAGTTTTTTTTGCGAGATATTGAAATGCTCTCTTTGATATTGTCACCTCATAATTCAATTTGAAAGACGAGTCTTAATTAAATAATCATTTTATAGAAGTGTTCTAGATTTAGCTTTAATTAAACACTTCACGTGTCATTGTCATCAAGTGACAAGTGACAACCATACATTTACTAACAAGTACAATTTCGAATTATTTCTACATTTAGAGCCTTCCACTTGCCTTCAATTTGATAATTTTATCAGGCCACGCGCTAGAGATAAAGGTGCACACGTGCAAAGCTCAAAATGTCGCAAATAATACATTTGATTATTTTTACCTGTCAAAACATTGTCTTAAATTTCAAATTATAGTTTATATCTATATTCGAATAGCAATAGAAAATGGATTTATATTTATACTTATTTTAATTACCAACAATTATTTTACAATTTACATCATTTTAATGCAAATGCGAACCGTCGAGTAGAAGTACATAACAATGCAAAAGTTCTTAAATTTGTCAATAAAGAAAACCATTTAATTAGGTAAGGCATGTGACCAAATCGTAACATACCACCTGAATCACAATTTTCATCTATCATATTTGTTCTAAGTATAAAATTCCCTGCTGTAATATGTTCAATATGCATTAACATCCTTACACATTCTTAAAAGTACCACGTAAAAGTACCACATACACAATTTCAAACGCATTTTAATCTCAACAACCAAATATATATTTCATCTCCAGCTCCTTATCATTTTTTGGTGCATATCATTTGATTTTTCTGCTGGGATTTAATTTTTGGTTAGATTAATAATAATAAAAAAACCTCAATGAAGCGGTTTCATTGAAGTCTCACAATCTAAATTCATAATCATAAATGGTGACAGAGATGAGAGCAAGAAATTTTTTTATGTCCTTTTTTGTTTGAATAAATATTTTAGCCGCTTTCGCCGCCTTAGCCGCTTCGCAAGTAAAACATATTTACAGCACTGTGAGTCATTTTCCTTATCCTGTGACGTCGGACCTTAAGCCCGTCGTTACTATTATTATTTTCAGTCTCAGGTGTATCGCCACCGGAGAAGGAGTTCCTTTGGACATTTTTTTCTTCGCCACTACGTGATATAAAATAATAAAGGTTTCTTTCCTCTAGTGTAGATCGTGCTGGATGGGGACTTATTTTGTCCCCTATAAGAGCATTGACGGGCGTGGAGTCAAACTTAACTCAATAGTATTATGGATTAATTCACGATTCATATTTTGTGGTACTGTTATGATAATTGAGTCTAAAATTGGTAAATTTTCGGACCGATTTAATACTCCGATCTAGTGGCACCAAGGATAGATTCTGCAAAATTATTGGTAACTTACTGAGTTGAATTCCAGGGCTTAAGCCGCTTCTGGAGTCATATTCCTTTTTCCGTGACGACGAACCTTAAGTCAGTCATTACTACTTTTGTTTTTACACTACATTAGGCCACAGCTGGACAGCACTTTCTTCATCATCAAATGACGTCGTGCTCACTATTAATACGATACTAGTTGCAGCCCGTGAAATATTCACGGAAGTATAACAAATTCTACATTCATGAAAATATATATTCATAAATGTAAAATTTGTTTATATATATATATATATATATATATATATATATATATATATATATATATATATATATATATATATATATATATATATATATATATATATATATATATATATATATATATATATATATATATATATATATATATATATATATATATATATATATATATATATATATATATATATATATATATATATATATATATATATATATATATATATATATATATATATATATATATATATATATATGTATATATATATATATATATATATATATATATATATATATATATATATATATATATATATATATATATATATATATATATATATATATATATATATATATATATATATATATATATATATATATATATATATATTATATGCTGCAGCTGAATTTTCTAAACTCTGTAAAGTGATCCGCAAAAAGATTCAGAAGGATATCCGTGAATTCAATATGAACCTCGTACAAAAAACAATCGAGACTGGAAGGAGCCTCAAGAAAACGAAACAAAAATTAACAACAAATAAAGAAAACATCACCGCGCTCAAACTCTCGGACAACACGGTTACCAGAAATCGCGACATGTTGCTGAAGAGAGGAGAAGAATTCTTCCGCAACCTCTTAAATGAATCCACAGATACATCACAAGACTTCTCTACCCAAACTCAGGAAGATGATGAGGAAGCAGTACCTGACATTCTACCCGAAGAAGTACGAAACGCTATACGCGGTATGAAACCGGGAAAAGCACCAGGTTCTGACGGCCTTTCCATTGACATACTTAAGGAAACGGGAGAAGAAGTAGATAAGATGCTGGCGAAAATCTTTTCATCGAAGGAAGATATTCCCGAAGAATGGAAAAAATGCCACCATCATCCTACTCCATAAAAAGGGAGATAAAGAAGATCTTAAGAATTACCGACCCATTAGCTTACTACCAGTTCTCTATAAAATCTTTACTAAGATTATCTCCAATAGGTTAAAAACAACCTTTGATGAAAATCAACCCAGAGAACAAGCCGGATTTAGAGGACGTTATAGCACAATGGACCACATTCAGGTAGTTAAGGAAATAATAGAGCGTTGTCAAGAATACCAACTTCCATTATATTTGGCGTTCGTAGATTATGAAAAGGCTTTTGATTCGGTCAAGAAATCCGCTATTATCAGGGCCCTTCTTAATCAGGGAGTTCAAAAACGCTACGTCAATCTCTTCAGTAATATATACAATAACGCGACAGCAACAGTAAATCTCCACCAAAGTACCGATAAATTTCCAATAAGTAAAGGTGTCCGCCAGGGCGATACCATCTCGCCAAAATTATTCAACGCTACCCTGGAGGATGTGTTCAAAAAGCTTGAATGGGAAAATAAAGGAATCTGCGTTAATGGTTCATATCTGAGCCACCTTAGATTTGCAGACGATATTATTACCTTCGCTACACGTCCTGAGGAACTGCAGAGCCAAATACTGGAATTAGCGGAGGCAAGCAAATTAGCAGGTTTGAAAATGAATATTGATAAAACAAAATATATGTTAAACCGCTTTGCTGATGCCACAACTATCCAGGTGGACGGTACACAGCTAGAACAAGTCCAACAATATATCTACTTAGGACAAAGTATTACATTTGAAGACTGTACTTTAAATGAAATAAATAGAAGATCAAAACTAGCTTGGAGTTCCTTTGGACGACTAAACTACATCTTCAAGAGCAATCTCCCAATCTGCCTCAAACGGAAGGTATTTAACCAATGCATCTTGCCAGTACTAACATATGGATGCGAGACTTGGACTTTATCGGTACGAATGTTACAAAAGCTCCAAACAACACAACGCAGCATGGAGAGGTGCATGCTAGGTTATACCAGAAGAGACCGAAAACGTAATGAGTGGATACGAGCCCAAACAAAGGTTGAATATGTTATAGAGGTTGCAAAAAGACTCAAGTGGAAGTGGGCTGGACATATCGCCCGAGCAACAGACCATCGTTGGACGTATGAAGTAATCCAGTGGTACCCAATAGGTATAAAAAGGCCTGTAAGAAGACCTAAGGCGCGCTGGGTGGACGAAATACGTAAGCATGCAGGTATTATGTGGCAGCAATGTGCAAAGGACAGGATTTTGTGGAGACAACTTGGAGAGGCCTACATCCTGCAGTGGATAGATACAGGCTGATGGTGATGGTGATGATATATATATATATATATATATATATATATATATATATATATATATATATATATATATATATATATATATATATATATATATATATATATATATATATATATATATATATATATATATATATATATATATATATATATATATATATATATATATATATATATATATATATATATATATATATATATATCATTTATACATCATCCCCTTTTACACCGGTTCAAAAATTGTTAGCTAGGTATTTAAAATTCGTTCAGTATCCCCACCGATATTCAAATTTCGAATTACTATCGGAGAGAATCCAAGTATTCGACAGCCGTACGGGTTTTGGCCTATTTATACTATGATTTCGATCTTCAAGGGGGACTTAGTTTGTTCCCATAACATCGAATGTTACTTATTTACTGTTTCAAAGCTATAACAGACATTCCTTGATCGAGAATAATATCTTCTACCATATTTCCGTTCAGGAAACGGATGACGGATGGCGCCTGAGCATGTATAGTTTATTATGTACAGTGTTACACTTCAGCAACTCTGTTTGAAACAGTAAACTTGAGATTTCTGTGGCAAGGAGATCTTAGTTTAAATATAGATGGGGATAGTGTGAGTTTTGTGCCGAGGATTTCTTAGAAAAACCTACTTAAAAAACAAACAACTGCACCGAGCGGAACCCATATAACAGGTCAAAACAGGTAGGCGCAAACGTATCATAAAAGAATTCCCTACTCCTTATAATTGAAACAGGGGTAACAATGAGGGAACATAGATTAAAGAGCATTAATGGTCACAAAGTTTGTGTTAGACATATGTTATGATTGATTAAAAACCCGTACGAATGGTTTGGTTACAATTCGACTAAGTTGTTTTGGGCCGCAGTAGAGAAAACTATGATTGCAAGAATACACATATACATACTTTCGGCTTAACCAATATTTAGAGATATCATACATATATTTAAACTATTTCTGTCCTTGAAACGCGACCTCCGTGACCTAGCTGGCAAGATGTCTTCCAACGAGTGAGCTGCAGGTTTTGACCCCCGTTTAAACCAATATTAAAAAAAAATCTATTAAAGCCTCTTTTACGCCTTTCAGGTTGGTTGGAAGAGATTAGCACATGGCAATAAGTCTTTCAGGTTGTACTTTATATAAATAAAGTGTTCTCTATTATAACATATATTTTATGATTTTTTTTTAGAAGTCGCGCATTTTGTTATAACTTAATTTTTAAATTATCTACTTATATTTGTTACTTGTAACTCTATATTGATTCCCGTTTAGAATTAGTTTACCCTATTCTGAATTTACGACCACCCTCAACATTTTAGGAAAACCCTTTTTCGTATATTTATAAGTGTGAGTAGATCCAAAAATAAATATGTTGTTTAAGTAATGAAATAGTCTCCCCGGATTTGATTTGTGTGAAGTATTATCCGGAGTGATAGTAAATCAATGAAAATAAATGAGCTCCGATTGTCCTCAAGCGGTCATGTGGTTGGATTATTCGTCAAAATGACAGCCAACAATTGTTGACACTTGAATTAAGTGATTATTCGTGACTTTATCGTGAGTTCTACATAAATGAAACTAAAAAGGTTCTAAATGAAACTAATAAACTTGGTAAAATATCTTGAAAGGATCTTTTTAATTATCTTTCTTGTTCTGTTGACTATCAGTACAATATGAAACGGAGTATTTGTGTATTCAATTATACGTATAATATTACAAAAAAATACATTGTTATAAACATCCAAATGAGAGTTGCTTATGCCATATCCCAGTGGTTAGCATGCTTATTTAGCAAACGGGTTCGATTCTCGGCGGTCCTTGGAGTGGTTTTTACATATGAATTTGTTATTTTCCTGGCGATTAATAACTGCCTATCATAAATTTTTCGAGCGCTCTTTGAGTTTCCGGTGTTAGAAACAGCGAAATAGCAAGTAAATAGTAACCGTTGTTCGAAATAATAATTAACATATAAATTCTTAGATTTATTTAAGAAAACCACATTTGTATTTTATGCTGTGTCGGGAATGATACTAAGTGGTGCAAGGAAAAGCATCTCGGATTGGTTGTTTCAGAAATTTCAAAACGTCATTCAATTGTTTATTTTCCTAACTATTCTTTTTAAAGTACCATTTTTTCAAAATAATCTTTAATATTTTAAAACAACGTATGATTTGATAAATATTTAAAATTCGCCGCAAAATATTAACAATTGAATTAATAAGATTTGTACTGAAAGTTTCCATTTGACATTTGGATATTAACTCTTTTAATCCCAGCATATTTTGCATAAAATGTGCGATAAATCTCAAGCATTTTTTGGCAAAAAATAGTTTATATTTTATTTTTTATTTCAGTTAATACTTAGTTTAAAACCTATTTTTTGTGGAAACTTCCCTGTAGAGTGTAAAATAATAAGTTATTTTCATATTTCATAAAATGTTTTTTTTATTTATTCAACATAACTTGCATGAAAGCTTTGAGGCCGATAATCGGCCCCGTGGGATTTCCCCGTGGGAAAGGGTTAAAAATGTATGTATTTTTAAAACCTTTTTTTGATTGTTATCTTTCAAAAATACATAGGCCTTTTGTAATTGAATGTCTGTTAAAATCATTTGAAATATTTTTTAAATTTCTAAAAGTTTTTTTATATTATATGTACTGTTGTTTTAACAGATAGAAGAAGCAGTTTCGCTTCTACAACTTCTGCTGTTACCCACCCAGTAAATTCTTTCTCGATATCCGCTTCAGTGGGTCCAACAGTTGAAGTTCTCACACGAGTGACTTTCAAAACTTTTAGAATTACTCACCAGAATTTTTCAGTTCGCAGACAAACTATTTAACTTTTTTTTTTACCAGATGTAGTTTTGTGATTCTGTTCAACATGGCTAGATAAATTTGGTAAACTTTATTCGGAACATTTGAAATTCGTAATACGGACATGTTGAAACTCGTGGCTGGGAGAAAAAATTGGTTTTATATCATCATGCCGTGTCCCTTGCGGGATATGCAGAGAGAACAGATTTCATTTTATTTTATCCAATCATACAATTTTCACCTCGTACACATTCATACATCAAGTTATGTCCAATCTTCTATTCATACCTTCTTTTAAAATCTTGTTTCAGTCACGTTTTCTTCGGTCTATCTCTTCCATGCACATTCCTTGCACTTTTGAATTGTATATTCACTCAGTTATTCTTTCATATTTATTCTCTCCACGTGTCCAAAGCTTCTTTCTCCATCTTACTTAAAATATCCATTTTATCTACATATTCATTTTTGATGTTTCATTCCACCTTATTACAAACATTGACCATTCAAAAAATTTCCTTAATATACAGCATTAATAGTTACTCTCATCCTTCTTCTGCAAAGTCCAAGTTTCACTTCCATACACCAAGGTGGATATGACATAAGTTGGGGTTTTTATACTGTTGATATTGCGCGATTAGTGCATTGTATATAACACTAAGTGTTCCGTTTAATTTGTTTCCTGTTGTTACCTTTATATATTTTTCAACTCGCCTATGACACGCAAACCTACTGACTAAAGAGCAGAACTCGTCAAAAGTTGGTTTAAATCACAAAAATTAAGTCTTGCTATAGCAAATATTCAAAATTAAAGGTATGTTTGAAAAGGAAGGGTAGGGTCATTATATTTCATCATCGTACATTTTGGTGATACTAATGTACACCGATAGGTAACCACAGCTTCGGTGAAAATATTTAAATCAGACCTAAAATGAATAATCTGAAATTGAATCAGAAACTTCTTGATGGACGCAAACGTATTGCCAACTAAGCTATGAAGGTCGTTATAAACTCAAAATTATATTAAGGTATTCAAACTAAATATAACGACTCAAATTGGAGACTGAGAAATCCCGTTTTTTTTACAAATATTTTATGCACAGAAAAAATTGTTAAAAAAAGAAAAACATATGTTTATTTTAATAAAACTGTTCGTTGTTCTGAAAAAGTATCACAATCTACAAAATAAATTTAATTCACTGGTAGAAAAGTGTTTTTGAGGAAAAAAAGAAAAAAAACCTGCAAAGAGATACAGACATTTTCACTTACTACCAATTTTAATTAAGAGGGAAAACTTTTATAGAAACCTTTTAATCCAATTACATTGTCAATATATCAAGTTAAGTTAGTGATAGTGTGAACAACTTGAATAACTCATTTCTAACATCAAACAGATATTTTTTTAAGTATAAACTTGAGGAATATTAACAAAAAGACAAGACATTCAAAGGAACTTAGTTTCTTTGAATATATAGTACTCATATTTTAGTATTGATATATCTTAAGCATTGGTAATATAATATTAATTAATTCGTGTGAAATAGTTGGCGCTTGTGGTCTAATACAATAGTTTGAGCGCTTGCTTAGTTGTTTGGAGTTTTCCAATTTCAGACTAATTTAATTTATGACAGGTAATTTCTCCTCCCCCCCCCCTCATCCTTTCTTTTCTCATTCTCTCTCTCTCTCAATCTTAACTGTTTCGATCAATCGTTTCTCGATTTTCCATTCAAACCCTTTCATCAGGTTCAGCTTGTGATTTCGGATTTACCAAACTTCTTGACTGAACTAGATAGGAGCCCATTATCGACTTAAGTCAAGATTATAGAGTGATAAAGACAAAATCTGCAATAGGTAGAGGAACTGGATGTTTTATCGGTAAATATTGTGTGCTTGCTCGAGTTATCCAAAGGATATAACGAGAATTAGACCTTTGGCTGTGTAAAGATGCATTCGTAACATATTTTGACCGAATTTTTCGTAATTCAGGATAATTCAGATGACCATATATTATTCACGTCCATTCCTCGTACGATAATTCAGATGACTATACATTATTCATGTCCATTACTCGTACGATAATTCAGATGACCAGATATTATTCATGTCCATTCCTTGTACGGTAATTAATAAACAATCCTCATCTAATAAGTTAAAGATAAAAATCAAGACAAACATACAAACATAAAACTAGCAACCATCTAGCACGAAAACTCCTACACTAATATCGCCCTATTTTTTAATTTTGAAAAAAAATACATCAATAGAAATAAGATTATTACATTTATGGTATCTAATAATAATCATCATCACCAGCCCACATCCCAGGGTGGATAGTATCTGCTTGCAGGATTTTCTGCCTTCCCCTCTCAGTAGCACATCTTTACCCATTGGTTATACCCAGTATGTAACAGTTCTCTGTCACCCCATCCAGTAATCTTAGCTATGGTCTCCCTACTATTGTATTATTCTCTATCTGATCGCTGAACAAAACCTTCCTTGCAAGATCAGCGTCCTGCATACAATGTAAGTATTCAAACTAGCGCAGTCATATAACTCTTGCTACATTAACTTTGCTATGCAGGATGTAGATCTATTTACTTTATGTTTGATTCCACAAGGCAGTGTTATAAATTATAACATAATATATATTATCATAATATAAAAATTATAAAGAATCGAACAATATACACATCTCCCTCGATTTGCGCATTTTATTTATACGTGGTTAAGAATAATATTTTAAAAAAGACAATCAATTTCCACGTTATTTGAATTTGGTTTAGGGAATTATATATCTGACGAAAGTGCACTCGTCTAAATTAGCATATAACATATATTACATCACTAAAGCCAGACGAGCGTTCACAATAAATAGCTAGTTACACACGCAATATTTGACAGTTTTTTTTACTTTTATTCTAAAATTAATAGTTAGTACCAGTGTATCGCAAAATCATATTTATTATCAATAACTAAAAATGTTACACTATACCATTATTTAATTTTGATTAGGTTGGTAAATTCCTTTTTCTCGTCTTATACCTATACTCGACATTCATCTGAGTTTGGTACCTCAACTTAACCAGATTTCGCTATTCTGGAGTATATCTTTCATTTTTGTATAAGCTCCTTGCCTCAATTGGATTGATTTCTATTAACATGATTTTCTTGGAAATATCTACCACGCAAATCGAGGGATGGGTGTATAAAATTAGTAGTTAAAAAAAACTACAGAAAACGGACCTTAATGAAAAGGCACATGATACATTAAATTTTTAATGCCTTTACGTATGTACCATTTTTTTTATTTAAGCAAATGTTTTAACGAATTTGAATAAACGTAATGATATAAATAATATGTCATTAAAAATGTCTGAAATATATCCCAAAAGGCGCTTAAACAAAACAAAAACTGAAATTATGAAATACCTTTTCTTTATAAAAGCCTCGTAAATACCTTTATGGAAATTTTATGAGAACTTTATCCATGTAGCAAACTTTTATCTTTAACATAATAGTCGTATTCATTATGTCTTAAAACGGAGAATTTTGAAATTTAACATGAGTTTGTAATTGTTTTGTATTCCGCAATGAACTGCCAGTTTTGTTTGTCAAGTGTAAAGAGTGAACTTCTTACTTACAATTATCTGATCATTTTTATTTTTTACTTCTTCCCAACTTAATACACACAAGATGACGAGTTTTTATTAATTTCTTTGTGGTATTCGACGTGGTATAAATATATAACTTTTATTAATATTATTGCGTATCCCAAATTGGAGGAAATCTGCTGAAGATAAAGATTAGTAGAGGCGAGGATTTCATGAGAACAAGAATAACTTTTTAACCTTTAAATAAATTTTTTAGATAAATTGTGAAGAAATCGTTTTTAAAATATTTAATATTTTACTTTTACTACACTAATATTTCGTCTATCTTCATAAATTTTGTATAATATTGTACGTTTTATTCCTTGCTTTATGCTTTATGCTTTATGCTTTATGCTTTATGCAACTTATTCATTCTGGGAAAACACGCTCAATTATAACAGATGTAAATTGAAATGATTTTAATTTTGCAGAGATTGTGGTTCCAAACGAAAAAAAACAACCAAAAAATGTTAATTTTATTTATAATTATAATTTTATTTAAGATAAGAAGACCTCCATAGTTTATTTATTTCAATTGGGTAAATAAAAACCAGCATTTTTATATATTGGTTGTTAACATAAGTTGTGTCCGTTGTTTTTCCAATTTAAAAATAAGCACCAAAAGAAAATCAAAATGTTAAGTGTTATACGTCATTCGAAAGATAATTTTCTGCTCTACAAGATATTTTGTTTGCTTTTACGTTACAGGGATCTTCATGAATACGGGGAAAATAAATTACATCATATTTAAAATGGAAATCGGAAAATAAAAACTTGAAATAAAATATGTATATATTTTTTGTTTAGTATAGTAAGTCTGTTTTATTTTAAACCAACACGGTATAATTAAACAATCTGCCACTTTATGCAAAACATAATCACGCGTTTATTCAAATTGGAAAATAAAAATAAAACTTCAGTATTTTATTTAAAATTAAACAGTCATGACGATTATCGTGAGATCGTTGGTAAGACGCTTGATTTTAGATTACCTCTTCACATATAGTATGACATAGAATTACCAACACGTGCGATGATAAATCGCGAGTTCCGTGTCTTCTCAAGTGATTCGTAACCCTAAAGATCGATTAATGGGGTTGAATTCAATATTTATACCGCCCACACTATACAACATGTTCGAATCATTAATTCGCAAATTTTGAGGTATACCACAAGGAAGAATTAATATATGTTACGGTGTGGGCTATATAAGTAAATGCAGGTTTTATAATGAAATATTTCACCTCAAGTAGGAATTTAATGTTCCTTTTAAATGGTACAATTATTTACTCAACATTTTTATTGCAAATACAATCTGGCGAGCTTAACTATTAACATAATTATTAACCAGATAAAATTAAATGACGCAAGTGACATGGTTGCAAAAAAAAAAATCAAACAACTATCCATCCCCACGAAATTAATGAACACATACGTGAGCATATGTCCATAAACCCCACAAAGACGGACAATCACTGGAACATTCTTTTTCATATAAAGTGAGATATCATCAATCAAATGAAAAGGAAGGGATGGTGGAGAGGAAAGGGGAAAAAATAGTCAAGAATGAAACACGTTATATTACTGACTAGAAATTAAGAGTTTTTTCGGTAGCTTTTTAAAGCATATTATATATTCGCGTCTGAATGCAATTCGGAATTGTTGAAGAGTACCATACGAATGCATGAATAACATCAAATAAAAGCCATTTGCGTGTATGTAAAGATGATGTGACAAATTTTAGTTGGAAGTAAATAAGTTTGAAATCTGAGACATAGAGTTCTCTATTTTTATTATACTTCACAATATGATGATGGTAATAATTAATATCTCGACGCCATTAAGTGGCAATAAACACCCTCATGGGCATCTTCATGAAAACTCGTACAAAAAACTGTAATCAGTTCTCTCCTGAAATACTCGTATATGCGCACAGTTGCAATAACACGGAAGGTTTTGTAGGGAAGAATTCAACCTATTGGCTCGATGACCCTTTTTAACCTTGAGGTAGTGAATGTCAATGCTTCAGTTTTAAGTACAGTTGAAGTATTTTATTTTATTCAGATAATCAGTCGTTAGAAATTTAGCTTAAGTAGGGATACAAATACATTCAAAATGACAACAATAAATTATAGCGATTGAAATATCCGAAAAATCATAAAAATTCATTCACGTGAATACTAGTCAAGAAAATTCGTCTTCAAAATCATAATATATGGGTACATGAAGAATTAAAATGAGTTTATCACATGTCTATTCTGATTCCCTTAGTTGGTAGTTTTATGACTACAATATAACAATTAACGTTTTCACGTAGGCCTGGAAAGAGTTCGAGAGCAGATCAATTGAGCAAGCTCAGGACAAATCATAGTAAGAATTGACAGATTTATACGGTCCGTTTAATTTTTTCAGGCAATGTTGACATGTTCAAGAGTTCATAGTTCAAGTCATCGCGCGGTTTATGTAATTTATATACCAAATATATCGATGCTGTTTAAAATTACTTGAATCCATCTACAATATACGGACATGGAGTAGTTTTCAACTATTGTTTTAATCAGTGACATGTATAGAGCTATAGGTTAATCAATTCCATCGAAATCACTACACAGCCTCAACACCAACCCCATCACGGAGATATTCTGGTATCATAAATACAAAGCCTAGAGAGTGTTATGTGCCATACAACAGACCCTTCAATACCATGATGTACAATATGTAAACAATTCTCTTCTCGTACTTCGACCCGTGGAATTTATCCAGAAATTATGTAACGTGACTCTTATATCTGTTAACTTAAAAAATAAGAAGTGGATTATTTAAAATGATTTTTATTAAGTAAGTCTCACAGATTATAACTTGTCAATTAGTTTTAACAGTTTTTTTGGCAATAGCTACTTCAAAATATAACAATTTATTTACAAACATGAAAACATAACCTATAAAGATATTAAATGAAATTTAAATAAATATACCAAGAAAATCGAAATAAAATACTATGTCCAAAATCCACACAAACATGGAAATACAGAAATAGAGTGGAATAGATAGCTTTTATTTTTTTTCTTACCTTAAAATCTGATTCAACTCGACTCAGTATTTGGCATGTACTCGTATATTTAAAAAACTTATAAATAATAACATAAAAAATATTAAAGACTTTATTTATTTTAATGCTTGGTGGAATCGTATACTAATTATTCTTCAAATAATTCTTAAAGTATTAAAAGTTTAAATGGCTAGCTTTCTTTATTTTAATTTTAATTTCGTAAATTTCAAAGTATAACGGAATTTTCAAAGCATGTCATAATTCTTGGCGTATTTCTCCTGTAAAAGTATTCTCGTAAAGGTTATCCTATATATTTTGAATGAATAAGCTCTCGTAAATTTATTCTCTGTATTTTACTCTATACCCTAAACACAGTAAAAATATCTTAGGTAATATCAGCCGGAGAATTTTAGATAATCAAATTCGATTTTCTTCTGGTAAGATGGTAAATGTTCTCTACAAGCATACTCGTATAACCTAACGTTTACTTTGCATTTCTCATGAATATTTTCCCTCTCGGTAGAGAGAAAGCGAGATAATAAAATGTGATACGATTCTTATATTACATTAAGTATTCCTTACATTACATCCTCTAGAAAACCAAAACGTCCCCACAGTACGAGTATTATACTCGTAGCTACTCAGATAATACTGATTTTTAATATGATATATGGATGTTTGACATAGTGCTTTTTAATATACGATTTTTTTTATATTACTCGTATTATATTTTTTTCATCAGCGATTACAAAATGTATGTTTGAGATATATTTTCAATTTCATTTTTTTTTCTTCTCCTTTACAACTCTGGTAACATTTGCAAATATTTTGTTTTACTGTTTTTTTTATATGTTTTTAATGTTATGTTCAAGTTTTCTTTTCTTCTTTGAAATAACGTTGTAACTTTTCAAAGTTGGACGAAGATATAGATTAATCGGTTTACATTCAGAAGAACCAAAATTCGTCAACTGAAATATTTTCTATAGAACTGTATACACGACGAACAAGAAGGAAAAAAACTTGATACATGTCAAGAAGTGATTTTTAGGCAGATGCTACGTATCCCATGGACCGTAGGACGCATCAACGCCTCTATCACCCAAAAATTAGCAATTACCGAAGGATTTTTGAAATTATTTTAGAAAAGAGTTTTAAAATAATTTGGATATGTGGCTAGAAATAATGGAGTGGGTTTAAAGAAGTTGGTTATCATTGGGATAATGAGGGAAAACGATCAAGAGACAGGTCTCCTACAAGATGGACGGACCAAATGAAGGCGTTAATAGGGCTCTTTTTAGATGCTGCATTTAATATAGCTGAGGACTGGGAATGATGGAAGCAGGCGATGTACCAAACAAAATAAAGGCATAGCAAAGGATCAAGACGCTCAGTTTTTAGCATGTGATGAACAATAATAATCTTTTGTCCAGAAATCGGTATTAACCTGCCTAACTCTTGTCTGAAAAAGATTGGTGAAGGGCAATAAACTCACAATTTGTAATTTTAAAGGAAAGTGATAATTAATAAATTAATAATTCTGTAACAGATTAGTGCAATTGAGATTAATATTTTATTTTAAATTATCAGAGATGAATTAAAAAAAAATGGTCATAGGCGTATTGGATACTCGCTTTAACTGCCATTCCAGTATATGTTCTCAAACAGTAGGTGATAACGGCTGCAAATCTATAGTATTTTCTTATTGACTGCCTCTGGAGAATATGGTTGGCAAACAGTAATTGCAGTGACTGCTCCTAGAGTATACGGTCGCTGAATGGTAATGGGTGTAAGTTTATGATGATCTATAATTTACATCTTTGCGGTGACTGCTCCCGGAGTACAAGGTCGATGAAGGATAACGGCTGCAAGTTTATGATTGTATATGATTAACTTTTTTGCGGTACTTTTCCTGAAGTATACAGTTGCTGAATGGTAAAGGTTGCAAGTAAATAATTGTCTATAATTATGGTCTTTGCGATGACTGCTCCAGGAGTATACGGTTGCTGAATGGTAGCAGCTGCATGTTTATGGTTGATTCTTATGGAAACCACGATTGTCCTTGTTCGATACCTTAGCCGGATGATAGGTTTTTAGATACGGCTATAAGCTTTTGCTTGTTTCTTATTAAAGTCTTTATCGTGACTGCTTCTGGAGCTTTTGCCTGAAGTTATTGTATGTATGACCAGTATTCATTTGAAAGTACTGCTTGATTTATAACTTGGGCAGCGCATATTGAAACTCGCTATCACATGACAATAGCCACTAGCAGTGTCGTTTTTTTTCCATATAAGCTGGTATCGAGAGAGGGCCACATATAAACATACGTAATTTGCTTTCTAATAAAAAATATTCGGATCAAGTCATTTTAAACTGTATATTTTACAAAAACAGGAAATTTCATATTCTTGTTTTTCTCGAGTTAGACCTATAACCTGTTATCATCAGAACTTTTCACTTGAGATGTTGACTCCCAGCTATCATTAAATTTTTTGGAGGTTTTCCTGGGGGACGACTGCTAGCGGGTATTTTATGCATTACCACGAGGGAACCCTAGAGTTATACGAGTATATCCTTTCTACTTAGGTAATACTGGGTGCGTTTTATGTTCTAGGCCGATGTTTTTTTTTTTTGAATAACTTGTATATGAAACACAATTTTACTATTTATATTTAATTGATTGATTATATGGTCTTTATAATTATGTATGAAATATAATATAAATCAAGTGGCCGCCTCTGGCTGTGGCGCAAATGCGAGCACTTTCAAGCATATTTTTCATAACATTCTCGCAGACTTCTGGTGTTATTTCAGCAATTTTTTATCGAATGTTGTCCTTAAGCATCGGGATTTGGTAGGTTTGTTGGTGTACACCTTTCCCTTCAAGTACCCTTTTAGGAAATAATCGGGGGTGGTCAAATCAGGGGATCGTGGGGGCCTGTCGATATCACCACTTTTTGACATTATTCGGCAGGGAAAAGTTTCTCGCAAAATTTGCATCGTAGCACGAGCTGCGTGTGATGTGGCACCGCCCTGTTGGAACCACACGTGCTGTAGGCCCAATTGATCCAATTCGGGCACAAGAAAGTTTACCAACATGTCACGATAGCGATCACCAGTAACTGTTACAGCATTGCTTCTAGCATCCTCAAAGAAATATGGCCCAATGATGCCGCCGGCCATAATGGCGCACCATACAGTCATTCTACGAGGATGTAATGGTTGTTGGTGTATCAATTGAGGATTTTCAGTGCCCCAATAGCGGCCATTCTGTTTATTAACAAAGCCAGCCAAGTCGAAATGTGCCTCGTCACTCATGATTTTTTGCCGAAAATGGTGGTCGTCTATACCGACCTGTAAAACCCGCGCACTCCAGTCTCGCCGCCGTTTATGGTCATTTTCCTGTAGCTCTTGTGTCAATTGAATTTTATACGGATAACTTTTAACAAACATGATGGAGACATTCCCAATTCTTGTGCACGACGTCGATGAGAGGTGCACGGACGTTCACCAATACTCTGCCTCACTGCATCAATCTTTTCTGGCATACGTTGGCTACGTTATCGTCTAGACTTTGCTATATCTCCCAGTGTATGCAAATTTTCCATTTTATTTTTTACACGCTGAATGGTTGACTTGCTTGGTACATGATTTAAACAAAAAAATATACGCAATTTTCTTCACGTATTCACAATTGAACAATTATTTAAATAAAATGTCTTAATAACTTCAACACGTTGTTGCGGACTTAGATCCTCCATAATATTTTTTTATTAACTACTCTCTACGACTGACAAATAACATCTAAATCAAAATGGCGGCCAAACAAAATCGGCCTGGAACATAAAACGCACCCTGTATAATGAAATACGTATACCAATATTTGATTACATGATAGGGCTATAAATAATCACTTGCTGGTCATCATCAAGACCACAAATATGAGAGGACTAAGATAAACATTGCCGGGCGAGTCTAGATACGAAAGTGGAAAGTGCTAGAGAGAACGAGTATTTTGAACACATTTTATCCGAAAATAAAAATGACAGTATAGTAGGCTTACCTGTTCGTTAGCCTGCATGGTGATGAACTCCCACTTGGCCTGCAGGTTCTTACGCAGGCCGGCCAGTGCCTCTGCTTCGTATTCCTCGAGCACATGCCTCTGTCGGTTGCGCTTGCTCCGCTTGCACAGGTATACGGCGTACTCCACGTTGTCCGGGTGCGTCGGCGGTGGGGACGCCGCCCCACCCACGGCGCCGCCCCCCGCCGGCGCGCCGCTCGCCGCTCCGCCACCCGCGCCGCACCCCGCGCCGCTGCCCGCGCCGCTACCGCGATGCTGCCACGGCCAGTAGTACGGCGACTGAAAATATACAATATATGTACATTTAAAATATTTTAAATCATCACCTTCATTCCCAATCGTTACCAATCCAGGAAGATTGAAGAAGTTGACATTCGCCGAACCCCATTGCGTTACATCCTAAAAAACTATTGCTTGTGTATAAGAACCAACCCTGACAAAGTATAACTCAAGATTTGGGATAAGAATAGAAAGCCAAAAGAATAAAATATCACTCAAATTGCTAACCATAGGCAGACAGAGGTCTTTAAGAAAATTGTCGAGATTTTTCTTAACTAAACTCATGGGATTGATCATTTTGACATTATAATATTGTATATATTATTTATAGTTGGGGCATTTACATTGTGGAGGTTTAAAGACATTGTAGTTTGTTTTATCAAACACTGTTTATTCGACTTTTTGTAACGGTATAACCCTACTGGTTTCAAGGCTTTCACCTCATCATCAGTCTTGTTTGTGCTCCCCTGATAAAACAAATTATAATATTGTATTAGTATATCATATAATAGTGTATATTCTCTCCATAATTCGAGAGAGCTTTACCATTGCCAATAGTACAGATTTAAAAAAATAGACATCGTGCTATCTGAATTTTCATCAATTAACACTTATGAGCTTATTTTTAATAATTCAAATAAAAAGTGTGCAATTATTACAAACCTTATGCTATATATGTCTTGTATGGTTGGTATAACGTGATTGTCGAAAAAATATAATTAAATAAGCTTGTTCTTTCTTCCATATTAGATTACCCTTAAACAAGAACCATGAACCATTCACGTATGTGAAAAGACTAATTCGTACTTTTCGAAGCAGAAACTTCTGTAATTCTTCGCAAACCGAATGATTTATTACCAACATAAAAATGCCTCATTAATTCTATTTTCAAGATAGAAGATATTGACTTTTCGATGAGAACGATTTAGTATTAAATACTTCCTTAGGTTTATGTTCCCCCATTCCCGAAAAACAAATTCACACAAATTTCCTTCAGATGTTCGATGTAACTTATTTGATGGGAAATGTTCCGAAATCATATTTGAAAAGGAACGGAAATTCATATTCAAAGCGCTAAGCCTTTATATACCTGCTTCGACTAACGGATGTCCATAGAAGAAAAATTAACTGGAAATGTATTCAACTTATTCCAATTCTATTCAAATGAAAATGTTTAAATGAATGTTCAGTATTCTGAGTGAAACTTGATACTTTTTACGATATTATTCTGGGATCTTGATTATTCCCAAAAATACTCGTTTCAGTGGAATGCTCAAAGATGGAACAAGAAAGCAATTCAAATTATTTCAGTGTTACTATAGAAACGCACTTGCTGGATAAAGTTGTATGAGATTTATAAAAAATAAGTAAAGCTTTCTGTCGTCTGCGATATGGCAATTATATAAAGGTAGGTGTATATGTATGTTAAGTTCAATTTCTATCGATAAGTCCACATTTTCTTTCCAAATAATTTAACAAGTAGTTCAAAGTAAAATTTCATCGTCTCGAAAGTTTGGATTTGAATGTCAAGATCTTCCGTTGCCTAATTGGTTAACCTGTATTGTAACTAGGTGATTGTCAATTCAATTTAAATTTAAATCTATTTAAAAAAAAATGACTTAAGCTTTGTTTCACTCATACTATTATATAACGGTTTCTAGGTTAGTTTGAAGAGATTATAATATGACAAAAAAAGTCGTCAGATTGTACTGTATACCGATAAAATACAACCATGTAAATTTCAAAACTAAATGCATCAACAAACCAACATTTTATGGTATGTGTTTTTTATATTCTATATTTTTTTCAAATAAAGACTCAGAAAAAGTAAATTAGTTTTGAAATTAAATTGAATTGTTGTCATTTATCATACACATATACTAATAAAGACAAAGATAATCTGTTTTACTAGGCTCAGTGCCTATTCTGAAATATACGTATTTTAATAATTAATGAAACATATCAAATGTTGGCTGACTTACAGCCGCTATCCATATTTATTAATAATTTACAGGAATCACCAACGAATTTGAGAAATATCAAATAATACTGCAACAAACGAAAAACTTCATAAATAATCTCGCCAAACCACGAGTTGGCAACACATCTGAAATATCGATTCAACGATACATAAAGATATATTATATTTGTTCAAAATATTTTCATGCTTAAATAATAGTCCACCTTATTGATTTGCAATTATGTTTTTTTTACGTTATTCGAAGAGCTGTGACTCCCAAACTGCGATTAGAAGGGCTCTACTTATTTCTATATTTTTATGAAAAAAAGTGAAATATACATGTAAATTATTGTAATCTATTATAACTACGTTGAATAGTAGACCAATAACATTCTTTATTTTGCTATACATACAAAAACAAAGTACATTGCAAAATATACTTTTTTTATAACAAAAAATACAGAAAACTTAGCATAAGCATTTCAATTTGTTGAACAGCTTATGAAATGCAAAATTTTAAAAACTGGTTAACGTACTCGTTAGAGTTTTTTTTTCCTATTTACATAATACTTTAATTTGCAAAATTTTACTATTAATTTGTGTTGCTTAATAAAGTAAAAAGAACGGTTTTTTTTTCAGAACAAACAACCAACAAACAGTGGTATTTTTTTATTGAATTTTAGTCTTAATTTATATTGCCTGATTTATTTGAATTACCTTTCAAAAGAATATTTAAATATCATACTAATAATAAAAAACAACAAACTACAAGCTCCGTTTTGGACATGTACATATGTTACGTGCTAAATAATTAGTTATAATAATTGTTATCTAGTTATAAGTTAGTATGTAGGTGTTAATTATTTCTAAGAAATTAAATATTTAGATTATTAAAAATAAAAATACATGTAGGAAAAAGTTAGTTCATAGTTATTATATATGAATTAGAATACATTTTAATGTATAAATATGTAACATACATAGGTATAGCCTTTGGCAAATGTTTGTTTTATAGATTACTTTATTAAAAAAAATCTCTTCTCAAGGGCGCTCTAATTAGGGAATCGAACCTCTTTTTATTTACAATATCACAACCAATAAAATAAGTTGAGTATAAGGATACGATGGTAACATAGTTGCGTCCATTATATTGGGTATTTACCGGCATCTGCATATGTTTAGAATAACAAAAAATACAATTAACTTTAGAAAAGCTCTTTTTGCTAAAATGCCGTCCTTCAAGTTCTGTTCTCGATGAAATTGTGAGTTAGAACCCATATAAGATTAGCAGTATTGTAAAGCAAGAAAAAGTGTGGCCCAAATTTATATCCTGAGAGAACATACCTGAAACCTGTAGAGCGTCGAGTCGTCTTTGATGACGAGAGTCTTGCTGTCGTTGACAGGAAAGAAGTAGCCATACTGGCAGAGCTGGTTACCAAGGTTGAGCGCCTCTGAAACAGTTCAAGTTTGGGGTAAAAAATAGTTTAAAATTGATTTTATAACTTTTGATTAAGTAGTCTGTTTAGTTAGTCAAAATATTACAAGTTTCATATGATGATTAAGTAGTCTGTTTAGTCAGTCAAAATATTACAAGTATCATATGATGATTAAGTAGTCTGTTTAGTCAGTCAAAATATTACAAGTATCATATGATGATTAAGTAGTCTGTTTAGTCAGTCAAAATATTACAAGTATCATATGATGATTAAGTAGTCTGTTTAGTTAGTCAAAATATTACAAGTTTCATATGATGATTAAGTAGTCTGTTTAGTCAGTCAAAATATTACAAGTTTCATATGATGATTAAGTAGTCTGTTTAGTCAGTCAAAATATTACAAGTATCATATGATGATTAAGTAGTCTGTTTAGTCAGTCAAAATATTACAAGTTTCATATGATGATTAAGTAGTCTGTTTAGTCAGTCAAAATATTACAAGTATCATATGATGATTAAGTAGTCTGTTTAGTCAGTCAAAATATTACAAGTTTCATATGATGATTAAGTAGTCTGTTTAGTCAGTCAAAATATTACAAGTTTCATATGAT
Organism: Odontocerum albicorne; assembly: GCA_949825065.1. NCBI lineage: Eukaryota > Metazoa > Arthropoda > Insecta > Trichoptera > Odontoceridae > Odontocerum > Odontocerum albicorne. Next base: position 36,948,797 of record OX463840.1, read on the forward strand.
GATTAAGTAGTCTGTTTAGTCAGTCAAAATATGACGAGTTTCATATGATGATTAAGTAGTCTGTTTAGTCAGTCAAAATATTACAAGTTTCATATGATGATTAAGTAGTCTGTTTAGTCAGTCAAAATATTACAAGTTTCATATGATGATTAAGTAGTCTGTTTAGTCAGTCAAAATATTACAAGTTTCATATGATGATTAAGAAAAAAATTCTTCCCCTCTTCATTCATAAACTTTTCATAAAAGTACTAACAGACTTTTACATTTCCTTCTTTCAAAAACCACTCTCTTCATACAACCATATTTCCTTAGTTTTCTTTTATTCCACATTCACTCAAATTTGCACTGTACAGCTTTTTTAATGTTAGTTTTTCTTCATTCATTCGTTCTACATGCCCAAACCATCTCAGAGTAACCTTCTTCATATAACTTAACACATCAGCCTTATGTTCATATTCACTCCTAATCACTGTTCTTTTTTATAGATACAAAAAACAATATTTCGAGCTTTTTAAATAAAAAAAATATTCTACCTGACTCCTCGATGCCATATCGTTCCATCAACCACTCTATTAGATCGTAGCCTGGAAACAAAACAAAATTACATTAATCAAACGTAAACTTATTTAATAAAAATATAAGGCAAGGGGGAAAAATGGTGAACGCTTTTATATTTGTTTCTAAAATTTATTTTTTTATTTCATTTGATAAAACATATTAAGACAAGTTGCCTGCTTTATGTATCTTAATATGAGTACAAACGATAATTTGTTTTTACGTCTTCTGAACCTTTACTTTTCCCCTAAAATATTTTTTATATTAGTTTGTCCCCATAATGTCTGAAAAGAATGCAAACTTTTTTCTTGACAGTTCAGTGATGCTGACGTGACGAGGACGAAGTTTTTAATGTTTACTTAAAAAAATCTAGGACTATGGAAAAGAATTTGTTTGTGAGATTTTGAAATGAATGTAAAACTCTTGTCAAATCGTGTAATTTAAATGTTGTATGCATAAAAAGTAATATTTTGAAGATTTCGAAAAAATCTAAAGAAATTAGATTTTTTTTTGTCAAGTGTTTATTACAATTATTTGAAGTTGTTATTCTGAATTAAAATCTACAATCGTTTCATATTATCGATCCAGTGCTATTATTTGTTAAAGATACAAGTGTTTAATCTTAGAGCAATAGTTATTTATTTAAGATACAATTCATCAATTGTCTCAAGACACAATTGATCAATTGTCTCTTTAAATAAATCTCAAGTGATCAATCAATCAACTAATATTTAATGTATTTTCAATCATCAACTATTTTTTTATGACGCTGTTTAGTAATAAATCAACAAAGTTTTATTATAATAATCAAATTATTAAGTATTTGTCTAAGTCCTAAACCTACATAATAGACTATTTAACACTAAAGTACATTGTTATTCTGCATTATAGTATATTAATCCCCACTACACGTGTTCCGACGTAACATGACACGACTAAAGTACTACTCTCGTAATAAACTGGGACCATTTTATATGAAGAGACCCTCTGGATAGGAGATAGAAACACCTACATCAGGGATAAATGTAGGTAGTGGAATAATAAAGATATTTATTGTTAAAACATTCTAAAATTATCAAGTTTTTGAATATTCAATCAACTAATCTTTATGGTGCTGTTTAGTATCCTAAGTTACTAATAACACATCTGATACGTTTTATCCTTTCTCAAATGTTCTCATAAGATGTTTCTTGATTGTAATTTTTTTTAAAAGCATTTTTTCTTCAAGAGACAATGTAAGAACACCCATGAAAATAATAATTCGTTAATAATGTTAACAATGAGCCGGAAATAGGAAGAAGCATTTGTCATGTTAATAAGAATTTCTTAAACGGACTGAGAGAATTGATAGGAAATTTTTATTAATGCGATTTATTGACAAATGCTGGAACTATTCAAAAATTATTCTTTGGCCCCAATATGAAGAGTAAGTTCTAATTATAATTTATTCCCGAATAGTTCTTCAACGAAATTGCTCATACGGTACACCGAGCAGATGGGTTTCAACTTTTATAAAAAAAAAATCCCTGGGTGGTTGGGGGGGATTTAATTGAAATCCACGTAAACTTTTGTCATATTTTGAAGTTGTGTGAACTAAGAATCTAAACGGAATATTAAAATATTTTTATCATGAATTTGTTTTGTTCTTTTGTAGATAAAGTGTACTTCGAGCTAAACCATAATTATGGAACACCCCTCACTAGGGGTAGATTCCACCTTGACCGCGGCCATATCGTGTATTGCTCACGAGCTACCTTAGGGGTTGAACGTGCGTTGACAAAAGCATGTTTAGTTTGATAACGAAAATACAAAATTTACCGACGATATGGTAAGTCAGATCGTTAGGTTCTACACCAGGGATGGCGAACCTTTTTGAGACTGAGTGCCAAAAAATTTTTTTTTTCAATAAAATAATATGTCGCGTGCCACATGCCATGGAAAGAAAAATGCATCAAAGATTTTTAATAAAAACAAAAATTAATACACCGAGGAAAATAATTAAGTACTTATTAATGGCGAACTAAGAGAAATAAATAAAAAAATAGACTTGAAAAAAATTGTGAACCTCAAAACTTATTAGTGAGATTTTTGTTGTTGGATGCTAGGTGCCAAATATTTTATATCGGGTTCATAGCTGGTAGCTTTTAATAAAATACAAGCAGTTGTACTTTCGTCTGTAAGTCTACTTCTTATGTCTGATTTAATAAAGTTCATTGAAGAAAATAATGATTCACAGGAATACGTCGACGACATCAGTGCTTTCATCAAGACAAATAGAAATCCAATCACATAATTTTATATCTGTTTTTTGTTGATATGTTACATTTTTACCCATCTTCAAGATTCTGTCTTTTATTGTATTTCGAGCGATAGGCAATTCTTTTATTCGTTCGAATATTTTTTCTTTATTTCCAAAATCCTCAAAAAGAAATGGTGCGCATTCTAAAAATGCATTCTTGATGTAGTCTCCATCGCTGAATGGTTTTCCATTTTTGGCAATTATTTTGGCTATTTCGAAGCTAGCAGCAACATAATTGGAATTACTATTAACAAACTTATTTAAAGCACTCGATTGTAGATTTTTGTTTTTGATTGTTCTTAAAATATATTCTTTTTGTTCATCTCTGCTTTTGCCAAGAAGTTCCTTATGAATTGTTTCATAGGGTCTTTTTACAGATGATGTTCTAGATAATACTGACACAGAACATATAACACATATTGCTTTGTCACTTCTTTCAATTACACCGTACATTTCAGTCCACCAATTTTGAAATTGTCTGCCAGAATTTTTACTGCTGGCTTCACCAAGTTTTTGTTTCTTATATGGTAAAGCCATCTTTGTGGGTGCCAATAAACAGTTTGTTTCTGTATTAATTAGATTGTTTTTATAGCATAAATTGATAACAAAACTGCTCCGATCAGGTAAAGAGTTATTCTGTCACTGAAACATAAAATCGTCGAATTTAAATTGTCGATAAATCATATTCATCCACAAGAGTAGCAATTATACACCTAAACCACAGGAGAGCTGATGATCTAATGCGCATCGAGAGCGCGCAGTGCGACGTATGTCGTGGATAAATCAAACACTTCGGAACGGCTCGTGCCGGGAGCGAAGTTCATTACAAAAAAAAAATACACCTCAAGGGACTAGCACCGCGGGGGAAGCATTAAACAATGCGATTTATTTATGCATGAATGTCGTCATATCCTTCGTTTCTGAAATTATTTATGAACGAAGAAAATACACGTCGCTATTTAAATATTTTTTTAATACTATTTCTATAACTTTTTTTATTTTTTCTTATGCACTTTTATTTTTTCTCCTCATTCGCGTGCCACGCAAAATCGTCTCGCGTGCCACCTGTGGCACGCGTGCCATAGGTTCGCTATCCCTGTTCTACACTGTTGACCGTTGATTAATCGATGTGAATTTGTTGATTCAAGTAAGCACTCGGTATAACCATGGTCTCAAAGTAGTAACAAGTTATCAATATTGATTTGCTTAGTAATTTATTTTACAAATAACGTATTTTCAAAAGGCTCACTTCCAGAGAACACTTAAGTAGCTTTATAAAGTATTAGAGCTCCTAGGTTGAAATCCAAGTACGGCTTCATTAAGCCCGCTGCTGTTACTAGGATGAACGCGTTGAGAGGAACGTCGGGCCCCAGCGGTGGATTTTGTCTATAGAGGTATTACCAACCTGTCTTTAAACAGTACTGGATGATTTGGAAATCTCTTACTAGGCTCCAAACCAGAATTAGGAGAACCAAGGAAAACATTTCAAAATGTGCCAAATTGCGTGATGGATCGATTCTCTGTATCTACGATAAGGAGTAGTCCATGCTACACTTGCAGAGCACTGTGCTCTGTGCTCTAGGAGCCCGTTGTCTCGCACCAATGTGGACTTAATTCGTCGAACACCCAGGTGGCAGAATGCCGAGCGAAAATAATTTAATTCCTTTGATACGAAAAGAAGAAACAGAGAGTGCTCAAGCATTTTATGATCAGGACTGACTTTCATGGGATCTTGAGTTACAGCTATCCTTCTATTATTTCTGTGGTATTACAGGGAGATAAATACCAGCAGGTACTCGTATTTCGTGTATTGTCACGTAAGGAAATATCGTTTTATCTAATCTTTTCAAATAACCTCGCCAGTTTTTTATTCTAGTAAAATCATTTAATCTTATAATAGTTAAATAAAGTAAAATGTCGTCAATGGATGAGGTTATGACTTATTGCGTTGCAAAAATAATTTTATAGTTTAGACATATATCTGTGTCTATAAATAAAAAGTAAAACGTCTATGGTATTATATATTAGGGTGAATATGTGATTTGGACGCTTTCTCGAATTACGGTCACCTAGTGACGAAGCTGCATTTTTTAAAAACCTTTTCCTGAACTAGACACAGACAAATTTTTAATTGTTTTATTTGAACAAATGTTTTTTTATTACCTTGTTGTGAAGTGGAAAATAATATTATATATGCACGTAGACACGAAAACGATTTCTGTTTTAAAATAATTAATGTCAAAACTGTATGAAATTCGGCCCAAACAGTATCGAGTACGACATTTTAAATATTACACGCTTTAAATTGAAACTGAAATATAAATAATGACTGAAGAAAATATAAATGTTATTAAATATTATATACGAGTAGTTTCATAATATGTATAATAGAAAAATTCTTTTGAAATAACGCGACTTTAAATAAAACCTTGCTTAGCAGCAGAAAATATGGAAATTGAGTACACTGATGATGAATGAAGTAATTTAAAAGGTTAAAATTGTTCCTTGAAATTTCACACTCCGTGATATCTATGGTGTAAGCTGTTTGTAAGAGTATCTGAGTGAGAAGCGCACGAGATAACGGCACGGCGGCTTATGGGGATCATAAAGTCTGTAGACAATTTTATGGGAGCTGTTCAACAATTTTTCACGAATAATTTGATGAAAATAAATAAAAAATATTATACAATATTCTTTTTTACATTTCCGTTGTGTACAGTAAAACTTGTCGGATTTATTACTATGGTGCAATCCTTTCCAGCCAAGAAGAAATATTTTAGAGACCTTAAATGATGATCAAACTGAAAACTTTTTTAATATAATTGGGTAGCAACGGGAATAGAACCCGTAACCTTTGGGTCGGAAAACATGCGTCATACCAACTTGGCCACGTAGGTCATCTTTGTTATTGTTCAAGTATATAATGATAATGTGTTTAATCAGTTTCAAATCATCATTATCAATGTTAGAAAAGAGGGAAACGACTACAGTGGTTAAGTTGTTCAGACACATGTCTTCCGACTGGTTGTGGGTTCGATTCCTGATGGTTCTAATTTTTATTAAAAAAATACATAAGTATTGTTTCTACTCCAAGCCTCTTTAACATCTTTCTGATATGTTGTAAGACAGGGGGTTTCAACCTAATTGTGGTCGCGGGCGCTTTCGAGATTTAGGAAAATAGTGGCTGGCGAAAATCAGATTTCTAAGAAACGGCAGGTGGTGCCAATTTTTATCACACAGGAGATGTGTGATAAAAATTGGCTTTGCGACCTCAAATTTAGGACTCGAAATTGGCGATTGATCGAGAATCGATCTCAAAATTCATCGAAAAATATTACGCCAGCTCCAAGTTTCCCTCCAATAATAACTTGTCTAAAGCCAAATGTGTTACTATCGTATTCCAGTTAATTTACAATGGTTTCTTTGTAGTTCGTCTTCTTTTGGTAAGTTTTCTGCGGTTTTTTTTACCAAATATGTTTTTATAAACATACGTGGATGCGGGGAACTTCTTTTTCTAAAGGCCTCAACTACCACTTTCCTATCCTTACACTATTTTTTTGTAATATTTTTAATCTATCAATAATAGTGGATTCGAACCCCGAATAAAAACACCTTTTATAAGAATCTGCCCATTAAATGGTGTTGAATAAATTGTTATTTTATTATTATTATTATCAATTGATAATACTTTAATTATATTATGATTTAAAAGATCTTGTGAGAGATGTATGACTGAGTAAAATAAATATGCTTGCTGAAAATGAAGGCGATTTAAGAGATATGATAAGTGAGGTGTATAAGAGATGTCTACTAAAAAGGTGTAAAAATAAATGTAGCGAAATCGAAGGTTTGGTTATAGAAAGAAATGTGGTAAAAAGTATATGCGATGCAAGGCCTAACTCAGGAAAAACTGGAGCAGGTTGATAAGTTTTATTATTTTCGTGTGATGAGAGAGTTGAAAAGGACACTTAAAGAAGGTTAGCGACAGGGAACAAGGTAAACGGAGCACTAAATGTTATATACAACAACTACACAATATCAACAAGAGCAAAAATGATAATACATAAAAGAGTGTTGGTGAAGTGAAACTTGGACTTAGCAGAAGAAGGATACAAGTAGGATTTATGCCGTAGAGATACATGCATTAAGGAATGTGTAAATGTATAAAAGAAGGTGGCATGAAGGTGGCAGAAATGAATGTATCGATAAAATGGATGTTTTAAGTGAGATGAAGAAAGGAGTTTTATGATGGTTTGGGCGTGTGAAGAGAATGTCTAACAAAATAATATCTAAGTGAGTATACAAGTCAGAAGTGCACGATGAACGTAGAAGATAACGTGACGTGATAATAAACCAAGGAAAACGTTGCTGGAACAATGGACCAGATTTTGAAAGAAAATAAAGTGAAAAGCATGAATAATAGAAGACTGTGCATAACGATATATATAAATGGGGAGGAGACGAAAGTTGTGTGCTTGGATAAAAAGGTTTGGAGAATTGTTCTCTCTGCTTACCCCACAAGGCACATGGCGTGATGATATGCATGTATGTAATTGATTATAAGTGTATTTTATTAGTCACTGCATATCCATTGTCTTTCAATGAGGAGAGCTTTTATTAGTCCATTATCGTTCAATGAAGAGAACTTTTATTAGTCACTGCATATAAATTGTATTTTAATGAAGAGTGCTTTTATTGGTCACTGCATATCCATTGTTTTTCAATGAAGAGAGCTTTTATTAATCACTGCATATCCATTGCCTTTCAATGAAGAGAGCTTTTTGCATATTAATTTAAATAAATAACATGATCCTAGAATAAGGCAGATGTCACTTTGTGTATTAAATCATAATAAATGGGGACCGCTGTCCTCCACACGCTGCACTGCATTTCCATTCGGCAGAGATATTAGGTCCCCACATACGAAACCGGCGTTTTGCCGTACTGGCAACTTTGATCTCAAATATCTTCTCTTTGGTTAAGAATTTCAAATTCAAATTTATACAGCTATTTACTCAAGTATTTGTGTTTCGAAAATTATAATTCATTTGTTTTTACCTCAATTGTTTTTTTTCTTTGCGTCACTCAGTTTACAAAATGGAAAACTTGAAATATCGCGTTATTTACGAGTACGAGTTCCACCGTGGCACCAGTGCTGCAGAAACGGCTCGAAGGATTAATGATGTGTATGGCGACGGTGCCGCAAAAGAAAACACAGTGCGTTTTTGGTTCCAACGTTTTCGTTCTGGAAATTTCGACCTGCAGAACAAGCCCCGTGGAGAAAGTTGATAATGAAGAATTGAAGGTTATTGTGGAAGCGGATCCATCGCAAACCACGTCCGAGTTAGCTGCAGGCTGCGGTGTTAGTGATAAAACTGTTTTAATCCACTTGAAGCAAATTGGGAAGGTGAAAAAGCTTGAAAGGTGGGTACCTCACGAATTGAGTGAAGCAAATCAACAAACGCGCGTTGACTGCTGCGTTGCATTACTCAACCGGCACAATAATGAAGGGATTTTGAATCGAATCATTACCTGTGATGAAAAGTGGATCCTGTATGATAATCGGAAGCGCTCATCGCAATGGCTGAACCCTGTCGAACCAGCCAAACCATGCCCCAAGCGAAAATTGACTCCAAAAAAGTTACTTGTGAGCGTTTGGTGGACTAGTGCTGGTGTCGTTCACTACAGCTTTCTTAAATCTGGCCAGACGATTACGGCAGATGTCTATTATCAGCAACTGCAAACCATGATGGAAAAGCTAGCTGCTAAACAACCGAGGCTGGTTAATCGCTCTAGGCCACTGCTGCTTCATGATAACGCTAGACCACACACTGCACAACAGACGGCTACCAAATTAGAAGAGCTTCAATTGGAATGTCTAAGACATCCACCGTACTCTCCGGATCTTGCCCCAACAGATTACTATTTTTTTCGAAATTTGGATAACTTCTTGCAAGGGAAAAAATTCAACTCCGATGGGGCAGTCCAAACCGACTTCAAAGATTTTATTGATTCCCGTCCGAATGGTTTTTTTAGTAAAGGGATCGATGAACTACTTATGAGATGGCAAAAGTGCATAGATAGCAATGGTACATACTTTGATTAAATAAATATATTATATTAAAAAAAAATCAAGTTTATGTTCCTCCCAAACAAAACGCCAATTTCACATGTAAGGACCCAATATTATATTATGGAAGTGCACGTGACACATCGCAGCCGTTTTGTGCCGCTGCACCCCCATGTTTCTTATTATAAATCACAGCACTTGCCATGCACTGCGATTTTCTGTACACAAATTTAATTAATTTTGATTTATAGCACACAAAATGCAGCAAATAACTTGGTTACACTTGATCTATTTCCGATTATATAACTATAATTATTGAGACACTATTTTGTTTATACAATTAATGAATGTTGTTGAAGATACAATAATCCTTGCTGAAAATATAAATGACTTACATAAAATGATAGAAAAAATAAAATATATTTATAATCTATTGGGATCTTCCCTTCGATCAGGCGATGAGAGATTTCTTTGCATACCAATACATCACACCTCATTTTACACATCTTCATTTACGGTTCACTCGGCCCGAAGATTTATCAGTTGTGCACCATTTTATTTACGTTTAAGAGAAAATTGAAAATATGTTACATTAATCAGAATATCCTTTAATGCTAATTTTCCATTATTTCCCGTCCTTTTCCTTGAATGAATTTCTTTCTACCATTATTGATAGAGCTTAATTATTTATTTGTTTTTGTTTATTTAAATTTAAACGCTCTTTTTTAATCCGTTATAAATCTGCTATAAAAATAGTTTAATGTATCATAGATGGAAAAAATGTTGTATACCAATAATCTCGCTAGATGTACTATGTTTAACCGTGTATACAAAAAGATAAAAAAAAACATGAGCTTAAAATGTAAATCCGAAAAACTAAATGTTAACAGTATTAAAAAACTTTACACTCCGTCTAAATTTAATCTTCAACAGCGAACCTGAACAACATGTCAATCAATATACGTATTTGGGAAAGGGGATGAACAAAGAGTATAATTCTTCTCAGAAAATAAAGGCGAGAATTGAAATAGCAAGATATGCTTTGATTAAAATGAAGGCTTTTTCATAAACCACGGCCTGAGTTTGGAATTTAAAATGAGGTTTGTTTGCTGTTACATATTCTCAACTCTCAAGACACTCAACCAGGAAATATCTTTTGAGATGTGAATATACAGACGAGATTAATCGGATGGATTGTGTTACAAATGTGGAAATGTTTGCGAGTATGTATAAGGAATGAGAATTGATTAAAACTGTGAAGGTTCGCAAGTTACAATATCTCCGTAACATAATGAATGGCACAAGATACATTATTTATAGTTAACCTTTCCTTCCCTGTGTTGGGTATCTTCTACACGTTGCTTCTAATAACCATCAATATCTCTATAAATATAATAAATACAAGGTTGAGATTTTAGGTATTCCTCCATAATATATTTACGCATTGATTTAAAAAATAATATTAATATTAATCAGAATTTATCGACTACATCGAGGTGTTTTGTAAAGATCGAAAACAAATTCGCATTTAAACGCTGCGAGTGCCTCGTCTTGACGATAGGTGAATAGTATGCGGGAAGCGCGACACTATATTCGCATCTCACTCTTGCATACTAGACTGAATTGCGAGGAGCTGAATTGTCTCAACGTCGCAAGCATAAGCGTAAGCGCCGGGGTATGCGACTGACGTTCCGCGCCACTAGTAGCTTCTAGGCTTGCAAATAGGTTAGACGTACGCCCGTTCCGTGAGCGTTGCCAGATGGTTTTTTAATGTTTTCAGCAAATAAATCTCAATTATTATAATTTTTAATTTCAATTATAATTAATTAAGGGGATTATCTATGAATGTTCTTATTTTTCCGATTTAAAATCGCTAATTTTTTATTACGTACTCACTACCCAACACCGGAGCACGCGTATTATTTTTATCACCGTAAGGGAAGGGTTAAGGCGTTAGCACTGTAAAGGTTTAAAGACATTGTAATCTGTTTAGTAAAACACTGTTTTCCCACTTTGAATGACTACGCGAATATACAAATTGTTGCCAAGTTTGCGTGGTACAGGTAGATCGAGGAAACATGGGTTCGATTAAATGAACCATATTTTAAAAGAAAGTAAAGTGAGAAGAATTAATAAAAGAAGATTGTGCATGACGAGATGTATGAATGGAGCGGAGACGAAACTTGTGTACACGGGTAAAAAAATAGAGAAATGTTTTCTTTGCTTACGCCGCAAGGAACACAGCGTGGTGATATGTATGTGTAAGCTAATGTTATAAGTAAACACATGTGACTTACCCATGAAAGCGGATGGCACGTGCGTGAGGAAGATTTTCTGGCTGCCCACCGGCACGCCCGCCTCGGGATCCTGCATCTCCCGTACCAGCGCTTCCATCTGTAACATAAGTACACAAAACCTTTAATAGAAGAGCAATATTGTGATAAGAGGAAGGAAGATAAAATAAAGATAGTTCACTAGATTTTGTTCGATTCCATATCTGTTTTTATCCTGGACTACATTTGCGCAGTCAAAGATTTTTTTCAATCATTTAGTGTGATATTCGTACCCGAAACCCTATATATCTTGTGTATTGGATCAAGGCCGGTTTATAAATTATGTTCTTAAGAAGATAAAAAGCTCGAAATCTCAGTCGAAAATGTAAATCTTAAGTTCAATAAAGGACTTAATACATGTTAGTTATCCATCACACAAAACACTTGCGCTTTCTGATGGAAAATATCAATTTGAGCCTGTTGATAGGTTCACTTATCTCTGTTCTCTTATTAAGGATATACATGATCAAGCAAAGAAGTTAAAACAATACATTTTCATAGAAGTTGATGCTACTTTCGACTACAGAAGATATTTTAGTGTAGATTTGTAACTAGGAACACAAGAATTAGCTTAAATACGACCATCAAAAGACCTGTGGTAATACGCGTCCAAAATATGAACAATGACGAAATAATACGAAAGAAGCTTTGAGCTGTAGATGATAACGAGTCAGAATGCAGGCATTAGAACAATGAAGTATGCAAATTCTTTAAATAACCCTTTTTCCAAACATAGTGAACATTGGAATACTCTGATAGTAGAATAAGTACATCAAATGGAATATTTCTGCCATCCAAAGTGCCTCCTGCAAAACAAACCTGAATGACGTCAACGACAACGACAGGTCAAGCTTAAAATGAGGGGTTAATGCTTTCATGAAAATCCAAATAAGGAACTGGTGATGAACTGTACAGAATTGACATTAGTGATGAATAATTCTGGAGCCAGCTTAAATTGAGGATATTTTGTAGCTTCAAAGATGAATAAATGGATTACCCAACCCATGGAGATATAAACTCTTAATATCGAGTACTTACTAATCAAAACAATAACCTTTTGTCAAAACAATAAAATATTGGCAAAATAATAGTGTTTTCTCATTAAGATCTGGGGAGCTAGACATGAGGTATGGAAGAAAATTGAAAATATGATTAATTTGATAATAAATAATTTAAAATACAATTATTACTACCAATATCATTGCTATATCTACATATTGTCCATTAAGTGAAAGGTATGAGGGTGGGAATATTAACGAACATATGTTTCAAAAGAGAAAATATCAACAAGAGACACCAATAATCTGCTTTTCCCATTAAAATATTTAATTGGAATTAGTTTTTATTTATTTTTGTGATGTATGTCTGCGATGTGCGCACGCTGGCTGAGCAGTGGGCGTGCGCGCGGCTGGCGGCTTCGTCGCCAACCGACACAGCGAGTGAAGCGCTGATATTTCTATTCACGCTATCCTTTATTTAATATATCGATGTATATAATTCTAGCCGTTTGAATGTCGCTTACCAATAAATTCCATATTAAATATTTCGGATCCTTTTTAGTAATCCAATATTATCAAACCTCAGACAGACCTTAACACAACATCATATAACTGTTGAAGCAATCAATAATTGATTTTAAAACTGTCAAAGATATAATTTTATATATTATACTATAATATCTTGCTGAAATTAGGCTCACAAGCACATATTAAATGAAATATTATGTAAAATAAAGAAATTTCAAAATAATTTCAAAATGATTTTATTCGAAAAAAAATTAATTTATAGTTTGCATACGAAAAACCTTTGCGTTTCAATATAACCAAACCTCTATGACCTAGTTGGCTAGCAGATACCTGTTTTTCGACTCTGATGTTGCGGGTTCGATTCTCTTTGGTAAACAATTTTTAAAATAAACTTATCCGTGTGATTTTCACTCTAAGCATCTTTAACATAATTCTAGTTGGTTGTAAGAGATTGCCACATGACAATAAATCCACCAGGTTTTACTGTATACAACGAAAGCGTAATACAATATAAAATATGGATTGGAAACAAAAATACTAAATATTGGTTATTTTTGGCTGGACATAAATTTATTGAAATAAATATTTGTCAATGTGAAAGCAAAATCATGAAAAAAGTAAATAAAAAACTAAAGAACATAATTAACTTGCTAAATGTAATTATCGCAATATCACTGAAGGGCACAATGGGCAGAGGGATTTGTAACAATGAACGAAAGAACTCCTTTTCAAGAACGATCCCGTTTCAAATTTATTGTGATTGAAGTTGGGCGAATGGCTGGTTATAGCCAAGTTTCTTTTTCTGAAATGTGATTCCCTTAAACTTGTTCAGAGGATGATAAATTAGGTACTCCAAAACGACAAATACATTATGATTAAGATCTGAGTTGTGTGGAAAGGATCGAGTCAACTGTATTTGTATTATGTGGGTGCTGTAAAATGACAAAAATTATGAATAAGATCTGAGTTGTGTGGTCAGGATCGATTCAACTTTATTTCTGTTAACGTATGTGGTGCAGTAAAATGACATATGAATTATTTCGTTTATCAAAGGTTCCAGCTTTAACTTGGTTAGCTCTATTTTAGAACATTTAATAGTATATTACTTTGTTATTCAACGAATTAAATTAATTCTCACACGTGTTTCTACCTCGTATTTCGAGGTTCCCTCCGTGCGGAAATTTACGAGGAAAATCATTTCGCTTGAAGAGAGCCTCGAGATAGAAACACGTATCATTGAGGTTAATGTTATAAGTGGAACGAAAAAGTAATTTATTTTAAAATAAATTGTTTTGTATTTACGAGTATGTAAGCGAAAAAAAATAATGTTTTTCTGTTCTAATTATTTTAGTCAGAGAGCGCTTTAATAAATTAATATGATGTCTCCTAAATATCAGTAATAATGATATTTTTCTTTTAAATCACATTTTATTTGTTTGAAAGCGTACAAGCCTACTTAGAAACTGTTTTATGTTCACAAAATATACAGCCTTCAGCACCACATCCTCGCTTGGACCATGAAGTTCCCTAAAAGCCAATAGAACCACAGCAATAATCTAATCGCTGGATGGGGCTTACGAGTGGATGGGGCTTACTTACAAGACATCGTAGAAGCACGTAATTCGTTACAAAACAGAAAATAAACTTACTGCATTGTAATATTAATATATCTTTAGTCTGTACTATACATGACGGAATCTTGCATTAGGGATGTTTCCTCTGAGAGATGCTGCATTAAAGACGGTCGATTGTACTTGAGGTGGATGGAGCAAACATACCCAGCGACGTTAGAAGGCTGGTATGGGTCCATTAAATAGGGTTCTTAAGTTCACACTATTTGAGGAATGTTATATTGAAACTAAGCCATCCTTGGAGTGATCTACCATATGGCCTTTAAATGTTTTCAGAAAAATAATATAATTTCTATTTCAATTGCTGTGTGCTCTTGATTTTATACAAATACATAAATAAAAAGTGTTTCATCATAATAAATATATAAAATTTATTATTATAGAATGAGACTTAATTAATACAGATCTATTTAAAAAGCTGCTTATCTACGAGTATATCCGCAAAATGGCGGACTTATGCATTGTTATGCACTCGTATTTTTCTGTTTTCTTTTCTATTAACGCTTTTTTCAAATATAAATATTGTGTTATGTGTAAAGTAATCAATTAAATAAACAAAAAGATTATATTTTTTCCGTATAATTAAATGAACAACACTTTATTGAATTATCAGTAAAACATAATTTAAGTACCATGAATATAAAAAAAACAATACACCTTTAATCTAGACATTTTCTTCATGTTGCATTTTTTTAAGAAATTCGTAATACTGTAGTAACAACAAAAAAGTCTATTTAAAATCAACGTTTGGTTAAAAAAATTATTGCGTAATCTTACGTAACGTAAAAGGCACACCCAGGCACACACAATATCGACAGGATAATGTTTACTTTCCTAACAGGATAACGTGAGAATCTTATGGGCTTAAAACTTGAAACTTTTGCTGAATTACTTTGTTGCTTGTTGATTAGTTTTGCGAAGAAAATTGAGGCTTTGCTCAAACATCGTACGATTGCGAGAAATTTGAAATTTAATCTCGTAAACTCGAATAAAATTTTCCCAAACAATTTTCTATAAAATGTACCTATTTACACACTGTAATTGGTCTTTGGATAGACTATAAGGGCTCTCACGTTTCCAAAACTCTTTTTCATGTTATGATTATTAAATTATATTACATTTTAAGGCCTCGTCGTTGGTGTTAGAATTAGATTCATATTAAAAATCGAAATTTTGAAATATTCGCCAGTTTTTTATAAATATAAAAGAATTACTTCGTGTGCATGTTTCATAAATTTTTATTTCTGATTATAAAGATTAACATTTCTAACCTTTAAAAAAATTAAATTAAGTAATGATGACACAAATTGAAAAACATTGAGTGTAAATGTCTAAAATACCCATAGAACCCATTGAATTTTTTAATTAGCATCGATTATCAATAAGCAACATTAATAAAACCGAATAACTTAAATACCTTGAATCAAGTTTAGTGCATCAACAAGATTATAATATTTCTAACCATTTAAAAATAATCTTTATCGAAGATTTTTGGATATTTCTGGAGTCGTCTTACTTAATAAATATTAAACGAATGGAAACTTTAGAAAAAAACTGTAATTTTAAATATTGTATACATATTTACAAACCATAAGTATTAAATACATATTTACAAACCATCACACCATTTTCAAATATTAGAAGGGAAGATTCGTTCTTCTTACTCAGCTGGGTATTGAGTAAGAAGAACGAATCTTCCCTTCTAATATTTGAAAGAAAAATACTCAGAAAAATATTCGGACCCATACAGGAAAATGGATCTTGGAGAGTGAGATATAATGAGGAGTTATACAGCATATACAAAGAGCCCAACATTATAAAATACATCAAAATTGGGAGGCTACGTTGGGCGGGGCATGTAGCAAGAATGGGAGAAGAGGAAATGCCTAACAAAGTACTCTTTTCCAAGCCCCAAGGAAGACGTAGCGTGGGCAGACCAAAGCTTAGGTGGATGGATGGGGTGCAGAATGATGCCAACGTGATTGGCATCAGGGGCTGGAGGAGTGCATCCCAGGATAGGGGGGAATGGCAACGACTGCTGGAGGAGGCCGGGGCCCACAATGGGCTGTAGTGCCATTGATGATGATGATCACACCATTTTCCTGTATAGATAAATATATGGAATAAAGCACCAACCCTTTCTATCACGACATATTTCCTTCGCCTCCTCCACATACATTTATTATCTCACACATCACGTTCTATTTCTCTCACTGTTTACTTTTCTTCTAATAAAAATTCATTCACTTGGTTCAGTCATATTCGTATTAAAGTTGTTTGAACATTTTGAGAAATTATTAATCACTATTGATAAAGCAATATTAATTAAAGAAAAAAATAATATAAATAACAATCAAGATCACCAGTTACGAGAAATATATATTCTCCGGAATATTGCAAATACTCGTACATATTTCAGAAAAAAACAATTGCGAGAAAATTATACTCGAAAAGAATTTGAATGATGAATGGAAAATAAATTCAATCATACAAGTTAGAATTTAATAAGCGATTCAACATTCATTTTATACCATACAATACTACACATATATTTTTGATGATGGAGAAATGACCATAGGTAATATAATATTATATATAATAATAATCGATCGCATACCGAATCGAGTGCGATCTTAACCGATTTGCAAATATATTCTTCCTTTCCATTTTATTTGTTAGGCGCGCCCTTTGACGCATGACTCTTTCCGTTGATAAAAATTTGTTAGGCGCGCCCTTTGACGCATGACTCTTTCCGTTGATAAAAATTGAAAAAAAACTTCGAACTTGACTAAATCATCATCATCTCTGTCATTCCGCATTAATGAGGGTCGGGGTCAAAGGGATGTTGGTGTTACAGGTGACGACGATATGTCTTCATTTCTTTCGATCACTTTCCGTTTACAGACTTCCCACAGTCAATCCCTTCACTTGATTACTTCATCTTACTGGCGCTTTGCCTCTGTCTCTTCTTCCTGCCTACTTCCTATGACTATCAATTTTATTTCATACACGTTTCCTATGGCTTTGAATAATTCCCCTGGAAAAATATTCTGGTGAATTAACAATACGTAGTTTTTAGTTTATTGTAAACCGATAAAACGTGTATTTCATAATAAAGTTTATTCTTATTTTTTTATTCTATATAAATAAATACAGAGCTTTGCAATATTGTCTCAAATATCTAGGTAAAATTTAGATTGGATAAATTTTACTTGTAAGTTTATACGAGGCGTATCCAGAAAGTAAGTGTACTGAAGCTCTCACGACCGGATAGATTTTATTTTCGACATGTTGGCTACACTTCCGTGTAGCCTGACCCTTCCCCTCCGCAACGAGACCGGTTCGAGGTCAGTACGTTGAGAAGTGTCGACGCGACAACACGTTTCGTGAAAAATGTCAAACCAATCTCCCGCCAAGTGCGAAATTTTGTAAAAAGGCAAGAGTTTTTGAGGCGCTACAAACTCCATGGAGATGAATTTCTCCGCTCCATCGTTACTGGAGATGAAACTTGGGTTGCACACTACACGCCTGAAACCAATAGGCAGTCTCAACAGTGGCGTCATACCTCTTCACCCTCCGCCAAAAAGTTCAAAACCACAATTTTAGCCAAGAAAATCATGGCATCCGTGTTTTGGGACTGTCAAGGAATAATTTTAATTGAATATATGCCTCAAGGGGAGACCATCAACTCTGCAAGATACTGTGAGACCCTAAAAAAATTGCGGAGGGCGATTCAGAACAAGAGGACAGGCATGCTGACAAAGGGAGTCTGCCTGCTGCACGACAATGCAAGACCACACACGGCCAACGCCACGGAGGAACTGCTCGCCTCGTTTAAATGGGATATCCTGAACCATCCCGCTCATTCCCCTGACCTAGCACCTTCAGATTACTATCTCTTTACCTCCCTGAAGCTGCACATGGGTGTAAAAAGGTTTTCAACCGACGAGGAGGTAAAGGAGGAGGTGAAGAAGTGGACGGAGGGGTTGGCGGGAAACTACTTCGAGGAAGGCATCAAAAAGTTGATACCCCGCTTCACCACCTGCATTGAGAGGAATGGCGACTATGTCGAAAAATAGCTTACATATGTACTACGGTAACCACGTAATTTTTTTGTTTAAATAAAAAAAATTGTAACCTACAAAAATTCAGTACACTAAGTTTTTGGATATGCCTCGTATGTAGGAAAATAAGATTAAGTAAGTGCATAACTTATAACATATAATTAAGATTAGTTAAGTAATAAATTTGTATATAGGTATAGCCTTGACAAATGTTTGTACAATAATTTACGAGTACTTTGTTTATTAAAAAAAAAAAAACTTGTAAGTTTAATAATGTATCAACTGCATTTTCTCTTCTGTTAATAAAAAAAAATAAAGGAACGTTTATTTGTAATTTGTAGACACCAGGTATTATTTTAAGTATGACAGCATTAATAAAAATAATTTATCACAAATTGTATAGTCATGGGCGCTTAGAGACAAAATGAAAACATTTTTATCAATAATAATATACTTCGTGATAAATGCTCAAAATCTCTTTTTATTCTGTTGCTTATTTCAAATAGGAAAGGAAACAATAAGATAAAGGAAATACCCATCGTTGTTAATAAGATCAGAGAGGCTTACTTAAAAATAAAATGAATTATTCATATAGTGGATTTCGGAATAAGAAAAAAGAAAGATGTTTAATTTTGAATAAAGAGTTTTTATTTTATTTTAATAAGATAAAGCTTAAAATTCATTCTGATCCGAGACAATTCAGATAGGAGAAAAAGAATAATAATATTTGAAAATTTTATCCAATGTAAGATAGATCGTCATTTTTTTGAAAGATTAATTGAAATTGTTTTTTAAACACATGATATACGATTTCCCCAGATCCGCATGCTTGTGATTTAAAATATTTATCCATATGATTTATGATGTATTTATTAAATTTCTTATCATGTATAAATAAGTTACAAACCAATATAAGACTCGCTCCGTCCTTGGCATGCTTTAAGAAGCGACTGAAAAAACTCTTAATTTCTAGTCAGTAAAATAACGTGTTTCATTCTTGATTTTTCTTTTCCTTTCCTCTCCACCATCCCTTCCTTTCTTTTTGATTGATGATATCTCACTTTATATGAAAAATAATGTTCGGGTGATTGTCCGTCTTTGTGGGGTTCGTGGGCATGTGCTTACGTATGTGTTTATGGATTTCGTGGGGATGGATAGTCATTTGAATGATTTATGCGCCCATGTAACTTGTTTCATTTACTTTTGTCTGGTTGATTGGAAGAGATTGCCGCCTGGCAATAAGCCCGCCAGATTGTGTTGCAATAAAAGTGTTAAATAAATAAAAAATTAAATATCGATTTTCTGAATAATGGTCCAGATAAAAATGAGAAGCCGTACCAAAAATTTAAGTTCTTGCTTTTGAGTCAATAGAAATAATATTGAAACAAATAAACAAAAATATGCACGTTGATGCGTACGATAGCTACTTGATCAAAGCATTGAGTAAGGGTATAAAGTTGTCAGGATCAAATAAAGGTTATGACCGAAAAACGAGACGAAGTGTGGTGATATTTTTATTCTTCCACGTGGTGACGTCAATGCTGAGGAACGTGACCCACACTGAAACTGTCATCCACATTCTTCTCTAGTCCACTCGGTATTCCGCTGTCTTTTCTTAGTCGCTCTAGCACATACGTGATCTACCTCTACTCCTGCAACCCTCCACATTGCCAATGATCAAGAGTCCTTCCATGTCCTCTTTGATCGAAATATGACTGGAGATCTGAATCATACGTTAAGTGCAAACAAGCTGCTCAGAGCTCTAAGATTTATAATCAAAATAATAATAACGTGTTTTGTCTTTTATCATATGTCAGGGATTTCAGGGATTACCTTTTCCATTGTTGTATCATGTGTGTGTTGAGTGTTTATCTATCCTTGAGGAAGTATTTGAGTAGTTGTCTTCACTTTATGTTGTTTATGGGTGCCTCTCTACCCCAGATACGATGTCGAATACAGCCATAGATGTTATTAGCGACCATATCCAAAGAGATGAATACGTCAAATGCTTAATCGTATCTCATATTTATGATAAATGTAATGTGAATATCGTGGCATCGCATAATTTGAACAATCCGATTAGAAGGAACAATAAAGAATTCTCGTGTTATTTTTTTTTCTTCTGATTATTGTATTTATTTATTATTTTTTAATTAAATGTAGACAAACCGAGTTCGGCAAGAACAGAGAATGCAACGAAATTGAAAAATTATAACAATTATTTAAAATATTCTCTTTGTTTGCTAGTTAGCAATTACTTCAAATAATCTCTTTGTTTGTTAGTTAGCAATTACTTCAAATATTCTCTTTGTTTACTAGTTAGCAATTACTTCAAATATTTTCTTTGTTTGCTAGTTAGTAATTACTTCAAATATATTTTTTTAAATCATCTGCATAATTTTTGTATATAATATTTCTTTTAAGTTTTTTTACTTTATTAAAAAAATTAAAGATCTTTTCTTCTCAAGTTTATATAATTTATCTATCTTCGTCCTCATCGTTAAAACATTTCCATCCAGATCGGTCCGTCGCCCACACGTCGTCCCTTGTCAAACAATTACTCCAAATATCCTGTGTCCCATAAATATGAAAATAAACATTTGTTATTACCATTAATATTATATTTTAAAGCAAACAAATATTGAAACATTAAACTGAAACTATTTTGAATACCATAATATCAATTTAGTTTGATGATCTAATTAATGCAAACAATACAACCGCTTCGCGTTTGATGTAAGTTTAGCAGCGCCTTAGGAAAATCAAAATCTCTCATTTGGGGTAACAATTCAACAATTATAATTTTCATTTAAACAATCCCACGGAAATACACAAGTGGATATATAATAACACGTAATGACGCCATTACCCTATGGCGGAAGCCGAGCTGCTGGGCTGAGGTATGGCGACTGAGAGCTTAACACTTCATAGTCCGTCTTCATGGGGAATACGAAAAGGTAATTTGAGATATCATTATTGTTATTATGCCTTGTTATGTATACAAATTTCCATGTTATTAGTAGATTTAGAAGGCTGAACGTTAGTTATCTTTACTGTCTCATACATCATCATTTCTAAATTTCGTTCACTTGGTCCAATCATAAATTGCATTTTTCTATCATATCTTACATTTTTTTATAAAATAATAGATATGAACAAAGTTATAAATAAGACAATATATCTGAAAAGAAGACGGAGAAAATCCCTTGCACATCGGAGGTGGGTAGTTAAGCGTGGGCTTCGAACCGATGATCTTCTGCACAGAAATCCAATACCTTTACCGCAGACACGGACAGCCAAGCAACTTTTACAAATATTTTTTTAAATCTATTTACTCCAGATATTCAGATATCAGTAAATACTTCAGTGCAATCAAATTGTTTGTACAATATTTTTACTTTATGATTTCAAGTTCATTTTTACTTTTTCTTTAGAAAAAATACACATTTATTGGAATAGTAATTTTCAATACAAAAGATAGAAAATGATAATTGAAAATGTAATTAACATAACATTTACATTCCTACGTGTATATGACACATCCAAAAACATGAGAGATTTTTATTCATAAAAGTGAAGCAATAAAACATCTGAAAATGATTAATGTTATACGAAAAATAAATTATTTTCATTATTCATAAAAATTGATTTAGAAAAATGTAATGAACTTGTTACGTACTTAAATGTCGTGAGCTTGTACGTTAGTATAAACAATAAAATTACGACTTGTTTGATTCACGAGTGCTCTTTAGGCGATAATACTAGGATATAACGAAACACCGGTATACAATTATCATCATCTATTTATTGTCGTCGTTCTGAATATTACAGATTACACAAACAAAATATGAAATTATGGTCTTACGAAAAAACTATATTTCTAAACAGGAATATTTACTTTTTGCTTATGAACATATATAAATATCAAAAATTGTTTTCGTTCTTATCTTGTAAATAATGTATTGAAGGTTTTGTAGGACGCAAAACGCATTCATAGACTCGAATGTGTTAACTTGGGTTCCTCATTGTTTCCTCAAAGTGAGAAAATATTGTTCGGGTTCCAGCTAGCTGTCATCTGGGGGATCGGAGGCAGATTTGAAAAACATATCAAGCCACACAACGTATAAATGAAGATAAAAATAAAGACGAAGATTTAGTGGAATTGAGAAATAGCTTTTTTATAACTGATTTTGAGATAAAAAATATCGTCAACCAAATTAGTAAATCTTATATATTCTATAGATGGATTTTTAGTTGACGAATCGATTCGGACAAGCAAAACATTTAAGATTTCTTCATGAACTTTTCTAACTGGACAAAATAAGTCATCTTTATGATCACTAACTTCAGCCCTACTTGAAATTCTCTAGTTCTCAAGTTTTACTAATCATTATTAATTTTATTGTTGTTTTTTATATCCATCTCAAATAATAATTAACGAGGGGCTAAGTTGATAATACGCCTGTCTTCTAGCCCGGGGGCTGCCTGTACGATTTTCGTTTTCTAACTACATTTTATAAAAAAGGTTCCAGTTAAGTTTTCTATTGTTGGTTGGAGGACATTGTAACATGGTAGTATACCCACCAGTTCATTTGTTTTTAGTTGGTGGAAAGAGATTGTCACATGGAAATGAAAAATCGTGGATTAACTAAGACCATAATTTTGACCAATGCCAAAACTTAAAACTAAAATTGGAAAAACTCCATATTTTGGAAGCAGTTAAAATAGCCTATTGTACTCGTATTTCACTGAGTTATGTTTTATCTTTGAATACACATTAAAATATATTAAAATTCTGAATATTCATTATTTTAATTTTTCTTATCTCCATACATAAAGAAATGGTTTCGATATGGTTCAGCCTTTATCACCGCCTGAGGAAGGAAATAAAGGTCCTTAAATTGACAAATTAAATCAATACTTATAAAGGTTAGATTTTTCACATTAATAGAATTGAACATTTTTTAAATATCCTGTAAAACTAAAACGTGCTTTTTTAAAGTGGGAAATGGGTGTGAACAGTGTTAACGCCTAAAAATTATATAAAAAAGTTTAGAGATCTTAATAAACCGACAAATATATTTTTATAAATAACGCAACACAAATCTTTGAAGAAGGCCAGAGCACCCTCGGTGAATTTATCTTGGTCAGTATAATTTGTCCTTTCAACCCCCGTGAAGTAATGAAGAGTATGCAGCCAGGGAAAGAGGGTGAAATAATATGTTAACCTTTAAGGAGAAATTCTGCTTTATTTTAAGGTATCATTGTTATATTCGGGAGTACTCGTAGAGCATTTACGGTTAGGTTAGGTTTCCTTATGGACCCTTTTGTAATGAAATGTACCCGGTGTTCTGGACTCGGATAATTATGTCAAAAACACCAACCGGAACTAAGTGGATTGAAGAAGGAAATTATTATTAATGATGAAATTTTCTTTGCAAATTTCACGAAAATACTCAGAGGCCTGTATATTCGTAATTGTTCTGAGGTTATGTAACAAGGGCAATCTAGAATGGACTATAAATTGATGCTTTTGTCATGGTTTCCTTTCTTTGTATATTATTGTATTACGTTTCGTTGTATCAGTACAATCTAGCGAGTTTTTTTCAACGTGGTAATATTGTCCACCAACTAAAAAGCAGTATAAATAAGCCTTAAGTGAAAATCGAACTGGCACTCTTTTTAAATATCTAGGTACTAATGGGAATTGGAAACACCATCTCCGGACTGGAAGTCAGACTTCTTACCATCTAGACAATGGAAGTCGTCAGGAATCCATTTGAAATATTGAATAAAAATAACTCGATCCAGTATGAGCAAAAATACCAAGTAAGGAGAATATTTATTAAGTGATTAAATTCCACATTTTTTTCATTTTATACAAGTTCATACATCGTGACAAAATATATTATTATGGTGTAGATCTCATTTTGAATGTAAATATCTAATAGTTTAGATATTTACGTACAATATATTTAACCGAATCATATAAAGACAAATATTTTTTTTTCTAAAACGCTCTTAAGTTATTGTATTTTTCTAAGTGAGTAAAATTATCCAATTGTGACTTTAAAAAAATGTCAACTTTAGAAATCATTTGAAGTTTTGCTACCTAATATTTCCATTCCAGAATAAGTTTTTTCAATGTAATAGTCTTTCACTCCGAAGACCCGATAGAGATACAAGAGTCGTTTATCCGACTCATTTTAACAAGGCGATTTGACGCTGAAACATGTGCATCTCAGTTGACCGCGCCTCGATAAAAAAAACTCGTATATGTTATGATCCCGAACTTTTCAGATGAATAAGCTTTTTAGTACACTTTTTCTCTTTTTGAAGCCCTTCCGCTTTAATATCAATCAACACGGTTTTCATTTACATACTAATATTTAAATACTCGTGTATTAAAAAAGTCAATCAGTAAACAATTATTCGATTTAACGATCAAAGAAACCTTATTTTTTTTTTTGATAATTTCAGGAAAGAAAATCGTCAGAAAATCTTTCACTTTTGAGATAATGATGCGTTTGGAATCGTGTGCTTGATAGTTTTGGATGTGTGTGTAGAATGCAAAGTGGGAATGTTTCAACTAAATGTTTTAGTCTTTACGATCAATATATCATATTTGTGATTAAGGAATATGATATATTTATCGTAAATAAAATGCCTTGCTTAATGAAGGAGCTCTATAAATCCACAAAATATAAGTTATTTTTGCATTGGTATGCACTTGTACTACACTATCCACCCTTTCTTAAGACGACGTTAATTGTAAATGTTGTATTCTGGATAAAAAATAAAAAAAATGTAATTCTAAAATTAGTTTCTAAGAGAATCGATTATATTTTAAGTTTTACTTAAAAAAATATGCTCATAAGAAAAGAAAATAATTTCAAAACTATAAAAACTTTATAACTACATAATAAGATAAGGTTTTTCGATCGCAATTATGTTAAGAGTAAGACTTCTGGAAACCATTACAAGCGGAAATTTGCCGAAATAGCCTGGGAATAAGGTCTCAATACGCAAATCAAATTATAATTAGTGGAAATAAAATGTAGACATGACAATTCCATTGACTTTATGACTTAGGTCCCTTCTAGGGTAGACATTACCCAAATGCTGCCTATATTTATTTCTTTGATACTGGGTTGGTTTGTTCAATTAAATAACGTTAAATACAAATTATATAATTTATTTATTAATTTAAAATTTAAGGTATTTGTAGCTCCGGGTGTACTTAATTATATGAACGAATATATCAAAATATCCTGGTTCAGGAAATGAGTGGGAAATATTTATTTAGTGCAGGAAGAGGGATTGCAGAGGAAGCCCTATCTCATAGTTAGTTAGCGATGTGAAAAGGTTTATGAAGGAAAAGGATAGAGCGCCAGGGTTTAGATTTGTACAGTGCTCTACAGCACTACATATATATCAGTACTGATAACACAAAACATTGTTCCATCACATCTTCTCACATTGTGTTATTTTGAAGATCGTATAGTTTGGGCTCTTACATGCGTTTTTTTAAAATGTTGTTGTATTTTACGATCTTTTGAAATAAATTAATCTTAAAATCCCTTGAACGTCACTTGTATAAGAAGTTTATCTAATTGGTCATCTTAATACAGATTATTTTCCAATAAGTTGAGTCACGAACTGAAGTCCATCTGCTCAGGTATAAGTTTTATCGTAAGCGTACATTAAAAGATTGCGAAAAATTACATATTAAATAAAAATATTATTTAAATACGTACTCGTATAATATCAATAATAGCGTAAACGTACATTAAAAGATTGCGAAAAATTACATATTGAATACAAATATTATGTATGTACTCGTATGATATGTTTATAAACTAAAAAAATGTTTACTTTTAGGCCGGCTTTCTACATCACTAAGAGATTGATTGCTTTAACTTCACAACAATCATCAAATGAAAAAAAAACCTGCCAGCTGGCAACCTTTTAATCTGACTTGACATACCATCGAAAAAAATATAAAGACTCTGT
This sequence comes from Odontocerum albicorne, assembly GCA_949825065.1. Lineage (NCBI taxonomy): Eukaryota > Metazoa > Arthropoda > Insecta > Trichoptera > Odontoceridae > Odontocerum > Odontocerum albicorne. The sequence goes on from OX463840.1 coordinate 36,975,288, forward strand.
TAAACTACGGGTTTACTATTATAAGGTCAAGTGAGAATCTAGCCTTATACCTGTATTTAATAAGAAAATATTAAGTTTGTAAAGTAATAAAACATGTCAAGTAGCAATTTCAAAGTGAAAAATAACTATAGTTAGGTGTTATACACAACTATTCAATAGTTGAAACCACCTCCGTGGTCTAGTTGGTAAGATGCTTGTCTTTTAAGCGGGGAATTCGGTTTGACTCCCGATGGTACACGCCAAATAAAAAAGGGCATTTGTCTGGTTTAAGCATATATAATGATGAATTACGAGTAACCTATCTACTCCAGTGGCTCCGAACTTAAATGCACGTTTAATGGGGCCGAAAATAATGCTGTTTTCCTACTAAACTCTGCAGCATGCCCGCTGGTACACGCCAAATAAAAACGATATGAACTATGAATAACGTATCTACTCCAGTGGTTCCTAGCCCAAAGGCACATTTAATGGGGGGGGGGGGGGGGTAAATATATCTTCCGACCACGCTCCACGCTCTTCAGCATGCCCATAAGTTAATGGATACCATACGAATGAATGAATAGTTGGAAAATTATTCAATAAGTTAAAAAAAGACTGAAGCGAGATAATAAATATTGGAACTGGCAAAAATTTGGAACACTAACATTCTCTAGAAAGTGTTTTGTATAATTATTGAATAATACACATACATGATTTTTCTTTGTTTTCATTGTGGTCGAATTGTTATTTTTACATAATTTTATTGTACTGTTGTTTTTTAGTGAAAAAATCAGTGTTAATAAGTTTATAAAAAAAAAGTTTTTAAAACATGTTTTTATAGGTATAACGTAAAACTATTATGTTAATTTTGTTAATTGTACAAGAAAAACAGTGTAGAGTGTACGAAAAGAAGTTGGCGAAGAATGATTCATATTATTAAATTCTATAATAATATCAGCATTAATGTCTTTATAAATCAGCATTTACTTTCATGATATTATACATCATTATACGAATGGAAGAAAGTTTAATAAAAGGGGAGATTTTGTGGTATAATTTAGCAAATATTGAGTAGAAAGATCACATAGGACAGATATTAGAGATGAGATGAAAACCGTCCTGAAGATGATCATAATAATACAAAGAAGAGAATGGGAGAACAAATGCAAACTCAGCAAACTCTTATTCGTAAGTCTGCCAAGAAGTGGTAAACATTTTTCACAAAATTGTAGAATACGACTGCTTATTTTGTTTAAAAAACACTTTTTTCGTGCAATAGTATTATTCTTTGTAACTTAATTATTTTGAGCCAGTGATGTCTTTTAACTGTCTCGGAGTGAATATATAGCAACGATAATTTATATTATAAAATAAAAATATAGAGGAAAAAACCCTCTGTAATATCTGAATGTCTTAAAGATATGGAAAAATAAGTTTCTACATGGCAAAAGACAATGAATATTTTTATAGATGTACCAGACACGTAATAACATACGTTATTAAAACTAGAGCAGATATCACACGAACAAAGACACTCCTTAGAATGTTAGAAATGAAAGCCTTGGTATGTAAAATTGGTAAAATAGTGAGACAAAACAAAAAAATTCAGAAATAAGAAGAATGTGTGTAATTGAAGGCATCGGAAGATAGAATGGGCAGAAAAAAAGTTATTGGCAGGAGCACGTCCAAAGAATAGATGAAAACTGGCTTCCTCATAGGAAGCCGACCACAAAGCAGACCCCTAAATAAATAAAGGGGTAGCTGGCACTATCTACTGCAAGAAGAACTTATTGTTCGAGATAAATCAAATAAGGCATACCAGATTTATCTCTCATACATGAAAATATCAAGTAATTAATATATGTTTTTTATTTATTTCAATCATTTTTGTGAGTCGAGTGTATGAATTATTTAATTTTCTAGGAACTCGGAATAAAAACAGATTCTCGTTATTCTGAAAATTGTATTCAGCAGTTGTTAGACGGAAGAAACTCTGAGAGCAAATGAATGAACCAATCAATGGCCAGTACTCGTGACGAGTATAATAAAGGCACAATATAAAGTGATAGATTAGGGTATTGGTCATTATTACCACCAGAGATGGCTATGTACACCAATTTAGGATAGGCGATGTTTTTGAGTTTAACATGCAGTATACACTTACATATCTTGTGTTGATTACCTTCTACACTCCAGTTCACCAAAGAGGATATTTTTGGGAGTCATGTTTAGTCCAACGGAGTCAAGCACGTGATATCAGGATCTCAAGAAATAACTGTTAAGCTCTGACAACTAGCTCCTAAGAAACTCAATACGCTTTCTTTAAACATAGTTTCTGAAATGTTGAAGATGTCAAAAGAGACAGCCCACGAAACAAAAAAAAAAACACTTTGCAAGCTAGTTCTACGTATTGCCGGTCTAAACAGATAAAATGATTACTAACAAATTATTTCTGGAAGAGGTGACAGGATCAAAAAACCATATTATTTCCAACATAGTTGGATTAGATGTTGCTCCCGTCAGCAATTTAAATATATAATAAGAGACATTCCTCGCGCATAGAAGGATGTATCCTAACATATCTAAAAAACACCTTGTAGAATAGAGCTACAGGTAGAAATTGCACTCACGCAAGGAGAGATATATCAAAAATATATTTTGAACTTTCTCCACCATTTGAGAGTAACGAATCCTCTAAATAATCACCAAGATACACGTGAGACGACGAAGGTTGTTGATTTTCATGTAGAAAATACAGGCTGGTAGCCAGCTAGCCAAAAGTTGCACTTTTATCGCTCATCAAGGACAAGACAAATCTGACTATTATTGCACACCATCCCCTGGTGTTATTATTAGGCGATTTGCAGTCTAAGCTCGTAGTTGTAAGCAACGTTAAAAACCGAGCCGCTAATTGACCTGAAAGGAAGCACCATATGGCGTCCTTGCGTTGCTAACGTAACAAAAAAAGGTGTTCGGTTATATTTAAATCATATTGATCGCGTGCTATTTTAAAAGAATATAAAACGAATGACTCATTTCACCTAATTTATATTTTTAACTAGACAATTTTTCGTTTTATCACCAATCCAATTAATTTTAACTTTATTACACTTGTTTCGAGCTTTAATCCTAGTATACATATATTTAACACTTTCATGTAAATATACCCATCAGATTCATTGTTTTGATCAATTTCCTTTTATCTATCAACTTTTGTTTCATAATTATTATTGCTACTCATGATCGTGACTTAAAGATTGATTATAAAAGAATTACTTGAGAAAAACTAACAGAAATTAAATATGAATCTCAATGGAAATAGGGATTAGGATGAGAATTGTTAGGAGTTAGGAAATAAAGAAGAGGAATATTTTGAGAAAAGTCATGCTTCTTTGGTTTATTCTTATATATTGATAAGAGTATAGAACGTCTGATGGAGTCAGGAAGATCGCTCTCAAGACAAGCAGAGTGGACCGCAAAAAACGATGTGTCAAAGTTTGGTAGGGTCGCGGTGGTGCATGTTTTGCCGGAAAATGTGTGCCTATAAAATACCGCGTAACGCCATAGTTGCATTCCATCAGCAACACTACCAATAGTCCTACTCCTAGCGTCCACGAGTGGCCTCTTAAGCCCCGCGAGCCCTGGGCAATGTGGTCACTGGCATATTACCATCAGTGCCATAGCAGATAGGAGAGGATGAATGTGCGAGTGTCCGGCGCCATAAAACCGGACCCCCCCCCGGCTAAGGGAGGGTGACCCCTACAGAAACACCTATCAGGGAAGGCAACGGGAAACCACCCTGATTATCATTCCCAGGATATCACTATGGATTGAGGGCAAACGTCTTGGCTGCGAAATATAAGAGACTGGACCGGAATGAGACGTGTGGAGGAGCTGTTCCGGGTCGCGCAAGACAGAGAAGCCTTCGCCAGAGTGATTGCCAACGTCGGGGGGACCTGACAGGGCACATCAAGAAGAAGATGTGTTGGTAAACAAAGGATTATGTTGCAACCAGCTCGTTTTTTTATATAAATTATAAACGATTTTCATTAGTATCCTTTATGTTTCCAAATAAAAAATTTACCGAAAAAATGTTATAGATAAGGAAACATTTCTAATAACGATCTCATATAGAGCTATCTGAGCAGATGTTTATATTCAATCTTATACTGTGTTGAGTTATTTAAGAAAATTTAAATATCTCATATTCTACTAACTAATACACATATCGTTACATCCTTGAGTTTAATAAGAAAATGGCACATCTCATTCCCAGAAGTGTTTTCATCGAAGTTACAGACAACTCAATAACGCATGAAAGGTTTACCCAAGGAGAGTAAGTGATCCATAAAACATACTACCACTGAAATATTTTACTACGTAGTATCAAATAAAGTAAGGGCGAAATTCCCCTCAGTATCTCAGGCTGCAAACGTTAAGCCATTTCATTAGAATATAGCCGAGGATATCTCGGGGGGATATTTGCTTGGATATAAGTGGGTATAGGTGAAGTTTCCACATCGCTTGGTGGTCGGGTGTGGGCCGCAGGATCGCAGGAAAGTTTCCTCTCTCGGTCGATGTGAGGTCGATATTATGTAATGAATCCTCACTGGATACGGAAAATAATTACAAAAAGTCCTATTTACTTGAGTAGCGTTTTTCCCATCCTTATATTTATTTATTATCGTTTCTAAAATCGTAAACGTAACAAGTTATTAACAGAGAAAGAAAAAAAATAAGAATAATTTTTGGAGGAATTTGTGGAGCACGTATTCACCCTTAGTCATTTAAGGAAAATTGAGATGTTTGAGCCTTTTCGTAAATAAAATATTTAAAAAGATTTTGTACCTTTTCATTTTGGTTTAATAATTTCCATGTCTCAATTTTTTTTAAGCTGACAACATTGTCATTGCATGTCAAATCATCGCTTGACTCAAGTTTTTCGTTTGCCGATTTATTTAAATAATTCGTATCAAAGTGGTACGAAATATTTAATCTCAATTCTAAATGTTTTAACGATATCTTATAAATCATAAGTATATCAAAAGTTTTTTATTGTGTTATTTTATATAATTTTAAGGTTTACATATTTGAAATACGCAATATAAGCTCTATTGATAAATATATCCCGATATACTATAAGATAGTAATTTTGTTTCAATAAATATATTGTTATTTCGTTTAGGCAAAATCAAAAGAATATATAATACTCGTAGTTATCAAACGTTATTTTATGATTATTACTGCATACCAGTTATATCAAATTTATATTTTAGGAAACTACTCGATTACATAGAGAAACGAGTTGAAAACTTATGAAATTATTTAACTTTGCAAGGAAATGGCAGCGACCTGAAGGATGACTTGCTTTCAGATAAAAAAGATCGTCAATTTTGACAAATGTCATACTAAAAGACCTAGCCAGTAAACCAATCTTACCACACAAAGAGAACGATACCACATTAGTAAATACAGAGTAAAGAAGATCCGAAACCTGTGTTTTATTCAAAGAAAAAGCTATCAACCTCTAACTTTTTCAGATAAAGAAGTTTTTATTCATGGTAAAATATTATCTTTTAATGGTTTTTTTATTCTAACCCCTTTAAAATATTAAAAGTTGTTATAGTTTTTATTAAATTCATTGAGAGTGTAAGACATGCAGAACAGAATATTCAATATTTGTAATAGACATTTTAGAGATGAAACCATTTTTGGAATAAATTTACTTGTGCTGTCATATATAGCCAACCTAATAAAGGAGCTTAATATATTTCACAAATTTTTCATTTATTCTTATGGTACTCAAAATATCAAAATTCATTAAGCGGTAATGAAGATCGTACTCAAGAGATAATGTTAGTTTCGGTCCCATTAATCAAGCAAGTCTTCGGGTTAATAACCTTTGGAGTAGGTTAGTAACTTACAGTGCATTATCACAAGAGTTGTGAAATATAAATATTACCTCACGCGATGACGCATATCGATACAAACAAAGAGATTTTCAAATAATACATCTAAAAAAATTAAAACTACAAATAATATGTACCTAACGAAAAGACAAATTACGGTCAGGTTAAAAATCATGTGTGCTGAATACATAATAATTGTTTTGTTAAATTCTATAAATTAAACGAGTATCTTGAAAAAAAAAGGTTTTTAAATTCTCTAGATACACTTTTTTACCTCTAACGAAACAAATATGTCAAAAGAAAAAATCCCAATTATTTTTGTTAACACCAATAAATGTATATCTTAGAATTTTATGTACTTGAAAGGGTTAAGAGAAGTATTGACTCTTAAGAAAGAAGAATTCATGAAAAATGTTATCAAAAAGCAATAAGTTAAATTGTCAGAATATTTTGAAACAATACACAGGAGTATATTTTTCAATAATATACATATATACGAGTATTGATGTTACAAAAATCTCTGTCTTCTATCGTAAAACACTCTTCTCGTGGGGTACTCCAATTAATCATACCATCATCAATTATCACCTTTCCTTTGCACGCTTCACAGTCTATTCCTCTCCAAAGGCAAACAGAGAAGATTTAACTATTCGATTAATATGGATTAATATGCATCCAACACTGAGTTTTAACCTGTTATGTTGTCATCGAAGTCGTACGAAGGAAAGTCAAAATTTATTTACACATAAAAGTCGTTTTGTTACTGGAAAATATTTACTAAACACATTGAGATGAACATTCTTTAATTTATCAAATTTAGTATTGAAGCTTTGAACAACATATATTTTCAGTAACGAAAGTTTTCTGGTTTAAATAAATACAGAGGCATGGAACTTAATCACTCATGATTACGAATGATTGTTAGTCACACTGTGGGTAAAAATGCCTGTTGGTGTATTCATTTATCGTGTCCAAGCTGTTACACTTCAGCAAGCACTCAGTCTTGACATATTAAATCTTCGATTACGAAGGCAAGGATATTAAACTTTCAAAACGATCTACCGGTTAATATTTTATTAGGCAGAGTACTTGTATACCTATATATATAAGAAAAACATAAATTGAAATGTAAAATGGCTGTAGAGTAAAATCAGTCCGGAAGTGAATTCGCTTGGAATTGAACCTGGATCACCACTTTATTAGCGTGAATAATACCCGTTAGATCACGACCACGGACATAAAAACACTGGATATATAATAAAGTACATTGATTTAAAATAGGAACTAAACCAACTAAAAAATCTAAACGGTGAACTGTACATTATATTCAGTTCTAATATATATTTTGGCGTTTTGTATCATTGATATTCGAAATCAAAATTAAAATAAAATTTCCTCGGCTTTCAAAATTATGCAAGATATTATTTTAAACAAGATTTTCCCCAACCAGGTTTAACCAGGAATATAAAGTTTAACGATCTCACATTAGAGCAACACTACCTTGCAATTACCACGACGGCTGGGAGGTTAATTAAATGCTCACATCACTATGATACACGGTAACATTATAAAATTACTGTTGAATAGATAAATAATGCAAAAGTAAAAAAATTCAAACTTTTTTCACCTAAATTCATTTACTTTACCAGAAGATTTAACACTATTTCAAACAATGAAATACATTTTGGTAAACAAATTGTTGATACATTGTCTTTTAGACTCCATGATGACTTCAGTGGCCCAGTGGCTAAAACCCGAGAGTATTAAGTTCAATTTATAGTGATCTCAAAACAATAAACAAAAAATACAGATCTCATTTTGATAAAAATACATCTTCTGGTAATAATATTTGTAGACATTGAGTAGGTGTGCTAGTGTTGTTACTGCCTATTCGTGTGCATTAGTGTTTTCAACACGTGCAATATCGAACCGTGATTTCCGTATCTACTCTAGTGGTTCTTAACCCGAAGGTTTGGCTACTAGGGTTTAAGACAATTATTGTCTCCCGGTTAAGCTCTTCAATATAAATGAATCACCAATTCGGATATGTTGAGGTCTACCTTACGAAAGGAGAATAATTAAGAATCTATAGTTCCTTATTAATAATAAATTAAAAATATTGATACTCCCATATGTTCTGCTAAAATTATTTTCACTTCTTAGCCCAAGTGACTTAGACATTAGACCCAGTTGACAGTGGTTTAATAAGGCAAAACAATTGTGCTGATGCGTAAAATAGTAGTAAAGTTGATAAAACATCAGTGCTTTTGTTTAATTATTGATTATTAAATATAATTAGGGTCCTTAATTATGGTGATGTACGTTTCTTGAATATCAGTAAGGTGAAGTTGTTGAATCAGTTAGGGAGACTAACATTTTAAATCAATAATTTCAAAAGCATGATCATGTTTCAGAGTTTCAAAACAGCCTCCAGTGGAGATAACATAAAACAACAGATGATTTTTCACAATCTTTTGTCATGAACCTTTACAACGGAAGAATCTCGTTAGCCTTATTTGCTGACTTAACATATGTTAGTATTAAAAATTTCTTTCATATTTTAAAGCTCATTTTACAAATCTTAATTTGCAATCTATTCGTCATGACTGTTGAATGAACTTCCAAGAGATCACATGTGCACTATCCTTTACGACCTTCAAGAGAAAACTGAAGAAATAGAGCATCACACAGAATACCCATTCATCATCATTTTATTTTTACCTTTATCGTCATCTCCTTTCTAATTCTATCCTTGTTTGGAGATTTGTGATTTTAACACTTTAATTAAGTCCCGTCATAAAATCGTCATAAAATTGAATACGGATTGAAAAAAATTAGGACAGCTAAAACTGATTATAGTTCGGAAATTCTAGGATGAGTCTTGTGACAGCTCACATATTTACCCCAATACAACCTTATGTAATGTATTTACCTAAATAACTTGCTATTTATTAGAATTGAGGCTTACATTAAAGTTTATAAAATAATTAAAGTTACTGAACATCGTTACAAGGTTGTATTGGGGCCAATTTGTGAGCTGTCACAGGACTCATCCTAGAATTTCCGAACTATAGTTATAAAATATTGCTGCATAACAATTTGCCCTTCAGGCAGATAATATAAAACTATGTTTATAATATAATAAGTAAATAAAAAAGATTTTTGTAAAGAAAAGAAGACAATAATAAACGAGACTTTTATACAAATCGTGCTGGCGGTACTAAATATTTATATAAAAAAGGAGAAAACAGTAAACATAACTTTTTTTACACTAACCGTCATTGTGGCACTAAATAAAATATTTATAGAAAATAAGAAAACAATAAACCTATACTTTGTTAACACAAACCATGGTTATAGTAATACATATTTATATGGAAAAGGATATAACTATATCATAAACATAGCTTCTGTTAACACAAATTATGGTTATAGTAATATATATTTATGTAAAAAAGGACAGAAAAATAAACAATACATTTTTAATACAAACCGTGCTAATGATACTAAATATTTCAATGGAAAAGAATAGAGCAATAACATTTTTTTTTTCAACACAAACCGTGCTTGTGGTATTAAATATTTATATAGAAAATGAGAGAATACTAATCAGAACAGGAATTTCTAAAGAAAAACCGGAAAGAATATGTTACGGCTTGGATATGAAAGTAGTTAGAACCCGGTTTGATAATATTCACATAAAGTCAGGTTTTTAACTAGTATCGTTAATATAATTAAATTATTTGATTTCTAGCAATAAATCTCTTCAACTATTGTTATGATGGTTAAATATACATTAAAAAATATATAATATATTTTTATGAAGACGACCAATTGTATACAAAAATATTTTAAATTAATTTTTGAAAGCTTAACGCAAAGATTATCCTTGGTATGTGTAGCTTTTAATTCAATTAATAAATAACAAATTTATTTAAGGATCTTGGTAGTACCATAGAGGTACACAACTCTACATACAATAAAATAATATAATCGGAATAAAACTTCAGCAAAATTGTTATATGGATTAAAATTACAAATAAAAACACGTTTAAGGGAATGTTTTCAAATCACAAAGTTTTTTTTAATATATTGTAAATATGTTTTGTAAAAAAACAGTATTTGAAGGAAGTAGTTTTTGGCTAGGTAAAAATATTGCTCACAAATTTAAATAATGCATACAAAATTGTAACGAATATTTTATAGTATGTATTTGCAAAAACCCCGTAACTTAAATGTTACCGCATTAATAAAATATAATGCACGACAAACGAAATTAAATAATATTTCAAAATAATGCTTACATACACAATAGTAAATAATGATAATTTGAAAGCCTCGAAATTGAGCCTTAACTTCTGTTAAGAAATTTCAATTAAAAAACTTTTCAATCCAAAGTTCGCTTCATAAATTTAATAAAATTTTGTATATACAAAGAAGTCTGAATAAAAATTTAAGATTTGTAAATCCAACCTTTGAATAAATTAGATCAATGTTTAATTATTTCCATAAATTAAAAAAAAATCTTTTATTGAAGGTACAAAAATATCTACTCGATAAGTTGAAAAGATCTACACTTTCATTTCATTTTAATTAACATCCCAGTTAATTAAACATGGGACTATTTTGCATTCCAGGTTCGGTTGTCGTCGGTTCCGGACTAGTTTAAGTTTTTAAAATGTTTCATCTAAATTTATTGATTTGCAGCAATGATACATTTAAAATACAAGCTATCCAGTTTTATTTAATAAACTAAGGTAATCATTACACGATTAGGTTTTATAGAGGTTTTAGTTGAATCGACACACATTTCTTGACGTCTTCCAAATCGAGGCTAGTCGCAAAATCAATATCTCCATAGCACACAAGCTAGTGTCACGATGTTAGAAAGAAAAGTCGTTTATCACACTCTATTATAAGGGAAAAAATTAGCGCTGAACTCCACTTCAGTTCCCGATCTGAGAAAGGAAACTATCGATATACGGCAGTATTTTTGCTAGTTAAGTAAGAAAATAAACTCTCTTTAGTTTTCACAGACCTGGAAAAGAAAACTATAGATATATCATATAGCAAACAGACACTTTTCTAATTGAGCAAGAAAATAAGCTCTCTTCAGTTGTCACAGATCTGGGAAAGAAAACTATTTATATACAGCAAACATACACTTTTCTAATTAAATAAGAAAATAACAAGCTATTTTCAATCGTCACAAGCTTTTCAATTTTTGATAGTACAAAGAGCTCTTTCTATATGTTTCTTTGCTTTAGCAGTTTGATACGGTACGTTAATATATCAGTTTGATAGCGCGTGTAATTGAAATTAGTCTCAAGTAATTGGGGATAAATAAGTTGTGTAAAAAATGAAATCCTCATACACTGCATAATACCAATCGGTTTATTCATAAAGCTTTTACTGCATTGAATAAAGCTCTCGTGAATTTATCGAACAAAGGAAGGAAGCGTACAGAACGCTTTGTTCTCTTCTTTTGAATTATTATTGAACTTTTCCAATGCAAGCATTTCATCGTGGAGATTTTAAAATTCAAAGCGGGTGCTGAAATTTATGATCATTTTAGTTTTTATTTATATCATTTAGATTGTTCTATATAAGATTCAATAGTTAAAGTTAATTTTACTTATTTGTCGATTAATTTGATAACATACATTTTATATCACCAAATTACCAAAATCAATTGCAAATAAAAAGTGGTGAAAAAATATGCCCATTCTTATAGTATAAGATGGTTTCATGGTTTGATGTATCATATATTAATGTTGAATAGTCAAACTATGATATGATATTATTAGTTTTAAAAATAATGTAACACATTCAACTTTAGTTGACAATTGATGTGATAAAAATGAATAAATGATTTAATATTAAGTTAAAGAAGAAGAAATATTATCAATCAATTAAGGGATTTTAAAAATAAAATTCCACAACCAATCGAAACTTGATTTATTTGATACGATTAAATAATATTTAAACTTTTCAGCTTAGTTTTTTACTATAGTTTATAATTACTCGTATGTTCATAAAATTCTGAAAATAAAAATACGATAGTTCGTTATTTTTGGTTACACACAATCTATTGTGTATTAACAAAAGTACTTTGAAGTAAAAATATATTTGAGGGGGTATAAAAGAAGAAAATGCTTTTAATGAACCATATCTCCTCCTATCAATAAAAATACATTTGAAAAAACTAAAGAAAAATTTAATTATGGTAATATTTTTAGCCAGGAAAATTATTTGTCGGCAAATAAATACTGCAAAATGCATCAACTTTATAAAAGAGTTGAGGTATTTATTTTATATTTAAATACACATTTTTAAGAAACTCGTAACGTCTATTTTACGAAACAAGACCATTTCTTTGCCGTTATAGTGACATGTTGATAAAATATATTTCCTGTAAACTTGCTCACCACAAAGCTCCAAAAGCAGACTTTGTAAGGCACGGAAATCGTTGTTAATTGGGTACTATAAAACCATTTTATCTGAATAGGAATACGGACATAAAAAATCCATTAAAAGATTATCTGCTTAAGCGTTTATATTAATTTTCCGCATTTTCCAGTAAGAAAAGAAGAGCGCCAAAAACTTTCTTTAAACAATGGAGTTCTTGAGGATTATCTGGTTTTATGAAAATATTAGTTTAACCTCGGGTCGTGAAAATTGTATCAATTTTTAGCTTATTTAAATATGAGTTGAAAATATGATTTTGTGATTTTTTGGAATAATTTAATTTATTGATTTAAGTACAATTTAGTCATTCTGGTCAGTTAGACGTACTCGTAGCCTTGAATGATATGTACCGTCTGACCAGTTGTTGCGTTAAATCAGCCCCATTAAACAAGGCGCTCATCCTCGCTGAAAATGCTCTCCAAAGATCAGAAGAGATATATAGTAAGAAACAGTGCTGAGAGGTCTAACTTACTGGATGACTATAGACATCCCTTGCGTTTCCATCAACTCCGAGCCCTCAGGTTTAAATCTAGACAGTTTTATTAGATCACTCAGCCTTTGGAGCTGAATAAACTGCTGTTTTTAGGGTTTGACACGATAAAAGAAGTATATTTTCACTATGAAAGTTTTTCAGTTAAAACAATAGAATAAGTGTAGTATAACTGTATATTGCTTTTATAAAACTATTTTTAATATTTTACATATTTAATAAAGTTGACAAAACTTATTTAATAAGTACTAAATTGTTCGATTGGAATTTTAATATTAATTATTGGAAATACAGGTTTTATTTATATATTTTTAAAACGTTAAAAGTCAAGCGATACATAATACTAGGTAAGTCCAGAAAGTAAGTGTACTGAATTTTTGTAGGTTACAATTTTTTTTATTTAAACAAAAAAAATTACGTGGTTACCGTAGTACATATGTAAGCTATTTTTCGACATAGTCGCCATTCCTCTCAATGCAGGTGGTGAAGCGGGGTATCAACTTTTTGATGCCTTCCTCGAAGTAGTTTTCCGCCAACCCCTCCGTCCACTTCTCCACCTCCTCCTTTACCTCCTCGTCGGTTGAAAACCTTTTTCCACCCATGTGCAGCTTCAGGGAGGTAAAGAGATAGTAATCTGAAGGTGCTAGGTCAGGGGAATGCGCGGGATGGTTCAGGACATCCCATTTAAACGAGGCGAGCAGTTCCTTCGTGGCGTTGGCCGTGTGTGGTCTGGCATTGTCGTGCACAGGCAGACTCCCTTTGTCAGCATGCCTCTCCTCTTGTTCTGAATCGCCCTCCGCAATTTTTTAGGGTCTCATAGTATCTTGCAGAGTTGATGGTCTCCCCTTGAGGCATATATTCAATTAAAATTATGCCTTGACAGTCCCAAAACAATTTCGTAAATTTCGTCAGTCACAATTGAAGGTCTTCCGCTCCTTTGATCATCATGCACAGACGTACGACCGTTTTTAAACTCGCGACACCACTTGTACACACTCGTACGATTCATAGCTTTATCACCATATGCAGTTTTCCCCTCATTATAAACCTCAACCGGAGGTTTTCCCTTCCAAACGAGACAACGGATGACGCCCCGTATTTCGCACTTGGCGGGGGATTGGATTTAAATTCTTCACGAAACGTGTTGTCGCGTCGACACTTCTCATTGCGGAGGGGTCTCGTTGTGGAGGGGAAGGGTCAGGCTACACGGAAGTGTAGCCAACATGTCGAAAAATAAAATCCATCCGGTCGTGAGAGCCTCAGTACACTTAATTTCTGGATACGCCTCGTACTAGAAAAACTCATTCGAGTAATTTTGAATTTTCTCAATTGTTATTTGTTTGTTAATGTTTCAAGTTTAATGTCTCAATTTTTTTACCTCATTCCAATAAAAATTAAACGGTAAGATATTACAATACCTCATTCCAATAAAAATTAAACGGTAGAATGTTAACAGAAATCAGAAAAGCGATAGAAACTACCAAAATTTTCTTAACAAAATCAGTCTTCAACCACGATACTATTCTCAGTTAATTTAATAGAGTAATCTACGATGTACTCTTAGAAATTCTCTGAGCGTAGCATATTTTTGTAACAGTTTACATAGGGATTATATGATGCACTCAGCCCGCTTTGTGTATGACAGCAAATTGAATTGAGGGAGCTCAACGCAAAATGAAATGATCTTCACCAGAGTTCATTTGGTTTATTTTAACAACTCCAGAGAAGCGAACGAGCTCTCAAAGAGACTCTTACAAACAAGTCTTTCTTTTTCTTTGAATTCCCGCATTTATCCTTTTACTCCCTTTAAAAATGAATAGGGACTAGCATTCATCCAAAAGAAGAAGACAACCATGATTCTTACCATTGGATCTTTTATCTTTTGCTTTAAATATAACCCTTTTGCTTTAAGGTAATTATCAAAGTTTAGAGGATTTTATCTATTTTTTTTTAATATTTCAGTTTCTCTTGCAATGTTTCATATTTAACCAAAAATAACTAAAACTTGGCAGTATAGTTGATATTAAATGTATTGAATTTTTCACTGTTAGCATCTAACAAGAAAATAAATAAATTTAGTTATTTATATTTCTAGTGTAAATTTTATGTTATTTCGAACTATTTATTCAAATCAATTTTTTATTTTCAAATAAAGTACTGTTTGAAAATGTTGTAATGATATTTTAAAGTGAATCAACCCAATTTTTTCATTACACATGAGAGATTTGACTATCATCGTAGTCATAAAACATTATTCTCAAATAATATTTATTGTAGACAACATAACTACTGCGCATTGGATATGTCATAAATTATCATAAATATATTATATTTATAGTATTAAGACAATAAAACAATCCCCCCCCCTCACTTAATCTCGTAATACGTGACTGTATGATCTGAGAACCTCAAGTTGTTCAGCTTATTTTTATTTTCTTAAATATGAAAAAAAAAAATTATTAGGTTAATCCAAAAAAAAGGGTGAACTCTTTGTTTCACTGAATTGTCTTAGTATTATCTCACGGTATATTTTTGTAGCATTGAATAAATGTTTGAATTTTTCTATATCCTTTTTTGTAATTCCCGATTTTATACTGTTACTTAAGTTGAAAAATTATCTGCAACAATTTGATATTTGATTATTTCAATGAAAGTAAGGAAGTTTGTTTTTTTAATTTCATTCCAAATTTTCATCTACTTTTTATGAGGTCCTCGATTTCTTCATTGTCATATTTCAAAGACTTAATCCAAACGTTTTCTCTTTAGTTTTAATTTTCGACTTCTGTTGTTATTATTTTTTATTATTTCTTGAGATACTCTTCAACATATCCGAATAGATGATACGGAAATATTAAAGAGCGTGGCCGGGAGACACTATTATATTCGGTTTCAGAAGCCATCCGATTTAAAATCATTGGAAAAGGCTCGGAACTGGCAGTTCGTCTAACACGTGTTGATACTACCGTACAAGGAGAGACAACGTGCACGTACTTGGCGCGGGGGAATATTGTTACCTGACTTACTTTTTTACCAGAGTGAGACCTTTATCTGAGTACATCGGGAATCGATCCCGAAACCTCTAGGGGGAAGTAAAGCGTTTAACAAACCAGGCCACGGAGGTCGTCTCTATGTTTAATGAATAATATTCATGCATAACGTGATGATTATATTAATTATTTTTTTACATAAGAATAATATGATTTTTTAAGTATTGTTAGTACTTTTAGTGTGTTTATAGATATGACGACTTTTTCAGCTTTTTAAAACAAATTCTAATCAAACATACTATACATTCCATCTAGCTAATTTATATGCAGGTTTCTAACGGAAGTACTTTATGATCTTAGGGAACTTGTTAGACCGAATATCTTAGTCCATACGATAGTAGCCAAACTTAGTCCATACGACAGTAGCCAAACTTAGTCCATACGATAGTAGCCAAACTTAGTCCATACGACAGTAGCCAAACTTAGTCCATACGATAGTAGCCAAACTTAGTCCATACGATAGTAGCCAAACTAAAAATGTTATATGGCTAATGGTAGTCTGTACAAAAATATTGTAGAATGAGCAAAAGCTACATGTTACGAACACTAAGATGTGTCAGTAGTGTCAAAGTATTTACTTTATATAAAATTTCAATAAATCATCATATTTCAGAAAGCTTTAAATATTAATTTTAATAGGTAAAATGTTATACTAATAAAAAATATTCAGCTCTTATTATTATTATCGGTTTTTATCAGATCCAGGAAAAGGCTCCAGGGCAAAGTCAATGGGCACTTTAAAAAATAAGATACAACAGTTTGTTTGAAAAATGATTTCATGTTGCTATTATTAAGTCACAAAATGACTCGAATATAAAGACATCTAACTTTTCTTATCGCTTTCCCATTGTTCGGAAAACTTTCCCTTAAAACGTAACTCAAGTAATCCTGTTATCTTATTGTAGGAAACTTGACTGTAAACGAGGCCAAGTACGTATGTCAACTCAATTGAGAACTTGTTGTTAACAATAAGCTTTAAATAGATGAGCTTCCCTTCTATCTATTATCTCGCCGGCTGAGAGGAGATTGACTGGAGTGTGGAGCAATCTCAGGGAGTGATTTCTTCGAGAAACTATGACGTAAGTTACATATCAAGACTCTTTGGATAAGAAGTGTGGGTGAGAAAAGGGGAAATTAAGCAATTCATTCAGAAGTACGTCTGCTGTTCTAAAGAGTTGATAAAGTTTGATTCGATAGTAATTTGAATTAATGGATCTATACAAAGCGTCGAGATATTTACTCAATTGACTCAAAATAGGTAAAATGTGGGTGCATATTTTTTTAATGATTACGTCCAAATGAACTTGATATAATAAAATGAAAATAGTGTTTCAATAAGTTTTCTTAATTGGTTAAATAAGGTGTTGATATATTTTTGGTATAATCTCGAAACATGAAGTTGTGATAGTTTTTTTTTATTTTCATAATAAAGGTAAACTTATTCTATTTTCTTAAGTATTGACCAGTTTAGAGTCACATAATTATAAACAGGGTTGTTGCTTTCATATATGGAGTGTGTGCAATGTAGGTAGGGGAATTCGCAAACTCTGTTATAGATAGTCAACTTTTTATATGGTCCCCAGCTAGTAATATCGAGAAATAAGGTGTCCTACTTGGGGCATGTACTTAGAGGAGCAAAGTACAAATTTTGTAATTTATTTTTAACAAACACTGTTTATTCCACTTTTTTATGACGGTATAACCCTACCGGTTTCAAGGCTTTCACCTCATCTTCAGGGGAGCGTAAACAAGAGTCTTGTTTACGCTCCCCTGAAGATGAGGTGAAAGCCTTGAAACCGGTAGGGTTATACCGTCATAAAAAAGTGGAATAAACAGTGTTTGTTAAAAATAAATTACAATGTCTTTAAACCTCCACAACGTTAATGCCTTAACTATAAACAAAGTACAAATTACTGCACCTGATCATCCAAGCCAAAATAGAAGGCCGAAGAGGTGTTGGCAGAATGCAAATCTCCTGCTTCCGCAAAATACGTGATAAGACTGGCATAAGGGGCGTGGGGATCTATTTCGGGCTGCCGGGGACAAATATGTCTACTCTCAGGTAATATTCAACGTTGGGGGGACCTGATATGATACCGAGAAGAAGAAGAATCTAGAAATAAAATCCCGTTTTCAGAAGAGGAATGAAAAAACACCTGACGACTGAACAGGACTCTCAGAAACCATGGCAATTGGAAACCAACTACCTGAAAGCCTCCAAGTAAGAGAGGCAAGATGCAAGGTGAATATACATAGATGGGACTCCATGAACTAAAATTAGATATTAATAGTGATTTTGGGGCTACATTGGACTCATACCACATGTTAACTAGTCCGAACATTGGGACTACATACTATGGGCAAGAGCTGATTAATGCGAATTAGGGTGATTTACGTTGCCTGATTAGGGTGATCTACGTTGCCTCCCACTGGAATACGTGACATAATTCATTATTGATAGTTTGGACACGGAAATAAATAGATAGTCATTCTTTTCCGCAAAGGTTAATTCGCATTAATTTTAGCAAATCAGAAAATATATCATACATACACACCACCATGCCATACTCCTGTTGAGATAGGCAGAGAGGAGAGAGCACCAAAACCTCCCTACCGTAACACACTTTTTTCCCGCTTCTAGATTCATCCACATTTTCATACAACTCCTACGATTTATCTGACATTTCACACTCCCTTCTTTCAAAATATCATTTACTTGATCCTACCGTATTTTTCTTGGTCCTTCTCTACCATAGTTTCCATTATCATTTGCAATGTATATTTGTTTTGTTACTCTTCCTTCATTCAATTGTTCTAAATACTCAAACCTTCACTTCAATCCATATTTCGTCACACATCATCACCCAGTATGTATTTCTATAAAATTTATTCAGCTTAAAAAATAGTAACAACTTATGTTCGTCTAAAGCTGAGATTATACAGTAGTTTGTGCTTTGCACGACGATTTGTGCTATAATAATATAACTATAAAACGAAGAAAAAAACAAAAAAACTGTCCATTTATACCATAGCACAAAAACTTTTCTTAATTATTGTTTCACTCCTAACCTTTGGCATCACGTGGTGTTCATTTCTCAGTTCGTGTCTTTCTCATTTATCTAACTTCACAGCAGAAATCCAGAAAATAAAAATATGTCACGTTACAATCCCGGGCACAGAACGTGACCAAAGTTGTTAAAAAGTATCATCACCGAAGTCCTAGGTACCAACCTCAAGGCAGGGACTCTTCAACCAGGATCGGGGGTTCTTTTATAAGGTATACGCGTTTTGAATTTAAAATATCATGTAACTAGTATTATATTATTATTTAATCATTTTTATTTATTTATATACGAGTATGTTATGACAAGAAATTTTAAACATACGAGGGGAGGTCAAAAAATTTGCGGAAATAGGGGAAAAACAGGTATTTTAATATGGACAAACCATTTTTATGGATCTGGGTTTATTGTCTTTCATTTGTCGTATCCCCAATAAACTAGACTTTTACCTGTATCTTACTGAGGAATTTTATTGCTTTATAAATCATTATATTATAATTTATAACATTATTGAAGTAATTTTAAAGAAATATTTAAAATCAAGTAGATGTCACCGTATAGAAAAGAACCTGATGGACTTTTTGCTATATGACAATCACTCGCAAACGACAAAAATATTTTAAAGAGGTCGATAGTGAAACACTGACTTTACTCCTTTTTTAACCAATCTGGGTTCCAATGGAAATCTAGCCCGTCAACTCCGGGAGGGAAAACGCCTGTTATAAAACGTTTTATCAATTTGGCCACTTTGGTCACTAAGCTATCAACAATAATATATCAAATTTTGCATTATATATGGAAATCTCCATTTTTTATACACAATTATGGAAGAAGTACCAAACTGACCAACCACATTTTTTGGTTTATTTGAAATATCGAAAAGCATAGATAAATTCAGTATGTTAAAAAATATCGAACCCGTTTAATGGGTATTTTATGAATCAATTACTTCTTCAAGTTTTTTGTTCCAGAAGGTAAAATGTGGGTTGGGTCCTTTAAGCATAATTTTGTTGGCGCTTCTTCACGTCGATATTGCTAACACGCATGATGACTAACTGCAAGCGCTTAAACCCGAAGGTCCCATTAATGAGGCTGAAGAAAATTTTGTCTCCCAGTCACGCCGTTCCATTTGTCAGCTTCGCAAATATGTTACATGAAATGGTACCATACGAATAAACAAATTAATGAAAACATCATAAATATACTTGTCACTTTCCAGATTCATAGACCTTTGAAATCTTTAAAATGCTTCCGAGTTTCTAAATAAGTCCCATTGAACTTATTCTTCGTCAATATTTAATATAATGATTTACTTGATATCTGCCAAAAATATAATAGATTCCAATAGTTTCATAATTTTAATAGGTTCCAATAATTTCATAATTATAATAGGTTCCAATAATTTCATAATTATAAAAGGTTCCAATAATTTCATAATTAATCGGTTCCAATAATTTCATAATTACCCTTTATATGTTTCAGTGGGAACAAAGGGCTGCAATAAAACGTCAATACAGGTTGCTCCACAGATCGGCACTTTTCAACCTCTCACTTAGGCCCGAGAATGGTGACTTTTTTTCACTATAGAGGTCCTGGTTATTAGAACTTTCTTCTAGACCTTATGTGTGGCAGATGTAAGCTGGCTTTTTAAATTCAAAACAAAGTGCTAGTGAGATAATATTTCACTACAAAATAACACATCACAGGTATATATTTTAAATAATATTGTTACGCTAATGAGGCCAAGAATTTCAGGTAAAAAATTAACAACTTGTTCATTCATTTCAGTGTCAACACTATCAATTGTTCATTATGTTTGGACGACCTCCGTCGTCTAGTTGGTAAGTCGCTTGCCTCCTGATCCGGAGGTTGCGGGCTCAAATTCTGCTGGAACCCAGATTTTTTCCAAAAAGGATTCCAGTCTGGTTTGCACTTAAGACCTATGTAACATCTTTATGGTTGATTGAAAAAAAAATGCCACATCCCAATAACCCCCGCCAGATTGTTCTGTGTACAACGAAAGTGCAATACAATACAATAACAATAACAATTTATCGTTAAGTTGAAAAATTATACGTATTTTTATGAAAAATACTTCATCGTCATATAACTAATAAGTCTAAGAGTATATGAAAATATATTACAATAATTAACTCAATGGAATTTATATAATACGTCAATTTTTAAATATGATATTACTAGTATTTTACAACAGTTGATCAACAACGAACTCATTTAATATTGTCGAAAGTATTTATTTAGTTAAAAATATTTTTTTTTTATTGTAATGTAATCTCTTTGATAGATTTATAAAATGCTCCTTACCTTCTTAATTTCTCCTATTAAAAAATCTTAGCCCATTAATTTTCAGTGCTCAATTTTAATAATGAAACGATTTTAAAAGGCTTGGAGTTCTCTGACCTGTGTGATAACAACACATTTTTATGAAAGCACCTCATTACATTTTCTCACGACAATATTTTTTCCAGGTAAACGCGAGAGGCTGTCCACCCACGATTAATTTTTCATTTCGTCGCCGCCCGTAGTATATTTATTTCTCGAGCTTTAAATACGACATTGTGTCACTTAATTTAAAAGCACATTTTAATAATGGAATATTTTGTAGTGTTGTTATACTTTTTTCGAGGTATTTCAATAACTTTTTGAAATTATATAAGAGTTATATCGGTTTGAACATTATTTTAAATACTAAAGCTTACTTACAAGTAATTTTATATTATATTTTCTTAATTTATTTTTCGACCCTGGTGAGATTGCAATGTGATTTTCGTTATTGTTCTATAGTCTTATATTTTCACTCAACTCATTAATATGGTGCCCCTCATCTTAATAGTGAAACGTGGCACGGAACAAACATTGAATTTTACCCCATTAATCGAGCTTTTGGGTTTGAAAACCACTGAAGTAGACACGGAACTCTCTGTTCTTCAAAGCATTTGTTGGCAATACTACCGCACGTGAATAGGCCATAACAACACTAGCACACCTACTTGGTGCTGCGAGTATTATTACCAAAAGATGTATTTTTATCAGAATTAAATCTTTATTGTTTATCGCACGTGAAGATGCAACAAAATTCTATTGCCTTACCAGTCGAACTCAACTACACTTGGATCCTTTTATATATATATATTTTTGAGTACCATCGAGAATGAACCTGAAATTCCCAAGCAGAAGTCCAGCGTCTTACTAACGAGACCAAGGAATTTATTTTCACTTAATGACTCAGTGGTTTATTTATAATATATTTGTGAAGTAGGGTAATGAAAATAATCAGTGTCTTTAGTTTAAAATTATATTAAACGTAGCCTTAGTATCTTCTTCCAGGCACTGTCCCAACTCATTGCCTAGGTAGGCTATTGGGGTCGGCTCTTCTCGTTCTCAGGCTATATATACTTTGGTTCTGGGTGTCGCTTTCATCTAGGCCGTTCCTCTGCAGGATTTTGGAGCATTGAGTCATTCAGGAGTTCTTTGGTCTTCCTCTGGACGGCTGTCGAGGAAGATCCACAGACATTGCCTGATTTGCAGTATGGTCTACGTCTTATGTGCCCGTACCATCTTAGCTGTCGCTCTTCCCGCTTACTATTTATGCTAGTGACCCCCAGGCTACCACGAATGCGTGAGTTCTTAATTTTATATTTCAGTGATACTCCTGCCGACTACCTATGCATTCGCATTTCTGCTGTTTCAAGTTGCCTAGAGTAGGAGCTGTAAATATTCCAGGATTCTGAGCCATACTTAATTGCGGGTCTAACGATAGTCTTTCCTTTCAGTTTTATAGGCATTTTTGGGTCACACAAGACTCCTGTTACCAATCTGAATTTCATCCATCCCACACTTATTCTATGGTCAACATCCGTGGCGTACCCTCCGTGTTTGTGAATGAGTGAACCCAGATACTTAAATGAGTCACAGCCGGCTAATATTTCCCCATCCAGTTGCATTGAATTTAGTTGTGGCATTTGGGTCTTCAAATAGCAGGTACATAATATATTATATTCTGTCTTTTTCCTACTAATTTTAAGCCGTTTTCCTCCAGGATCTTTCTCCATCTCTCCAGGCTGCACTGCAAGTCACAATGATCTGATATCAGTGCTACATCATCTGCAAAAAGTATAGTCTTAAGGATACCGTTCATTTCATGATTTGTTACATAATTCATGACAATTATGAAACAGCAGTGGACTGAGGACAGATCCTTGGTGCACCCCCACTTTAATTGGACATTCATGTGATGTTCCCGACGTGCATCTTACTTGTGTATGAGAGATACGTATGAGAGCTTTTTTTTTAATATAACTCACATATAGATATTTAGATATGAAAAATACTTTTAATAAAAAAAATCGTATGAAAGTTTAGTACTCAGGTCACAGTTTAAATACATCGTTAGTATATTTATTACAAAAATACAATAAAAAGCATAAATGCCACCTTGCTTTATAACCAGACAAATCAAAAGATTTAATGACATCGCTTATAAGGAATAAGTAATTTTCGCAAAAATATCACAAAAAGGAGGAGGTCTTAAACATTTTATGGGAATTATTTATTCGAAATGTTATCATAAACTGTTTTGCGTTTGTGCCATTATTTTGGTAAAAGTGAACTTGTCCATACAGGTGTTGAAGCGTTTTAAGTGGAAAAATATTAGCGAATAAATTGAACAAAATAATAAAAACCAACAAAATACGTAATAAATTTCAAAAAAGAAATTGAGAGAATCTGCGTATTTGTGTGAGTTAAGCTTTTCATAATTTCTGATTTGTGAATTCAATTGAATTGTACGTTGTAAAATCCAAAAGTTATATAAAGATATAAAACACCGATAGAATGAAAATAAAACATTATGTTTTTCAACATATTCACCTGTAGTTCAATACACTTTTTAACACGATGAATTAATTTTTGAATACGACTGAAAAAAAATCGGTAATTTTGTTCTCATAATGGTGTTACACTGCGGATATCACTTCATCGTCACTTAAAAAACCCCACGCAAATCGTTTTCCAGCTAGAAAATAATCACCATGTGCCAAGTTGAAACTATAGGGTGCGTATTCATTTATTGTAAACCATAATGTTGAATGGCAGTCCTTTGCAGCAAAATAAGTGTGCACAGGCGCATTGTCGTGCAACAATCTCACGGCCCGTGACAGTTGTCCTCAACGTTTTGTTTTATAGCATCATTTAATTTGTAGTCTTTTTCTTTGAAAAAAAAATAAGTAGAACTCCTTGATAACCCATAAAAATGTTTTCTTAATTTCTTTTGGGTTTGTGTCACTTTGGCTTTATTGGGCACTGATCCAGACGGCGCTACTTCATTGAGTTCACGACTCGGTGTAGTAGAAACATTATTACACATCTTCACCCAGTATATAAACATCCC